>BPTQ01000007.1:321202123-321508586 GCA_019973895.1 Chrysanthemum seticuspe | reverse complement strand
AGTAGTTTTTGAAAAACAGTCTTTTGCAAAATGGCCTCTTTTATGACACTTATAGCATTCAGTGTCTTCAGTTGCTTTAGCAGTTGAAAAACCTTTGTTTCTTTTTATAAACCTTCGAGAGTTAGCGAGGAGTGCCCTTTCCTGAAATTCAGCATTCAGGTCATTTAGGTACTCCTCACTTGATCTCTCATCAGGCTCATCATCAGAGTTTTCTTGGAAATCTTGAACTACATTGTTAGAAAAGAAAGCAGTTAATATTGGTGATGAGGTGGTGGTCAGGGACTTCTTGACTTCCTGAGACTTCTTTAAGTCAGGGTATCGTCTGTTGATGAGGTTTTCCTCATAGACAAATTTCCCATAAATTTCAGGAAGCTCAAGATTTTGGATATGATTAGCATTCCTGAGTCCCTGAGAAAAATTCAACCACTTCTCAGGGAGACTGTTTACAAAACCAACATTGATTTCATGCTTAGACAACTTAACACCATCATTTGAAAGTTCATTTAAAAGAGTTTTGTATCTGGTGTAAGTTTGAGAGAGAGTTTCTGAGTCCTTAGCCCTGAAGGTGTTATACTCAAGTTTCAGGTCCATTATCCTGTTTTCCTTGGTATCAGATGGTCCTTCATGACTATGAACTAGGTCATCCCAGGTTTGCTTAGCAGTACTACAGCTTATAACAGACTCCATAATATCGTCAGGAAGACAAGATATTATGATACTTTTGAGTCTTTGGTCCTGGTTGACCACTCTCCTTTCATCCTGGGTCCACTGAGCTTCAGGTTTGGGCAACCCTTCAGCAGTCTTTGGGACAAATGGACCTTCATTTATACACTTGATATAATAAGGTTCCATCCGAATCAAATAGCAAAGCATTCGCTTTTTCCATTTGTTGAATTTGCCAACTTCAAGTCTAGGGGCAACAGCTGAATAAGCTCCACCCTTTTTATCGACTAGTTGGGGTACATCAATTTCAGCCATTAAGGATCCTAATTTAAAAACTTTTTAGAGCGGCCTAAAAAAAACGAGATTTATAATTAGCCTTGCTCTGATACCACTTGTTGTTCCCCGTTCACTATCGTTTAAAACAATTTAAGTTTATAAAACAAGTTAAAAGTGAACTATGACTGAAATTAACATAAAGAAAACACACTAAGTAATTTTCAACATCATATTCTTATTAGAAATAATTCAACAAAGAATACGTTACCCAAGTACTTGCGGAATAGTACTTGGGATTGAAATGACAAAGTTGGGTGATTCCTCTCTAAGCTCAGGCTAAGTCTGAGCACAACTCTTAGAGCTCACTGAGCTATCTCAGGAACTAAGTTGTATTTGGAGGAGTGAAAAGATGGCTTGCGTGTATGTGTGTTTTTACAATTCACAAGCTTAACCTTTTCACTCCATCTCTTATGCTATTTATACATGTATGATATTTGACTCTTTCCTAAGTGACAAACTGACATCATACAGAAGACAAAATACTGATGTATTTTGTCTCTGTTTACAAAGACTATTCTAGGTAAGAGACAAGACTACTTTCCTAAACTCAGTGATGACACTGAGCCTGATCTTTTGCCATTCAGGGAAAGTTGACTTTGGTTGATAAGGACTTCGTCTTATCTGATTCAAACTTTCCCGCCTTGTCCCGCTCTTTCTTCAGTCTTTACATCCTTCAGTCTTCTACTTCAGTTTGTCTTCAGTGTAAGAAGTTGGAGAGGAATCTTAGGGATTCAGTGAGTTATTGTCATCACTCACTGAATCCATCATCTTCTTCTTGACTCAGTCTTCACCCTTTAAGTTCCGCCTTACTGAGTGGAGAGACTCCTTCGCCTCGTACTGAGTATCCTGAAGACGACTCACTGAGAGACTATGCACTCAGTGACCTGTTTGTGTTAACGGATTAAATACTTGGGCTATTTTCTATTCAAATCCTAGATTAAGGGGTTTAGAGTATTTACTGAACCCAACACTTAATTTATGGTAGACATAATTTAGTATGTTGGTTTTCATGCGATATGAATATATGATAGGTGAGACCGGTTCTGATCATTGTACACTAAAGTAAAAAATCTAAGACCTAACATAGATGCACGGATCATTGAATGTTTGAATAGAACCACAACTAATTTAATTGAATTCGTATTACCAGAGCACAAAAAATTTATGCGGTTTTAACCGGTAACTAAGTATATAACGAATTGCACAAAACCTTTAATTGGTTGATTTCAATTTTTGCATGATAGGGATTCAGCAGAACTGAAGGAAACCACTACCTGAGATGATCATGTCACTTCTCTATTTAGCTCCTGATGAAGCGGTAATGGAAGAAGAACTTAGCGTTTAGTTTTTATAATTGTATGCTTGTTTTACACTTTATAGTTAACAACTAATTAATAATAAAAACATTCTATTGAATCGTTCAACATAATCTTGCAAATCAATAAAAAACATTCTATTGAATCATTCAACAAGTCAATGATGAAAATTTGGTGCATCACATTTATCAAATATCATTTAAGCATTTTATTGAACATACAAAGCCTGATCCACTACAAAAATAACCAAAACAATTAGAAAAACATTTGATGCATCTCAGTGTAAAATCAGTGCATCATAGTTACAAAATTTTATTTAGGCATTTTATCAAACACCTTGTGTGTAGTTTTTGTAAACATGTTTCCGCCTTTTTTTTTCTTTTTTTTTTCTTTTTTTTTTCATATTTGCTTCAAATAACTAACCTATACAATATATTTTGTCACAAAACTCTCAAAATCGATATATCTGTGAACAAACATGATGATACCGAATCAAAATTAATAAAACTAAACCCTAACTCATAACAAACAATAATCGGTACAAATAAACTTTAAAATACGCGTATGTTAGGGTTATATTTGATTTTAGATAACAAAACTAACAAAAATATAATCGATATAAGTTAAGAAACTTACTTTATTCATCGATTTGAGAATTACAACGAGCGTATTTAGTGAATGTGATAACTTGTCGTGTTTATTATGTTGATTGGAAGAATTTGTGAATAATGAAAAACTTTTTGAGATAAAAAATGGACCGTGGAAGAAGAAAAGAAGAAATGAGAAAAAAATAGATATTATATATGATCAGATTGAAAATTGTAATATTGTTACCAAACAAACCTTGAAAAATTTACAAAGTTACAAAGTAGTCCATGTATTTAGGAGGGAAAAAAATGAGGGGAGGGAAGGGTGATCTAATGGTTGAGATCACTTCTCTTACTTTTCTCTTGAGATCAACTTTTTAAATGATCCAATATATATATATATATATATATATATATATATATATATATATATATATATATATATATATATATATATATATATATACATATATATATATATATATATATATATATATCTTATATATATATATATATATATATGTATGTATGTATGTATGTATATATATAAAGTCCCTTTTTTTCCATCATCACGCAATACCTTCACCCACTCCATCTGGTTCATCTTCTACCATTTTAAACTTATTTAAAAAAAAAAAAAAAAAAAAAAAAAAAAAAAAACGCCCGCCAGTATAGTGGCTCAACAACTGGCGCAAAAGGGGGCGGAGGGGGCTTGGTACCCTGACTCAACACTGGCAGCACCAAAATGCTTGCCACCTCGGACTGGCTTGCATCATGAGCCACAATACCCATGGCTCTTAACGCACTTTTTATGACATTATTAAAATTTTATGTGAATATACGTTTTTAACGCTGAAATAATGAGACTAATGATGTTTCTAAAGATTTTTATTGTCTAAACTTAGAGTTTATAGCTATATAATTGTTTGAACAAGGTTGTAAATAGCGGTGCATCATTTAGATCTGCCTTAAGAATGAATTCTTTTTTGTTACGATGTTCTAAAAATTGTTAAAATCATATCCATCAAAATCAAACCATCTAAAGCTATGTTTAAAACAAATTTTAAATGTACTCGAGCGTTACACATAATGCTGACGAAGTTAGAGATAACATGATGGTGTAACAATACAAGTATGTTGGTTCACTTATGAAAATTTATAATCTATGGTTTCAATGTAAAAGAATAGGATTAGATTCAAAATATCTACTAAAAAAATAAAGATTGTATATCTAAATAAATATTATAAAGAAAAACAAGATAATTTACAAATATATAACCAAATTAAAATCAAGAGCAATAACACGTTTTAAAAAAATAATTATAGTCGCACATTATTAGTTAGCATGCATTTTTGAAAAAGCTTAAAAAAATAAGACTTGTTAGCAACAATCTCATTGGTGGTGTTTAAGCATTTCATATATGAGTTTTGTTAACCACAACCTAATAGGTTGTGAATAAGCATCATCATCTATGTGAAATTAGTATTTAATAAACTAATTATTTTCTTATATGGTTAGAATGGCTAAATGATGAAACCCATCTGGGTCTGTTCATGTGTTCGAGCTCTGTTAAAAGCATCTACAACTTCCAAGCATAGTTTCCATACTTGACTAATGAAGCCATATAGCCAAATCGGATATTGGTTCAGACCACCGGCTGTATATGTATGAAACAGATTCAATATAGTTACTTTATAATTAACTTATTTCAAGGTTTCCTGTAATACAATCACTGGAAAAAATTTTGAACGTATATAAAAAGATATATATGAATTGATGAAAACAATTGAAACATTGTTTTTTATGAATTATTAAAAACATTATGGAAGAGGAAATTATTCAAATAATTTTCATAAGACTTTTTCGCTAAGTCTTCTAAAGACTTTATCTACCCATAATTTTCTGAACTACCTCCCCACTTTCTCAGTGAAAATCTCCAGGTACGTTACTCTCTTTGATGGGGCTTTTGTGCCTATAAAAACCTGAGAAAACAAGCAAATTATATACACTTTTCTTCTCTTCTTTCACCAAAAAATTCTGTGAGTTTCCAAGCAGTAAAATAGTGTGGTTTTATCGGATCTCTATTGTGCAGTAGAGACCCGTAACAGAGGTGTACTGGGCTGTTTTATCCTGGGGACGTCGGGGTTGATAGTCTGCTTGCACTATATTGGCAGTACCGCGAACGTCTTAAAGAGAGCGACCTAGTCCGCGACTCAACCCAGATTTCATTCGGTGGTTTTTGGTTACTGTTCTATTTTGCTACAACATTCCATACTTGACTAATGAAGCCATATAGCCAAATCGGATATTGGTTCAGACCACCGGTTGTATATGTATGAAACAGATTCAATATAGTTACTTTATAATTAAATTATTTCAAGGTTTCCTGTAATACAATCACTGGAAAAAATTTTGAACGTATATAAAAAGATATATATGAATTGATGAAAACAATTGAAACATTTATATATGATCTATACAACTATAAAGTTGTAAGTTCAAATTTCTACATACACATAATGTATCAATTTGGTATCTGTTTCATTATAATCTAATGAATCATAGAAAATTGAACAATGTATATAACCTAAGGGTAAATGCAAAACGTTTTGTCCTTTATACAAAGAAATAGTCTCTCATAAGCTAATGCCATCTTCTTAGCAGTAAACATTGAAGTTGCATATCTCTGGCACGCCTTCCCTCTTTGAGCAAGCCTCTTCGGACCTTCGGCCACCACATCCTTCAACACCTCGACCAACGATTCTACATTCGGTGAAAACAGAAAACCATACTCTTTATCAACTAGAATTGTCCCTTTGATGCTCGGAAATCGTGATGCCATCACAGGTTTCCCAGCCATCATCGCTTCCATAAGCGTTAAATCAAGTCCTTGTGGTCTAAGAGTCGGGTTCACAAAGATGTCAATTCCATTATAAAATCCACGAAGCTCCGAGGGGCTCATGGACCCCAGGACTATGACTTGGGACCCAAGTTCCATGTACCTTGATTTCCATGGTCCAGCCCCAGCCACCACTAAGTACACATTTTTGTGGTTTCTTATTAGTTTTGCGAAGGCTTCATAGAGCAAAGGGTGTCCTTTGTCTTTCACTAGTCTCCCAGCCACCCCTAGGAGTAAACTTGCATTTTGAGGTACTCCTACTTTGAATCTAAATTTTTTCCCCAATTCTGGATCTTCACGAAAATCGTTCTCATTTACACCGTTGACGATCACGTGTACTCGTTTGCTAGGGATCTGGTAGACATCTCTAAGCATTTCACCACAACTGTCACTAATAGCAATATGGTGTTGGTAGTTTCTAAAGAATCTAATCTCATTCAAGACTTTTGGGATCATAACTTGAAAACTTTTGTTAAATGATTCAGACATTGGTTCGTCAGGCCTTCTTAACAAATCTTGATAGATACTTGATGAAACACTTTCTAAGGCAATCCCATGCCACGAAACTGCAAGATTCGGGATATTCCTAGCTTTGTAATGAGGTAATGCTACGCTCTCTGTGTGGATCACGTCAAAGGGGCGATTTTCGTTCTCTACCTCATATTGTTCCCACGCTTTGTTGTACCGCCATTGACCCGGTTCAGCATCTTCATGGAAATGTACAATGGGTTCATTTGTATTTTTCGTGTTTATCAAACTAACATCCTCATGTGGAGGGGAAGTAAAGATGTGAATCTCGTGGCCACGAGTAGCTAAAGCCATGTACAATGTGTAGGCGTGACGCTCCATCCCTCCTGGTGTAGTCCCCACAGGCCATTTTCTAGTGAAAACCGCTATCTTGAGGGGAGCAGGTGGAGGGATGTGAGACGAGAAACTTAAATGGTTCCATGAGAACTCGGCTGACCTAAGGTCACCCGAAAAAGAAGTTGTAGTAGTAGAGAACGTGTTGCATATAGAGGCCGGAGGCGTGTGGAGGAGGAGGAGGGCCGGGATGGTGAAGAGAATGACACAAAAGAGGGTTGTTGCTAAACTAGATTGGAAAGAGCACACAACCCTCTTGGTTTTGGTGGTGGTAAGGGCCATGATGGTGGTGGTTTGGTGTGGTGATGATGGTTGTATAGTCTTTCTATTAAGGATGTTTAATCTGGCTTTTGTAGTTGTGAACATGGTTCATGTGGGAATATAACCATGGGTTGGAAGGTATGCATGCACTTAAACAAGTGCTTTTTTTAACTTTTCCGAGTGCTTTTCTCACGCAACTTTCGGGAAATTTGATGTGGACTCTTGTGACTCACATATCAATTGGACTAATTTAAAAAGTGTTAAAAGCAATTCATCATCTAACAAGTGTTCCTTTACCTCTTAAACGACAAACTCTTAAAAAAAATCGATTTTACTATAATTTTAAAATTTAATTCTATTTAATTTGGTATAAATCTTATTATTATTTCGATTTTTGTTTTTTACATATTCAAATGGGTTTTTGACCATATTATTTGCCTTTAAATCTATCAAGTTATAATAAGCTTAAAACACGAAAGTTATAAATTTTTTTTCACTCTCTACCCAAAATTTTGAAAATAACTCAAATTCGATATGATATGAGTGAGATATCACATATTAAAAATGACGTTTTAGTCATATTTGTTGCACACAATGTGTTTGATGAAATGTCTAGCTTGAATTTTTAGTGTTAAAATTGTGTTAAATGCACTAATTTTTGTAATACAACACATCACCAATCATTTTATTAATGTAAAATTCAAAAATTATAAGTTTTTTTTTTTTTTTTTTTTTTTTTTTTTTTTTTTTTTTTTAATATCTTTGCATTCCGTAATGATCAATGTTATTATAATTTCATAAGTTTATTTAGTTTATTAGTAATTGACTTTTAGCTATTATGTTATCATATGTTCATCAGTTAGCTTATGCTCTTTTTAGTTTACTAGTTATTGACTTTTAACTATTATGTTATCATATATTCATCAGTTTGTTTATTTTAGCTATTCTGTTATCATAGGTTTATTAGTTAGTTTATTTGTGTTATTATAGGTTATATGTTCATCAGTTAGTTTCTACTTTTTCAGTTTATTTGTATTATAGGTTATAGGTTCATCATAGGTAAATGTTCCAAAACAGGTTTGTATTATTATTTTTAGATATTCATCAATTAATACTTTTTTTGTTATATTTATTTTTTGTTCGTAGGTTATGTTATCGTAAGTTCATCTGTTAGTTTATTTGTGTTATCATAGGTTCATCAGGTAGCTTATGTTTTTTCAGTTGACGAACATTTTTTTTTCATCAGTTATTGACTTTTAGCTATTATGTTATCATAGGTTCATCAGTTAGCTTATGTTTTTTTGGTTCATCAATTATTGACTTTTAGCTATTATGTTATCATAGGTTTCATCAGTTTGTTTATTTTAGCTATTATGTTATCATAAGTTTATCAGTCAGTTTATTTGTGTTATCATAGATTATAGATTTATCAGTTAGTTTATGTTTTTTTAGTTGATGAACATTAGTTATTTTTTGTTCGTCAGTTATTGTCCTGTGTAACTAAACCCTAAACTCAACACCTAAACCCTAAATCCTTAACTCATGTACTGATGAACTAATGTTCATGAATAAAAATTGATGAACAAAGTAACGATGAACAAAACGTCATCTTTAACATGTTATATCTTGCTCATATGACATCGGATTTGAGTGAACACAAAACATTAGTAAAGATTAACCTAACATCTATAATTTTTATGTTTTACAATTTTTCTAATTCGAATTTAATATTGGTCAAAATTATGGTTAAAAACGCAATACGTATATTTTTTAAAAACATTAACTATTAAAAAACATCACTTTTTGAGTCTTACATTAATAAAATGATTAATGATGCGTTGTGGGATAAAAATTAGTGCATTTACCTAAATTTTAACACTAAAAATCTAAGCTAGACATTTCATCAAACACCTTGTGTGAAACAAATATGAGTAAAACACCATCTTTAACGTGTGATATATTACTCATATGAAATCGAATTTGAGTGATTCAAAAACCCGTGTAAAGAGTGAACAAAAATCTATAACTTTCATGTTTTAAGTTTTTCACGATTCGACATTTATGAGGGTAAAAAATATGGCTGAAAATGCCCAAAAAATAAAGAAAATCAAGAATCATTTGATATGTAAAAAAAAGTTCAAAATATTTATATCAAATTAAAGATGATTAAATTTTACAAATTATGGTGAAATTGTTTTTTCGTAAAAAATAACCAAAATACCCTATAATCAGAAATATTAAAAAAAAATAAAGAAGAGAATAGGCGGGAGACACGTGGCACAAACTCATTCGTTTTCTAAACATTTTAAACATTTTCCATTTAAAAAGATCAAGTCTTTCCTCGTGACATGTAAATAAATTAATTAATATTATTAGTGCTCAAACTTATTTTTAAGCCATAACAACAATTTCTAGTCATTACTTATGAGGGGTGAGATCAATAAAGATCACATAAAAACTAAAGATCAATTGGATCAATTTCAACCATTTATTTTTTTATCAAATTAATTAAATTCATTTTCACTCGAATATTGAAAAATTAAATATCTCACAAAACGCTAATAGTTATATAAAACTAATTATACCATTACGACAAAAATAAAATTATCTTTCTAGAGAGAACTAATATTATGTACTTTCGACGAATTTATTTTTTATAGTTTTTTTACGGGTTTCGATATATCACACTATAAATAAAAATTTTAAAAATACTATTTTGTTTTAACACAACCCCTAAACTACAAACCTAAACCCTAAAAACCCTAACCCCTAACCCTAAAAAACGTTAAACCCTAAAACCCTAAACTTCTAAAACCTTAAACCCCTAAAAACTCTAAACCTCTAAAACCTTAACCGCTAAACCAAAAAAAACCTAAACTCTATCCGCTAAACCGTAAGAAACCTAAACCCTTAACCTCTAGAATACTTAACCAAAAAAAGTCAAACCCCTAAACTCTAAAAATCTAAACCCTAACCGTAAACCTTAAACCCACAAAAAAGTCAGAAAAAAATTCGTCGAAAGTATATGATGTGAGATATCAAATTAGAAGTAATTTTATTCTTGTCGTGATGGTGTGATTAGTTTCGTTTAACGATCAATGGTTTGTGAAATATTTAATTTTTAAAAATGAATGTGAAAGTTTATTTCATTGTTTTGATAAAAAAATGAATGATTGAGAATAATTTATTTGATCCTTAGTTTTTCTTTCATCTTTATTGAACCAAACTCTTACCTATGAACATTATTTTACATATTGTACCTTTCTCATATCTCTTTAAATGATTAATATGTGCGCTCTTGATCAGTTTTTAAGTTTTTCATATAATCTGTTTTTATTAACACTAATATGTTCTTTCAATTTACATAAAAGTGCAAGCTAAACGAGCAACAAGCTGCACCGCAGGGCCGTCTTTGAGGGTGTGCAAGGTGAGCGATCGCTCAGGGCCCCAGAATTTTTAGGGCCCCAAAATTTGTCCCGTTAATAATTATATGCATGTGTAGACATATTTTTCACGAAGAAAAAAGTATTTAGATGAGAAAATATCTTAAATGAGTAATATGTTAGCACGTTTAGATAACTAATTGCATTATATCTTATAAAAGGTGACACTTTATATATAATATTGCTAAACGAAATGCCTCATTATATAATTTCGTACAGGGCCATCAAAAAATTTGCCGATTCATGGGACGACCCTGCTGCACTGCTAGCACTTTCTGAAATGCAAAGCCATTTTTCCTAAAAACTACATTTATAGATCTAGGTGTCATAATATTGCTATGCATAACTCGTTGGACTCGGTTGAGAAGCTCCACAACCTCAGGTGCAACGAAACCAAAGGTATCAAATTCGAAAAAAATAAAAACATGCTTTCGGGGGAAAGGATTATTTGTTTAACAAAAAAACTGGATAATATTAATTTGTTGTTATTTATTCATATATAATACTCATTTTTTTCATACTCGTCAATATATCCGTGGTTAAAAGGGTTTTATGACAGTTAGGTTACCCAACTTTGCGACTTTGTTCGCCTAAGTTATCCAACTATTTTTTTGTTCAATTGGGTTACTGGAGTTTACGGGTTTGACATTTAGGTTACTCGAAACCAGAAACGTGTTCATTCAGGTTACCCAAAAAACAGGCAACCGAGAGTTGGAGTTATCATGGTGTCCACGTAAGCTTTTTGTGGGCCCCATTGTCCAACTCAGATATCCACTTACCATTATTAAACAGATAGGTTACTCAACTTTGCGATTTTATTCGTCTAAGTTACTGAAGTTCTTTTTTTTGTTCAATTCGGTTACTAATATATATTTATTTACATGGCTAGCACTCTCCTCTTTGCTTGATCACAAAACTCATAGAATAGTTTAATTAGTTTAATTTATCGTTTTAGTAGTTATAATTAAATCAAATCAAAACCCCTTTGAAACTTGTAAAAATCACAAGTTGTTGTACGTTTTCATCCGTTTTTATACGTTTTCATACATTTTAAAAGAATAAGCAGTTTTTAAAAAAAAAATTTAATTATAATAAAATTAAAATTACTTTTTTTTTTAGTTTTATTATAAATTTTTTTTATAAAATTAAAAAAATAAAATAAAAAGTAGTTTTTCTAATTTATTACAATAAAATTAAAATTTTTTATTTTATTAAAAAACTCAAACTTCCAAATACAAGAATATGATTATTCAAGATTCAAAGGGGTTTTAGTTCTTCATGCTTAAAAAAGAAAAAGTAGCTCATAACATCACAAGATCCCAGGATTGTTTAACTCATGGGAAATTATTAAAAATAAAGGATACATGACTTATGGTTTTAGTGGCTGAATTCTCATTTTTATTTAAATGAATGAATATGGTTTATAGTTTATGAATGTTTTGGTTTTAATTTCATACGTTTACGTTTTTAATTATTTATGTAACATTTTTAATTTATGATGTGGCGTCGATGTGTTTAGTGAGTGAGGATGTTTTCAGGTGACCGATAAAGACAATCTAAATTAACAAAGTTGCATAGTTCAGTAACCTAATTGAACAAGAAAAACTTTAGTAACTTAGGTGAACAAATTCGCAAAGTTTAGTAACTTATTTGTATTAATAAAAATAAACGTCAGCTGCCAGCGTGGCTAGCAACTGGGTATCAGTCCCTAATTTGTCCGGTAACGATAGTCCAATACCCCAATTGAACAAAAAAATAGTTGGGTAACTTAGGCGAACAAAGTCGCAAAGTTGGGTAACCTAACTGTCATAAAACCCTGGTTAAAATTGCCATGGGTGTAGGACTGTAGGTTAATAACCTAATGAATAAACTATCAAAGCTTTTGATTAACCCACTTAGAATATATTTGATATAACAATTTATGGTCAAATTACTACTCTAATTCTTAATAAGAAAATAAAAAGTCAACCATTGTGAGTGGTTAACCGCCTGAAATTAGACGCATCGTTGAAACGTATGATATTGACTAGCTGCCCATGTGGTGGAGGATGAAGAGTTAATTTAGGCAGATTTGGGAGGCTTTTTGTAAAAGTAAAGAAACTTTTGATTCTCACCCTAATTTTATATTTATTTAGATTATTATGGTGCGTATTCAGCAATTAAAGGGTGCTATTGCTTGGCCATGAATTAAGCACCTCTTGCACCTTAACTTCAGTTTTACACACCTTTGTTAGAACTTAAGAAACACTCACGTACCGATCTACATGGATGTCAGGTGTGTCACAGGTTACATCCAATTTTGAATCATATAGTATAATTATTTTTTACAATGTTTTATATTTTGGTATATGTAACTTTCAATTTTCTACTATTTTTTACACACCTTTCGATTTTTTTTATTCCCTAGTTGCTATAATGAAGGTTAATTAGTTTGGTTATACCATTTTATAAAATTGTTGTGCTTTTTGGTAATGTTCAAGTGTTATTGTGTTTAGATCTGGTGATGATTTTGCATGTATGAAGGTTAATTAGTTTGGTTGTAAGTCAGCTGTGATTAATTAGGCGTAGATGTCAAGGAAAGTGACTGAGTGAGAAAGAAGATGTGAGTTGATTAGTAGAAGGCCGATTGAACGATTCATATATTACCGTATTATAGGATTAGATTAGACTTCATACCTTTTTGGGGTCGTAACAGTTGATCTTCTTTTGTATGATTGTGTAATGCAATGCTGTTAACTTGTTCTATGTTTTCCATATAGAAGATGGATTATGAGTTATATAGTTTTAACAATTATAGATGCAATCAAATAGTGAACATCTTTATTATGAATGATGATTGATTAGTGGAAGGTGAATGTAGATATTCATCGTCATTCGAGCTGCGCCATTAAACCTAGGTTTTTCAGGATGCGTAGGAAATGTCTGCATGCTCTGGTAAAGCAGAATCACATTTCACATATTTTGGGGTTGTAGTCGTTGCTGTCGTAATGAGTTATGTATGATTTTAATGCAATACTGTCATTTTAATGTGTTTTATATCTTTCGTATTTAGCTATGAGTTCTCCTTTTGTGTAAGATATAATTTTATTGATTCGTTGTGTATATGGTTTCTGCAGAGTGTTTTGGGTATAATACTTGGAGGTGGAGCGGGGACTCGTCTCTACCCTTTAACAAAGAAGAGGGCGAAGCCAGCTGTTCCTTTGGGAGCAAACTATCGGCTTATTGACATTCCTGTCAGCAATTGCTTGAACAGCAACATTTCAAAGATTTACGTTCTTACACAGTTCAACTCTGCTTCACTTAATCGTCACCTTTCACGGGCTTATGCAAGTAACATGGGTGGTTATAAGAACGAAGGGTTTGTTGAAGTCCTTGCTGCTCAACAAAGTCCTGAGAATCCAAACTGGTTTCAGGTAATCTAACTGATCATAACACAAAATCTGATCTAGTCTTGGTCAATATTGTTTGCATTAATGCTCATGTGAATACGTTTAATTGGTTGCAGGGTACTGCCGATGCTGTAAGGCAGTATTTGTGGCTATTTGAAGAGCATAATGTTCTAGAGTTCCTTATCCTTGCTGGAGATCACTTATATCGTATGGATTACGAGAAGTTTATTCAAGCTCACAGAGAAACAGATGCTGATATCACTGTAGCAGCTCTGCCAATGGATGAAAAGCGTGCAACTGCATTTGGTCTCATGAAGATTGATGAAGAAGGGCGTATAATTGAATTTGCAGAGAAACCAAAAGGAGAGCAACTGAATGCTATGAAAGTTGATACTACAATTTTAGGACTTGATGAAGAGAGAGCTAAAGAGATGCCTTATATTGCTAGTATGGGTATATATGTTGTCAGCAAAGATGTAATGTTGAATTTGCTGCGAGATCAGTTCCCCGGAGCAAATGATTTTGGAAGTGAAGTAATTCCCCGGAGCAAATGATTTTGGAAGTGAAGTAATTCCTGGAGCAACTTCTATTGGCCTAAGAGTATGTTTCACGTATCTATTATTCATGTGTTGCATATCTTTAAATACTCTATTATTAGCCCTTAAAAGAAAAATTATAAACAAAATCTATATTAAACAACATTTTCTGTTACTAGTATAATTAACTTATATGTGCCAGAGAATATATTGGCATATTTAATTCTATCAAATTTGGAAGCATATTTAATTGTATCAACTTATTTCTTTTATCATCAATCCTGCAACTGTCATAGTATGTTGGTCATTAATATAGATACCTTCTCACTTGTCACCTAATTTGGAAGTATCTAGTGGTTAATTTTTTTAATCATGTTGTTAACATTGAAGCATCATGTAGATACACTTTATTTCACGCACCTAATGGTCAATCATCCTAGCCAATATTGTGCCTATAAATTTTGGGACTGGCTATAATTTGTGCAGAAGCGTGGCAACTAATTTTTTTTTTCTGCATAGGTACAAGCTTAACTGTATGATGGTTACTGGGAAGATATTGGTACCATTGAGGCTTTCTATAATGCCAATTTGGGAATTACAAAGAAACCAGTGCCAGATTTCAGGTAATTACATTTTTTATGGTATTGAAGTCTCTTACCTTCCTATGATCCTGTTTATATTATGGCTAATGTCTTTCCATAGTACTAAAAAATATTGGGTCGTTTGTTTGATGCAGTTTCTACGATCGTTCATCTCCTATTTACACCCAACCTCGATATTTGCCTCCTTCCAAGATGCTTGATGCTGATGTCACAGATAGTGTTATTGGTGAAGGGTGTGTGATTAAGGTTAGAAGGTTATGGTTCTTGTTTGTAGTGTTCTACTGATTAGTGGTTGCATATTTGACTCAATTGTCCAAAGATTGGTACAAGAACTTAATTTAACATGACACATAGGAACATTGTCGATCACGTATTCTCTTAAAATGTCATTACCTGGTCTATTGTGTGCGTCGTTTTTACTGCATAGTTTACATGGTATATTGTCTTAGACTGAAATTCCTCTGATAAGCTGATATCTTTCTTTCAATCTTGGTTGTGCAGAACTGCAAAATTCATCATTCTGTTGTTGGACTTCGCTCTTGCATAGCTGAAGGTGCAGTCATTGAAGATTCATTGCTGATGGGAGCAGATTATTATGAGGTAATACATCACGATAATGTTTAACAGTTCCTTAAAACAGCGTTATTTTTTTGTCAGTTTAAGTAACTAGGAAAGTGTATTCCTTCTATTAAGACTTTTTCTTGTGAATCTTGCCGTGACTGAAATAAAAAATCCCAAGCATCATAAAAGTTCGATTTTTGTGTTCCAGACTGATGCTGACAGGGAGCTTCTTGCTGCAAAAGGTAGTGTTCCGATTGGTATTGGGAAGAACACTCACATCAAAAGAGCAATCATTGACAAGAATGCACGCATAGGAGACAATGTGAAGGTAACTTGTAATAAAGTTATCTTGGTTAATACCAACACGTGTATTATAGAGGTGGTTCAATCCATTTACTTATTATTGGGTTGATTCAGATTAGGTTTCATATCTAATGGGTAGTTAACGAAAATTAAAGTAAACGGGTTAAACAGGTTTAAAGTTGGCCAGGTATACCATTAATGCAAAAAACCTCTCAAAATATTCAAAAACTTCGATCATGTTAGAATGAACATTAAGTTTTATAATTATACACTAATATTATTGAATTTTTTTGGAGAAAGAGTGTACCGGTCAAAATTACTTTTTTTTTTACCCAAACCGGTACCCATTTTTTCACCTCTTTGCCTGTTCAAACAGTCTTCCTAATCCTTTGTTAGCTTGTGGTAACAGTTGAGAAACCCTCGTTGTTTATCTTCTTATTTTGTGAAATGGCAGATTATAAACAGTGATAACGTTCAAGAAGCAGCAAGAGAAACAGATGGGTACTTCATAAAAAGCGGAATCGTGACAGTCATCAAAGACGCGTTGATTCCTTCTGGCAGCATAATCTAGATGATGCAGAAATCTTGATAGCCATCAGTGATGATTCGACTGTAAGGTACATCATCATATCCTGTTACAGAACAATGCATTTGGTATCTGAAGAGGAAGCATGTCGAGACGTGAAATGTAAAGATTATTTAATAAAAGAAACTTCCTACACTGTCCTCTTATATACTTGCATTGTGGCTAGATGAGGTCATATAATTTCAAATGCCAGTCATGTGTACCTAACTAATGTTTTCATATAATACAAGAGTTCCTATCCATGTAGATGTTAGTCCAATAGACTATGAGTCCCATATATCATAATATGCTAAATTTCACTTGATATATCAATTAAACCACAAGCAACTGAAATGCATATGGTTTAATACGTGACCTTGAGGAATTAACATTGGCATTGTGGTTAATTCAATTAGTCTACTCATCACTGTTATAGGCAGGGGCGTAGCCAGAAATTTCATGAGAGTGGGCGCAAACTTCTTTTTATCACGGTGGGCTGAAAAAGGGAGAGAACAAGCCAACTAGCAAATGGGTCGGGTCGGGTGCTAGTACAAATTATATATATTTTTTTTATTATGACGAGGAATATCCCAGTAGTATCGTGTAGAGTTCAACACCATACCAACCTATACATTTTCTTCTGTAACAAAAATTGTTTTACGCAGTATAATATTTGTTGATAAAATTAAATACAACAAACTAAATGTTTAGTATTAGTTACATTTTAAAGGCACTAATATCATACACGAAGTAGTTTAATGATGCAACTCTTTTTTTTTAAGAAGAAAAAAAATAATGAAACACTTGACTATAAACATTACGGCAAAAGCACTCCAATCAATAATTTCATATATGTCCAATTTAAACAATAAAATGCCTTATATACAGTACTCAATCAAATTTTATAATATCATATATGGGGAAAGTGAATATACGGCTGTAGTGTACCCAAGCTTGGGTATAGAACCCACCAAAACTACATCGTTTTATTAAAGATATAAAAACCCTAAATTCACTTCTTCTCCACAACTAGCAAAGGGGAACTGACGCTTGTGTTTCTTCATCGGGTGTCTTCTCCATATGTGAATCACACCACTTTCAAGTAAATCATAAAGCCTTATTCCTTGTTAACAGCTTATTGATATAACCCCAATTCAAATTTGCCTCATTATTGTCTTACTAGGTGAGTTTAATCAATTATATACTGTGATGGAATTAATTGAATCAATTTAATTATTTTTCTGAGTTATGTGCATTGAATCATATAGAAGAGGCTGCTATTCTTAGTACTTGCAATAGGATGGAGATATATGTCGTGGCTCTTTCTCAGCACCATGGTGTTAAGGAGGTCACTGAATGGATGTCTAAGGTACTAAACAGCTTTTATCTAATGTAAGGGGTGTTTGGATTTGGATATGCGATTTCAATATGTGTTTGGATTATGAAAATCGTATTCACTTCTAATATGCAGATCCATTTGTAACTTTTTGAGGTAACTAACTCTTTATTTCCAGAAAAAAAAAACCTGATTCTCAATGCTATCATTATTCTATTTGAAATTGTCAACGCTCAGAAACGTATATATGGTCTTAAAATAAAGATAATCAAGATATAAATTTGGAGTCATCAACTTATATGTCTTCTCTCAGTACATTCTTTTCAAATTACTTGGGGCTCCTTTTAGTCATCTGTTTTGGGGAAAATGATAGTCCATTTACACAATGGTAGGTTATGCTAAATATTTATGATCTATTGTCTATATTATCTGCTCAACATGCTCAACTTAGTGCTCACAGCCTTGGGTTAGTGTAAAATGTAGATGAATGGATGCAACTTTTTCTTCTACCACCTTGTCTAATCACATTGCTTGACGCTAAAACGTTTTCCAATTTAGGTTGAAACAGTTGATGGTCTAAAAGACCTTCATGTTCCTCCTGGAACTCAGCCTAGGGAAACCATAAAACTTTCAAAGATGGGAGTTCCAGATATTAATAAGCCATATGTCAGAGGGCATCATCACTTCACTGTGAATGTTCAGATCCCGAAATATATCAGGTAAGCTGTACCTACAGCGTGTTTGTAACCATAGCTACCTAATTGATTATCTTGAAACCTCATAGATTCCAGCCAACCAAATGATTCCACCTCTGGTTGGTTGCAGGTTTATCTTCTAGTGGCAATGTCGACAGAGAAAGTATAGCGGGTGCTGAAGCTTCTATCATTGTAGATCATTCAGTGCCTTCAGAATCTCAACAACCACTTAATGCTAATGTTTCTGAACCACAAGAGTCACAAGTTACTTCAGCAGCCATTCATTCCATTGAAGCTCCTTTTTCAATGAGATAAAACAAAGACAAGAAGATTCGACAGAAGATACAGTTGCTTCCCAAGAGCGAAAACACATAAGGGTCTGATCGAATATACTATTTGTGTTACACTGTTACTTGTATGCTCTTGTGACTAAGATAAAAGGTGTAATAGAATTCGAATACTCTTGTACTAACACTTTTGTCATATAATATAATCAATCAGCTCAATGTTCATGGCATCATCTTACACTTAAAGTCAAATTACACATGACTTTGGTATTACCCACTTTGTCAACAAAAAATATCAACATAACATCTTGTAACAAAAAAAACATGAATACATTTGGGTTGTCCAAATAGTTGTGAGATACTGAGATGGATTCACTTTGTGTATTTTATCAAACATGAATACATTTGGATTATGTTAAAAGCTAAACCCAATACGACCAACACACCAATATTTGGAAGAAAATCAAAGTCAAGTAAAGCTATAAAAGACTAAACTAGCTGTGACATGACAGCAACTTGAAAAAAATAAAATAAAAATATAGTTTTGACCCGTTAACCCACTGTGACAGCAACAATTTTCCATGTAAACCGGACATTTTCGAGCAATTTTAACCAACAACGTGTTAATAAGCTTCTTGGTCTTTTATTTTTGGTCAACTTCAAAAAAACAATCCAGTTTTGACCCGTTAACCCGCTGTGACAGCAACAATTTTTAAGGTAAAACGGACATTTTTCAAGCAATTTTAACCGAACAATGTGTTAAAAAAAAAGGTGAACAAGTTAAGTTAATTACTTACTTAAGAGTAGACTTGTTGTATACCAATAGTATAACAACTTAAAACTGAAAATAGTATAGACTACTCAGCTGGTTCAGGTTATACTTATGCAAATGGTTCAGGTTATACAGCTGGTCCAGGTTCGCTGCAAAAATTAATGTGTGTTTGGGACTAATACAAGTTTGCTGGTTCAGGTTATACTTCTGCAAACACTCCATTTCAGTTTTGACCCGGTTTCACTTCCGTTTTTTATCCGTTTAGAGACTGAACCAAACACTCAGTTTTGATGCCCTTCCACTTCATCTTTTATCTGTTTAGAGACTGAACCAAACACCCCATTTGAGTTTTAACCCACTTCAATTTTTACCCGTTTAAACGTAAGTCATTTTATAATTGACCTGTTTCAGCAAGTTGTCATCATGATAATTTGCGAATTTGAGATGAAACAAAGAAAGGAAATCACAATTGCAAAGAGATGAAACTGGAATATAATTTAGATTTAATCGTGTCAATGTACAATATTTTTTCACCAAAAAAGAAAACTAAACATTTGATAACTAGATAAGCACCATTCCTTTTCTTTCATGCTAAGAGCCTTCTTTTTTTTACACCCACTGATGTTGTGACCTGGTTCCCCACAGAAAGAGCAGATTACTGTCCTTTTTTGCTTCACCTCTAAAGGAGGTTTGACTCTCGTTGCATTTCTTGGACGTCCTTTAGTGTTATTAAGCACAACAGGATCTCGAACTGATATTTGAGGCATCATATCTACTTGAGAAATTCCAGCACGCGTGTCTTTATATGCATTCTCAAGCTCTGTCGGCTTTTTCCTTATCATCTGATCTTCTAAAAATTCCACCAGAAAACTGTAGAGTCTCTTTATTTCAGAAGGCGCATCTCTTGCATGTTCAATTGCCTTGGTCCAATTAGCTTGAACATACCATAAGGCAAGCGAACTAACGCCATGTTCACAATTTGTTTCCTCAATTCCGATACCAGCATTACTAGCTTTGTACCTACAATCAAGTGTCCACCGAGGTAAAATATAACGATCAGGTAGGGTTTCAACATGCTTTTTCTTCATTACATATAGGATATGTTTGCATAATATCCCATGTGTTTCGAACATGGCACATGAACATGTGACATCTAAGTTATCCAAGAAGCGAAAGTTAACGACTCTCCAATATTTTTTATCAACATTCACTTGCCCGACCCAATAACTAGTTTGCTCCAAACTTTTGCTTTTAGTCTTGTGAGTTAAATTGTTTGCTGCTTCCATCCACTCTTTTTGGAATACCTCAAATATCTTTTTGGTATAACATGTGCCTGCAAAAATAGTGTTCAAAATTATATGTATGTGGTAGCTTGTTGGCACTAAAGTGGCTAATGAGAAACAAGATGAATACTAACAAACTACCTGCTTTTGCTTCTATTGGGTGAATATATGAAAGAATTGGCTTCGAGTTCATAGTCTTGAAGTCTTCATCTTCTTCAGCGGCTCTTCGAGTGTCGACGGCTTTATCAAATTGAATAACAAATTCATTCAACATAGTCTTCGAATTCACGAATCCGTCAAAAAAAGAATGAATACTCTCACTTCTTCCACTCGTTGTCATGCCAGCAAGAAAAACATCTTTAAAGAATGTTGTAACCCAATATTTTCGTTGGTTATACATCTCCATCATCCAACTACTAGCCTCGAGATTATACTGAACACGTAAACATTCCCATTGGGTTTCAAACTCTTCGATGGTATCACTTCTTACCCACTGTTTAAAAGATTCCTGAAAATCATTATAACGGACTCTAAACGGTTGAAGATGTTCCAACACATGCTTCTTAATGTGCCATGCACAATAGCGATGTCGAGTGTTTGGAAAAACATGGTTAATTGCATTACAAATTGCTTTATCTTGATCGGTTATAATCGCACCTGGAAACTTGTTAAACATGCACTTTAAAAATTGCTCAAATAGCCATTTGAAAGTCTCCTCTTTTTCATTTTCAAGTAAAGCACCACCCAAAATTATAGATTGACCATGATGATTCACCCCAACAAATGGAGCAAATGGAAACTTAAACTTATTCGTCAAATATGTAACATCAAACACAACGACATCTCCAAATTTTAGATAGGCATCTCTTGATCTTCCATCAGCCCAAAATATATTTCTAGGAGACCCATCATCAAACAAGTCCATTTTAAAGTACTGGTTAATATCTACTGCAGCTTTTTCTTGGAAATGTTTGATAAGAGAATAAAATTCCTTACCTTTGTATTGTTTTCGTTCTTCAGCTAATATATCAGCACATTGCTTCGAGGTTACATTAGGTTCATTTGGAGACTTCATTGCATTTACAGCTTTTCGAACTTGACATGGTCTCAAACCAGACTTACCAAGTTCCACCATAAGGGATTTGCAAGCCAAGGAGCGATGAAACTTATTGTGAGAACGATGTTTCATTACTTTAGTTGGTGTAGGGGTCAAATCATGATTATGTGTATCATTAAAGATATCCACACACCATTTCCCATCTTTTGTTTTAGAAATTCTGAGTTCCGCTTCACAACCGGTCCTTACATCTCTTCGACGTTTCTTAGATACCTCATTAGAGCTATTAACCTTCTGTCTTTTAAAACCCTCTTTGTTGCAAACATATAACTTTCTATAAACCTCATTTGTCGTCTTATTTTTATAATCCCAATGTATACGTATACCAAACCCGTGTAGGAAGGCATACTGATTATAAAACGTATACGCATCATCGGGTGTGTTAAACATCTTTCCCAAAATGTTGTCGTCGTTAATTTCAATTTCATCACATCCAATATTCACTTGGTCTTCGTTCGGTTTCTCCAAAATATCATCGTTAACGACCAAATAACCATTTGTATCAATATCTTCAATTAACTGGGCTTGCATTTGCATTTCAGTTGTCATGCTCAGAGTGAGACTGCGGATAATATTGAAACATTTAATCAACATTTTGATACAAATGAAAGCCCGGTTAATTGAAATACAATAATGTTGAAACATTTAATCAAACACTTGGTGTGCGGTTCATATCATAATCCTTTATCATCAAAATTCTTGTACTCATTGACTTAATCTTACAATATAAACACATGAATAAAACGAAATTGCTATTCTAACTATATGCAAATTGAGATTTTGAGATTAAATCAGAAGATCAGGGTTTCAATTGAAGTGGAAAAAAAATTAAAGGTAATGACGATGCAAACATCTAAAGGTACCTTTGGTTGAATAGCTATTCGGGATAGCATTGCAGTGTTGCGGTTGAAAGTGGTGATTCGCATATGGAGAAAGAGATCATATAAAGAAACACAGGGTCTGGTTCCCTTTTGCTTTAGATGTGGAGAAGAAGTGACTTTGGGGTTTTTATAGTTTTACCAAAACGACGTAGTTTAATTGAGTTCTACACCTAAGCTTGTATACATTACAGCCACACACTCACTACTCAATTAAAACATCATATTTACCCATTTCATTATAAAATTAATTTACAATGAATTTACGTCAATAAATCCCAATTATACCCTTTAAGAATATACGGTAAATAAATAAGTATGATTGCTCAATTGTTTAATACATGATATGCAAGAGAATGATTTAAGGACTTATATAACTGAAAATTGTTGCTACTTATTTGAAGATTCCAAGACTCAAACTCTCAAAGATAATGATTTAATGTAACACTGCCTTTGTGAAGCTTGCTACTTTGTTTTATGATATACTGTAATTGGATACGGTGAATGGAAATGCTTGCTACTTTTTTGGGCAAAGGGTTGGAAATGGAAATTGAATACGGGAAACTGGGGATGGAAATGTAAAAGCTAGACACAAATATTCATCCGCAAGCGCCATGCACGGTAAGGTTCGCACTAGGATTAGCTTTCAATCATTTAGTTAATGATTTGTCGTTGATACAAATGATTGAACTTATAAAAGATCAACCAAGGTAATAGAATAGTTGAGACGAAAAAAGCAAACAACCTTTTACGAATTTTAGGGTATAATGAGAATTTAATGTTGAAAATATATTTTTAAATAGATTTTATAATCAAAGATTCAAAGGTATATATGACAAATATGTAGTATAGCTGCAGATCAAAAACAACTTTTAAAAGCAATGAGACATATCACTAGTATAACTGAGCTTAGTATTTCAAACTTCAATGGACCTCGGTTGAACATAAACTGATCACCTATGTTCAATTTAGGGACAGTGGAACATAACTTGATTACTTATGTTTGCCTCAGAGATGAATTTTGCGATACTGGGAGTAGTTATATCACATTTATGTTCAGATTTATTTTCTACTTAGTTCCCGAGAGTCATAAATTTTTTGTGTGAGTACATAAACATTTCACATCGTAAGTGTTCGCATCCATACACAACACACTGGCATCACAATACTCTTTTATCACACGTTTATCATGTCACAATCACCTACACCCCAAACCTTGTACTCAATCGATGAACCTGGTTACATCACTAGCCATTCTAGGAACGACACACCATTGCATCTACGAGGAGGACCCATCGATGGAAGTAAACATGGACCAATGAACCTTTGACAAGGTCTAGAAACATAAAACAAGTTGACTTATAACCTAACAGAAGCCCTAAGACCTTACAGAGTAACCCGAGCCACTATCTTTGGAATAGTTACCTAATCCTTCACTAATTCCTTAGGAATACAAACTTGTTTGGGAGATAAGAGTTATCAAAACACCATTGCTTACTACACCAAACCTTAGAAGTGAATCAAGCACCTCCATCTGAGACTATAGATAACAATATACCATGCATTAACATTGTTTCATCAATGTGCAATTTACCCTCTTCACTCCCTATAATGAGATTCCCTTGTAGGTAATCAATGCCTTGAGTTAAGGTATCAATATACAATTTCCTTTATAACATTGCGCCCTCTAGGAGTCATAGATAACTCGGCCACAAAAATCCATTATGACATGACCTCACCCCCACATTGAAATAGCAAGAAGTCTCAACCCATCGAACAACCATTGCTACACAGATTTCACTTGTAAACAAGAAAAACATCTCTCGACATAGTATCCGGTTGATTTATTCATATCAGACCAGTAGTGAAAGAATCTGTAAAGAATCGTTTAAGCCCATCTAGGATATTGTAACATTGATTTGCACAGCGGAATAATAAGAACAAGAATCAATAATACTTCAAATGTGTTCTTTTATTCACTATATAAAACTAATACATATACTACTACTATACACACGAATTCTTTGTGTGTTAAGACTCTCATTGGGAGAGTTCTATGTATTTCTAGATACCAACTACCCCAAGACCAATACCCTTTATATAGAGGGTTTACAATAAAACCCTAGAGTGCATAGAATGTTAACTAAGAAGATAATAACAAATCTTCTAAATCTTCCATCTTTAAGGAGATATTCCAGCTTTTAATTCTTCCATATGTAAATTACCAAAGCTGTTACATTAAGCCCTTGTAGTTTTGTAATCATCAAATTATAATTCCCAACAATCTTCCCCTATTTGATATTACAAAACTATCTTCAATGCTTCCCCTTAACTTGAACATGTCACCACATAATAATAAGCTGCAAACCTGTAATCTTCTTCTCCTTTTGTAATCATCGAATAGGGGTCTTCTTGTATGCAACTTGAATAACACTTTCCCTTAAGTGATGCATGTAGATGGATTTATGTAGTAATTACTGATGAAGAAAGCTAAGTATCACCAACTTGATGTTGAAGTAGAACAACCCAAACTTGCATCTTATGTCTTGTACTAACCAAATGACTATGAACTCATACCTGAAGCTATATGAGTAGACCTCGATCTCTTGATAAAATCCTCATATTCAACGAGACACTGAGCACTACAACGTAACTCCTTTAAGTGATAGCAAACTCTACTTGCTAGATTTACCAAGTCTTAGCCACAACATGAACGTACGAACAAGTTACCTCCTGCTAAAAGGTATAATAAAACACACATCTAAGAAACTCCACTTCATCATCAAATAGGTGATAAAAACCTTTCTTCGTAATCACATCTTCAAATAATCAATGAAAAATATCTAAGTGCAATAACATCAACCTCTCTTATGTGACTATTGCCTCACTTCGGCGATTCTACCGTATTCCTCATCTGTATCGTTGCCTCACTTCGGCGATTCTACGAACACCAAAGATACACTTGTCACATAATTGATTAAAAAGCCACTGCACCAAATACAATTCATAAATAGCCATCATCATTCGGGATCCAAACATGTGTAGCGTTAAGCCGATAATATAATAATTATTAGGGTTCATCATTGAATAAAAATTCAACTCACCAAGACTAGTAATTAACTAACAGTATTAACTTCGGACGAGCAGAATTAACTTCCCAAGCTGCCAGAATTAACTGAAACACCTACCAGTATTAACTTCTTGATGCCAGACTTAACTTACAACCGGGCAATATTAACCATGAAGACGGCCAATACTAACGACAAGTATTAACATGTCTTCGACCAACAGTATTAACGTAGAAGGCTACAATAATTAACTAGTACAAACTCTCGAAAAAATTAATAAAGCATTCTCAAAGAAAATAAGCCATCGTCCAATTCAACAAAAACTACCGAGTTGTACTCAATTATTAAAAGGCAAAGGTATATTACCACCATCCCACGTGCCTATGAGAAATAATAATTCATGTACACATATTGTCGTCCAAGCATAAATAGCAGTACATGAATAATATCAATAAAATATGACCAATCTTGAACAACCAGTATACACGATTGGACCAGAATTAATGTACCTTGACCTCGACCAGAATTAATCACACGAACAGAATTAAATGCGAATGACCAATCAGTACTTTTGATCAATTAAAATAATCGATCCAATATAATATCCCATGAAGTGCTGTCAGTAAGGACCATGCATCCGAATGTTATCAATATGAAAGTGACAGCCACAATACGCCTTCTTTTCATTTGTCGACTTCTTGATTAGGCACCAAACACAAAACTTTGACCCATCTTTGCTTCATAAAATTTGACATTAAAAACCTTGAATAAACCCTAGATATCACGAGCCACCCGCTCTGATACCAATTGTAAAGAATCGTTTAAGCCCGTCTAGGATATTGTAACATTGATTTGCAAAACGGAATAATAAGAACAAGAATCAATATTACTTCAAAGGTTTTCTTTTATTCACTATATAAAACTAATACATAGATTACTACTACTATACATACGAATTCTTTGTGTGTTTAGACTCTCATTGAGAGAGTTCTATGTATTTCTAGATACCAACTACCATACGGCTAATACCCTTTATATAGAGGGTTTACAATAAAACTCTAGAGTGCATAGAAAGCTAACTAAGAAGATAATAACAAATCTTCTAAATCTTCTATCTTTAAGGAGATATTCCAAATTTTAATTCTTCCATATGTAAATTACCAAAGCTGTCACATTAAGCCCTTGTAGTTTTGTAATCATCAAATTATAATTCTCAACAGAATCTAAGTCATGATACCTCTTAGTACTGCTTAAGTAAGTTGAATATTTATCTTTATGTGCTTCGCCTGATATTAATCATCGAACCATACCAAGCCTTGGCAACTAGACTCTGTCCTTAGGCATTTAAAATTTATGTAGATGTAAATACCAGACTACGCTTTCTTCCTTGGCGTTTTCATTTTTAAGGACCTTTCTTTAAAAATACGTTTATATCAATCATAAAACTCGTAGCGATATTTTTCTGAAATACTAGTTTTGATGAGTTTAAAATTTTCTGTTCAAACTTTATCAAGACTTTTACATATTTAGGAGTGACTAAACGTTAAATTTTGTGAAATTGTCTTATTCACACCATGTTTAAAAACATGTTTTACTAAATTACGAATCTTTTGAATTCGCATCAATTTACCTAACTATTAATTTCAAACAAAGAAATATGTATTACTTGAAAAGTTGTAATGGTCAAATTCGTATAAACGCTTACTCAAATAAAGTTTGCGAACAATTTTTTTTATCCATGCTTCTAAGAAGGAAAACGCACAATTATGGAACAAATCTTAAAGACCAGTCATCATCAGAACAAGTTTGATTTTGTGTCACTAGGGTATAGACCATATATTGGATTAAGACCGAGAAATTTAGATGTTCCCACACTAACATGGTTGCAAAACATCGTGAAGTTAAGACTGGAACCGTTACCCTATTAAACTTACACAAGAAATCATTGTACCTTACCAAATCATCAAAAAGGGGACAGACCAATGGCAGACAACCTAAGTAATCTCCTATAAACAAAGAGCGACCCATTAATAACCTAGTGAGACCCAAATCTGTTGTAAGTACCATCACCTCTTCTAAGACACCACACTATTGGATAACACAAACTGGATTCCGGGACAAAATTCTTTTAAGGAGGGTAGACTGTGACAACCCGTAAATTTTCCATACTTATTTTAATAATAAATTAAATTTACTATTTCCTATATTTCATTTTTGAACATTTCCGAACTCATTTGACTTCAAAACGAGAGATTATCCCGCACAACGTGTAAACCGCACACAACGCGTACCGTCACAACTATAAACCTAATAAACGTGTTATTTGAAGTCCTTATAATTTTTAGTGGTTACTATCCATGTGACCACTCGTTTTTTTGTGGAAAATTATTTTAAATGCAGCTTCATATTTTTTTGTCCCCGATCGATTGTTATCGGACCTAAACGAGTCCCGATTCTTAATATTATGAGAATTTCAAAAATGGCCCATGTGGTAAAGTTTCACCGCCACCACTCCAACTTTCAATCACTTTACATTTCAATTTTTAACTTTTTGGGTATAAAAAGAAAACTATTAGGGTTTTCTTTTTATTCATTCATAATACACAAACCCTAAATCACTCTCTCATTGCCTCTCCCCCTCTCTCTATCTTTAACATCGGCGCCGCCACACCACCTCACGCCGCCGCCATCACACCACCATCCGCCGCCACTTGGACGTAAGGAAGACAAGGTTTGAAGGTTCGTGGGTATTAAATCGGTTTAGTTGTGACGTAGGTTATGTATAGGTTTGATTTTTGGGTGATTTTTTCGTGGTTTTGGGGTTTTGTTTATATGTTGGGTCGATTTTGTGTCACATCCGTCTCCACCGTCTCTCTCCCTCTCGTGGTATGTCGAACACACCCGTCAAACTAAATCTTCATTTTTCTTTTATTTTAACTCGAATGAAAAATCAATTTTTGCAAGTTTCATGGTTTCAATGGATTAAATATTTTAGAATAAGTGGTATCATCGACCTTGTGGTTTATAAAATGAATAAGGTGTTTGTGGTGCTTATCACAGGTCGGGTCAAGAAACCCGTATGGGTTCTGGTCGAATCATTTGGGTCTCGGTATTGTGTTGGATTCGCTTATTTTCACAAATATATAGTTTTTTTTACACATTGAAGCTTGTTTGGATTTTTTATTGATCTTATAAGCTTATTTGGCTCTTGTTGGTTTTCGGAAAATATGAGCCGCAAGTGGTGTGTTAGTTTGTATCGGTTCAAAAAAAAAAACACCACAAGGTGTTTGTTTCTGCTTTCGGGTCAACGAGAACACCCAATGGGTGCTTGTTTTACTTCGGGTCAACAAGCAACCTAGGTGCGTTTGGTTTAATTTGGGCCTAAGCCCATTAGAAATGGTGTTTGGATTGTGACTGGCCGTAGCCCATTAAAATAATTTTGTTTGGATTTGCTTATTCGGCCCATTAACTTTGATGTTTGAATTTGTTTGTTTAAATTGATTACCATCGGTTTAAATTTATCACTATTAATGTAATTGCGGTTTCATTTGGTTATCATACTAACAATTTACATGTTTTGACTTATTGATCCTTGGTACGTTTCGTCTATTTTGGACTTGTTACTTGGAACGGGTTACATATACTAAATGAGCTAAACATACATCAGACAATGGACTAATACTTTTGGATTGAGACCTGGATTTTGGACTAATGACCGATTACATACCGGACTAAATATATTGGACATATTGGACTTTTGTTGGATTTTGTATATTTGGACTTGTAATGAACTTAAGCCCTTGCACATACATTTATTTGACTAATATCGGGCTATACATCCCAATAATCAATAAATATAACTTAATTTCTAAAATAGATTAGTAATTAATTTACAAACCGGATATTTAATTGGTTTAAGGATATTTTGGAACGTGTTTGGTTTAACGAACACGAATATTGTTGGGAAGTGTTTTGATTTGGGAAAAGATAATTTTTATTAAAGTCATACGAAACGTTGTATAAACGGACGAGTCATGCCGAAATTTTATAAATTTCTATACTTATACTTTTATTTCAAAAGTCTCTTTTAATATAAAACCCGACAAAGGAAAAAAGTATAGTTTTATTTATTTGTATAACCTTTATTATTTGAATTATGTATTAAAAACTTGTGTTTTCTCATAAAACTTAAATGTCTTATCCAAACAATCTGGGATTACCGGATAAACACCGAAACTTACCATTGACTTACTTTATTCCTTATTTTCTTATCTATTTGCCTCTACTTAGTTTTCTTGTTTATTCTTTTATTTATTTTCTCTATATAATATATGTTGTATATATTATACTTTGGCGTGGGTTATTTCGAGTCTATACTTTCAAACCACCACACGAATGATGATACAAAACCTTTTTATAAACGACGATACAAGTCTTCCACGAAAACTAAAGTGCATTGTCTTTTGAAAACTCACATGCATCATACTATTTTTACGGAACATTTTCTGAGTCAAACTATATATTTATTAGGTTGTGCTGATCGTGTACCGCTTTGCTTTACTACTTGACACCGTTTGGGTTGCTTATATTACCGTACTCTGAGGTGAGTTTATGGCCCATACTTCACTTGTTTTAAACTATTTTTGGGGTGAGAATACTTGCTCGTTTTTATCTAAATACTTGTTTTACTTGAATACGTGATTTGTTTACTCAAAACATTATTTGTTTTACTTAAACACTTGTTCGGTTACTCGAACGCATTACTTATTTACTCGTTACATACTCGATTACTTTCTCATGGACACCAGTGCGTAAAAACCATATACGTGAGTTTCATAGCCCCACTTTTACTCATTTTAAACTACTTTTGTGGTTAGAATGCATGCTTGTTTTACTTACGTACACTACTTGTTTATCTGAAACACTTTATTAGTTTACCGAAACACTTGATACGTTTATGAAACACACTACTCACTTACTGAGACACTTTACTCATTTACTAAAACACAATACTTGCTTTATTTAAATACATGGTTTGCGTTTACTTATAGACAAAAGTGCTTTAAACTATCATACCTGCATAACCGAATGTACTAGATACATAACCAAATGAACTGGCCAGATTGCTATGTACATACATGACCCATTGAACTTGTCACATAACTGAATGAAATGGTAACATGACCGAATGAACCGGTCACATAACCGAATGAACTTGTCAACTAGACTTTATCATCATGAACTTATATGTGGACCTAAGATGTTACAAGTCTTGTATGGGCGAGATAACCGAATGAATTGGTCCACACTTAACATCAACACTTATCATCATGAACTTATATGTGGACCTAAGATGTTACAAGTCTTGTATGGGCGAGATTTGTAATAGGATTAGGTTGACATATAATTGTCATGAGGATTCACTTATAAATGTTTTCATCTTATTTACATTTATATTAAATCTATGAACTCACAAACCTCGTATTCACATTTTTAGCATGTATTTCTCAGGTTCATAAGGCGATAATTTACTTTTGGAGCATTCGATTTGCTCGGCATTTTGAAGACTTTGAGGCATTATACCATTCGATAATCTTTTGGAAATGTTTATGTAACTTAACGGGATCCCATATTGTGACTCTGAATCATTTATCGAATGGTAACTTTTCAAAACGTCTCATATAGAGGTCATTTTCTATAACTTGAACTTTGTACTATGAAGTAGCACCCCAAAGTTATTATTTTCCACTACAAACCATTTTTTTGGGTGTTACAACAGAGATCAATAAGCTCAAGAGGCAGTTGTCTAAAGAGTTCGAGATGAAGGATTTAGGATCCGTAAACCAGATTCTTGCCATGAGCATCATCAGAGATAAAATGAATGGTACTCTAAGGCTATCCCAAGAGAAATACATAGGGAAGGTATTATAGAATTTTAATATGAAGGATGCAGAGGCTAGATGTCAACCTTTGGGAGACCAGTTTAAGCTTAGTAAGAAACAAGCACCCAAGACGAAGGCTACTGGGCGAAGAATGGCTAAGGTTCCTTATGCTTCAGCAGTTGGCAGTGTTATGTACGCTATGGTGTGTATTAGGCCAGACATAGCTCATGTAGTGGGATTTGTTAGCAGATTCATGTCTAACCCAGGAATGGAACATTGAAAAGCAGTCAAATGGCTGCTACACTACTTGAAAAAAGGTTGGCAAAGAGTACTACGGGTTATGGCAAGAGTACTACGGGTTATGTGTTCAGCAGAAAAAAGGTTATCTTAGAAGGATTCTCCGATTCAGACTTAGGAGGCTGCTTAGATTATGGCAAGAGTACTACGGGTATGTTCACAGTGGGTGGTACAACAGTTTGTTGGATGTCTAGACTTCAGAAGTGTGTCACTATGTCAACCACCAAATTAAAGCCGAGTATATGGTTGTTGCAGAGGCTGGCAAAGAGTTTGTATGGCTGAAAATTTTTCTTGAGGAGTTAGACAGAGCCCAGAGAGAGAGTGGTTTGTATTGTGACAACCAGAGTGCTATTCATCTCGCGAAGAAACATGTGTTTCATGGTCGAACGAAGCACATAAAGATAAGATATCACTATATCCAGAATTGGTGAGTCAAGGGACCTTAACTTCGAAGAAGATTCTTGGAGCAGAGAACCCTGCAGATATGTTCACCAAGGTAGTGACAACAGAGAAGTTGAAGCTCTGCGCAGCTTCAACTGACCTCCGAGATAACTGATAAACGAAGGATGTGATTGATGCTAAACGGTCAAGTCTAAACAGACTTAAAACAGCTCAGACACAAATACAATTAAGTCCAGAGAATACAGTGGATTCCCGGGTCGTTTAGTCCCACGGAGACTCAATGGTGTGCAAACGCTAGATCAGACGGTAGAATGATCACTAATGATAGCGATCAGGAAGGATTAGATTGAATATTACACTACTGAAAAAGGTTATAAAATAAAGCGACTTAAATGCAAATTAAAAAGATTAAAAAGTTAAAATCTATTAAATAAACGCTATCACTATTTTTAAAGGTGATGAACGTTTAAAACCTACAACTTAAAACTTACGTTTAAATAAAATTACGTAAACGTATAAATAAAAACGTGAAACTTATACAATATAGATCCTAAAAATATGGAAAATACATTTTTACAAACCTAATAATATAAGAAAATTATTAGAAAAGGAAAATTATTTTTAACACTATTTATTTAATTATTATTAATTAAAAACTATTTTAAACTATTTATAAATACTCTAAAATAGAAGAAAATACAAAATAAGGCTAGAAAAATAAACTTAAGACTTAGAAAAATCTAAAATATGATAAAACTAATTTTAAAACTGAAAATATATTTTTTAGACTTTTTATATATTTATTATTGATTTAAAACTATTTAAAACTAATTTAAATTATCAAAAATACCAAATAAAAGGAGAAAAATAGGGAAAAATACTTTTTAAGCTTTTTACATTTATCTAAACTTAAGAAAAATTAAAAATTATTTTTTTGAGACTTTTCTTAATTATTTGTATTTAAAGCTAATTAAAAAGGATTAAAAACTAATTTAAATTAAGAAAAATAGCAAAACAACTTAGAAAAATCTGAAAATTTCAGGAAAAGTCTAAAATGATATTAGGAAGCTAGGAAAATTAGAAAAGCATGGGCTTGTGTGGAAGATTAAGGATCTGATGTGGAAAGTGCTTAACAATAAGCACTAGAAATAAGCTAGATGAGCACAACAAGCACCAAACTGAAACAAAGGCTAAAATATGCTAAAGTTGACCAAATTCAACAATAATCAACAAGCTTTGACCTCTGATAAGCTAATTGCAATGATTTGATGTGATAAGCTATAAGCTAAAAACAGTGGCTGAGGTGTCTACTTTAAGCTACTGCACAGGCCACAAATTAAGCTAAAAATGAAAACAAGCAATTGGGACTTGGAAAGGACCTGGTTGAGTATCTATAAGCCAAAAATCAGACCTTGCCAAGCTCAAATGAGCTTGTGGCAAGGGCTGCAAGTTACTGAGAAAATTCAGTATATGCTGAGTTCTTGAGCAGGGCAGATGAGGCTTGAAAGAGAAGCTCTTTTGAAGCTTGTAGAAAAATCACAAAAATATAAAAAAATGGAGATAAGCAACTAGACCAGGAAGACTTTTGAAAACAACAAGAATCACTGAATTTGGCCAATAAATGAGCTCATTAAAATTCCTGCTAGAATGGCCAAAACTGAGTTTTTGAACTTTTGACTTTTTAAGAAACAATGAAACTTTGACTTTCTTGAGTTTTGATCTGGATTCAAGGACTGGTAATGATGTTTAAAGATGTAATGAAGTTAACAAAAGCTTTGTTTATGGAATTTGAACACAAAACAAGGGTTGGATGTTGCAAAAACACCCACAGTGGGCTGCTAAGGCAAAAGAAATGGATTTTTGACTTTGGTGATGTTGCAGACCAAAGTTAAGACAGAAATGATCATGAAATGGCTAAGCAAGCATGAACCAATATAAACCTACCCTTGCAAGACCCTCTAACACAGTAAAAATCCCAAATCCAAACACACCTTAAAAACTGCTTTGCAAACTTAAAATAAAATAACTACTAAGCAACCTTGTTTAAATGATCAAACTATGTTTATATAACCTAATTGCAACTATCTAAACTACTTTTAACAGTATATAACCACAGATACATAAATGACCATAAAATGCAAATAACTTGAAATTTTGAAAAAGAGAAACCACTCACATGAATTCCAGCTGATGCACAGACCAATACCAAACCCAAAACTACACTAAATGAAACTATTTTAACCCAGTTCACAGAGCTGCAACATCCTTAGCACTGTTTTCCTCCTCCTTTGACTTTCGTTGACCAAGAGACAATTTTTGATTGAAACTGAATTCTAAGCTATTCAAAATCTAAAGTGAACTGAAATAAGCTTGTTGGGACTGAACCAAGAGCTGCTTGAAGCTTAAATGAATGACTTTGAAATTTAAATACTTAACAGTAAGTGTAAGACATGAATTTTAATAAAACTCTGAAATTGATCATTAAAATGGATTACAAAGATGTCTTAACATAAATGTGTTACCAAGAAACTGAAATTACAATATTTTAACTAAAACTAAGTACATTTAATTAAAAACGACATTACAGAAAAATAAATAAAACCTAACTACTCCCCAAACTTGCATTTCTCCTTCCTTTTATACTCCTCAAGTCTTCTTCTCTCTCTCTGAATAGTTCCCACCTATCTTTAGGCCCTTTGGATGAGTTTGAGTTGATCTTGGCCTTTGATTTAGTTTTGGCGGGAAAGTGGGTTAGCCAGGTGTAGGGGTTGAGTAAATGGGGTTGAAGGATCATTAAATGATTCTTGTTTTTGTAATGAGGTGGGGGGACAATGAGAGTGATATGGTGAGGAGGGGGGTTGAGGTGGAGGATTGTAGCAGAGAAGCAGTTGGGAGGGGTGACTTTGGGCGCCAAGTTGGGGTGTTTGTTGACTGGATTTGACCAGATAATATAATAAAGGGGGTTCACAATGGGTTTAATGACAGGGGGGTCAGAATATGGGTAAGGGTCCAAAAAGGTGTATTAAAGGTTTTAATTCATAAGGACCTATAATGCCAAATCTGAAATTAAAGGGCCAATCCTGCCAATTCAACATAGTTGCTTCCAAGGACTAAAAATGACAAAGTTTAATAATGCAAGGACCAAAGTTGCCATTTTGCACTTTTCCAGGGGCCATTTCTGCCAAATTTGAAACTTGAAGGACCATTTTTGTAATTTTCTCAAACTTTTTATATTTTTCACCAAAGGACTAAATTTGACAACTTTTGATTTTAAAAGGACCTTTGGTGATTTATCTTTTGAAATTATGTGCTTAGGGACTGTTTTTGACAACTTTTGAAACTTGAGGGACTAAAACTGCAATTTTTGCAAATTTGATATGTTTTTCATCTGATTTTGATATTTTTGCATTTAAAACACATAAAACACTGATTTGTGATATTTTGATCATTTTGATGTGTTTCTGAGTGTTTTCAGATGATTTTGCAGTTTATTTTGTGCAAAAATGATGAGTATTTACACACTCATCAATCCCCCACACTGAGATATTGCTAGTCCCTAGCAATGATTTGAGAAAACATAATGGATTTTAATCTCTTTACCAAAAGCCATCACTTCTGGAGTAGCCAAATGTTTCAGTTCAAGTAAGAACCTTGGTACACTGATAACCAAATGATTTTGAGCAAATCATAAGCTGTAAACGGATTTGATTAGTCTTTACCAGAAGCCGTACCCTTCTGGACTAGCCAACTCTTAGATAAATTATCAGTATTATCTTTGGTGAGCTGATTACCAATTATGGATTTTCCACTGCCTTTACCACAAGCCATAACCTTGCGGGCTAGCCAACTCATTATCTTTTGAGGATGATGGGGAGCTGAAGAACCATACAATTTTGGGCAAATTGCAAGCCATATAAACAGATTTGATAAATCTTTACCAAGAGCCGTTTGCTCCTGGATTAGCCAATCCTTTTGTTTATTAGACATGGCGGACTGATAACCAAATGAGTAAGTGTAAGACACTTACTCCAAAAAAAAAAAAATTTTTGGCCAAAAACGGGGGAAATGGGTAGATAATATATGAAATTCGTGAGAATTCCCCCCCACACTTAGAAATGAATATTGCCCTCAATATTCAAAGCACCGGCGGTTATGCCGAAACAAAGAACGTAAAAGGGAAATATTACGGCCATTATTTAAAAGGATGATTTTTTTTTTTTTTTTTTTTTTTTTTTTTTTTTTTTTTTTTTCAGAACTTATATATATATATAATATGTGGGGCAACTCCCCTACACTAGGGTGGACACATGGGTGAAAACCCATGTTAAGCTACTGTTTTTAATTACCGAGTCGCTAGCTTGACTCGGCCCCGAATTCATTGGTTCATGGGGAAGCAAAGTGGAAGAAACAATCATCATCGGACTTTCATTCAAGATGTTTGGACAAACATTTGAAGCACGTGAAAGTTCCACACCGACGAGATATACAGAAAAAGACAGACCCGGCTCACAGATGGTACATGAAAATGCCGGGGTCAAAGATAGTGTCCTCACTCCCGAAGGAGTGAAGAAGAGAGGAAGTCACCGAGTAGGTGAAGAAAAGAAGGAAGATCATGATAACAATCATGATAAGATCTTCTTCCTCAGGATCAAGTGCAGTTGCACTTATTTGGATTTTATTGGTTGAGCTCTTTGGGTTGGAAGGCATCTCGGTGGAGAGGGTAGGAAGATTTGTCATAACTATGCAAATTGAGATTCTCTCCCCCCGATCATGATCTTTGCCTTCCAAGCAATCATACTCCAGCGGAGATATGATATGAGAGAGTTCACCGGCGAACTCCTCATGAAGAGAATCATTCACATGATGTGAATTTGTGAACTCTTGTTCCATTGTGGGCTCATCACTATCCTCAGTCTGAGTATCAAAGAGTGGATTCTCAGAAATTGACGTGAATTCAGAGTCGAATTCAAATAGAGGATTAGTGAAAGTAGCTTTGAATGTTTCGGGAACAAAGTGATCAACATTCTCTATTGGACTGTTGGAGTAAGAAGTGAGTGAATGATCATTATCAATGAGACTTTCAGTCTCTCCCAGATCAGCTTCGAAATCAAAGAGTGGATTGATGTGAGTGAGTTCACCGGAGAACTCCTCAAGAAGGGGATCAGCATCAGATTGTGGAAGTGATGCCTCAACGTACTCGATGTCTCCATAGGAAGCACAATCTTCACTAAGATCAGAGAAAGTCTCAAGATGATCATTTGAACACTCAAGAGGGAAAGGGATATCACACAGATGATCAGAAATTCCCTGTGACTCTCTCGGGATTGAGACAAGGTTCTCAACACTAGACGATTCCATTTCCGGAATAGTGCTAAGAAGCTCATCCCCCATGTTTAGAGAGTGAGTGGGAATATTGGGTGTGATAACAACAGACTGAGGGAGTTTAGACGGACTAGCATACATATGTTTAATGCTTAACATTTGTTCTTCTGCTAGTAATTCCATCATAGTCTTTTCTCCCTGACTTTTCATGGAAGGAGTCTCAACTGATGAACTTGATGAACTGTTATAAAATTGTAGGATATCAAGGATATCTTCATCATCATCATCATCAGGAATGAAACGGAATCGAGAGCTAGATTTGGCCGCTTTTTCTTTTGTAATTGATTCCCTAATAGATTTTTCAAACGCAATCTGGGAATCTAATTTAGCAGCCCGCTCTTCGGCTAACAAAACTTCCATTGATTTTTCATTTGGATTATCTTGGGAGGACATAGCCGACTCCTCCTTAAGTTCTTTTAATAACTCCAGAGTCTTCAGCAGAAGATCTGTCGTAGTTTCAAGAGGAGTCGCTTGAATCATTTGGTACTGTAGAGGTTGGTCATGATATGAAGAGCTGTAATCGCTACAAGGAATTGGGTTCCCTGTTTGACAATCCGAGCTAGAGTGAGGACCTCCACAATACTCACAACAGTACAACTGATGTGGCTGTGAGTGGTATGTGTTGTAGTCATAATTGGTATCAGGAACCTGCTCATAGACAAGCGTGTTTCCTGATTGACAATCAGAACTGGAGTGCGAACCACCACAGTACTCACAACAGTAAAACTGCTGAGTATCACAGTGTGGTAGCTGATGGAATGAATCAGTCGTGTTATGGCAGGAATAGGGATCTTGGTTATAGACAGACCCGTTTCCTGACTCCACCACGCTACAACTGGGGCAATTGCCATCATTATAAGGACCACCACACCATTGACAACCAAGAGGGTGAGGATAAGACATAGAAAGAATCAAAGGTTATCAGAGGGTAAGAAATGAAGAATCAAAAAGGTGAGAGGGTAAAGAGGAATATTTTTGGTGTTTTTGAAAAACATGATGATAAAAACAAAGAATGAAAATATTTTTGGCGTTTTTAACACTTTAGGAAAAGTGTTAATGAACTTTTTGGATTTTCAGATAACTTTACAAAGAACTTTTTACAAAAGATGGAATATGTGCAAGAGTGGGTCTGAAAAAGGCTAAACACACGCTAAAGCCTCCCCGGCAGCGGCGCCAAAATTTGATTGATGCTAAACGGTCAAGTCTAAACAGACTTAAAACAGCTCAGACACAAATACAATTAAGTCCAGAGAATACAGTGGATTCCCGGGTCGTTTAGTCCCACGGAGACTCAATGGTGTGCAAACGCTAGATCAGACGGTAGAATGATCACTAATGATAGCGATCAGGAAGGATTAGATTGAATATTACACTACTGAAAAAGGTTATAAAATAAAGCGACTTAAATGCAAATTAAAAAGATTAAAAAGTTAAAATCTATTAAATAAACGCTATCACTATTTTTAAAGGTGATGAACGTTTAAAACCTACAACTTAAAACTTACGTTTAAATAAAATTACGTAAACTTATACAATATAGATCCTAAAAATATGAAAAATACATTTTTACAAACCTAATAATATAAGAAAATTATTAGAAAAGGAAAATTATTTTTAACACTATTTATTTAATTATTATTAATTAAAAACTATTTTAAACTATTTATAAATACTCTAAAATAGAAGAAAATACAAAATAAGGCTAGAAAAATAAACTTAAGACTTAGAAAAATCTAAAATATGATAAAACTAATTTTAAAACTGAAAATATATTTTTTAGACTTTTTATATATTTATTATTGATTTAAAACTATTTAAAACTAATTTAAATTATTAAAAATACCAAATAAAAGGAGAAAAATAGGGAAAAATACTTTTTAAGCTTTTTACATTTATCTAAACTTAAGAAAAATTAAAAATTATTTTTTTGAGACTTTTCTTAATTATTTGTATTTAAAGCTAATTAAAAAGGATTAAAAACTAATTTAAATTAAGAAAAATAGCAAAACAACTTAGAAAAATCTGAAAATTTCAGGAAAAGTCTAAAATGATATTAGGAAGCTAGGAAAATTAGAAAAGCATGGGCTTGTGTGGAAGATTAAGGATCTGATGTGGAAAGTGCTTAACAATAAGCATTAGAAATAAGCTAAATGAGCACAACAAGCACCAAACTGAAACAAAGGCTAAAATATGCTAAAGTTGACCAAATTCAACAATAATCAACAAGCTTTGACCTCTGATAAGCTAATTGCAAGGATTTGATGTGATAAGCTATAAGCTAAAAACAGTGGCTGAGGTGTCTACTTTAAGCTACTGCACAGGCCACAAATTAAGCTAAAAATGAAAACAAGCAATTGGGACTTGGAAAGGACCTGGTTGAGTATCTATAAGCCAAAAATCAGACCTTGCCAAGCTCAAATGAGCTTGTGGCAAGGGCTGCAAGTTACTGAGAAAATTCAGCATATGCTGAGTTCTTGAGCAGGGCAGATGAGGCTTGAAAGAGAAGCTCTTTTGAAGCTTGTAGAAAAATCACAAAAATATAAAAAAATGGAGATAAGCAACTAGACCAGGAAGACTTTTGAAAACAACAAGAATCACTGAATTTGGCCAATAAATGAGCTCATTAAAATTCCTGCTAGAATGGCCAAAACTGAGTTTTTGAACTTTTGACTTTTTAAGAAACAATGAAACTTTGACTTTCTTGAGTTTTGATCTGGATTCAAGGACTGGTAATGCTGTTTAAAGATGTAATGAAGTTAACAAAAGCTTTGTTTATGGAATTTGAACACAAAACAAGGGTTGGATGTTGCAAAAACACCCACAGTGGGCTGCTAAGGCAAAAGAAATGGATTTTTGACTTTGGTGATGTTGCAGACCAAAGTTAAGACAGAAATGATCATGAAATGGCTAAGCAAGCATGAACCAATATAAACCTACCCTTGCAAGACCCTCTAACACAGTAAAAATCCCAAATCCAAACACACCTTAAAAACTGCTTTGCAAACTTAAAATAAAATAACTACTAAGCAACCTTGCTTAAATGATCAAACTATGTTTATATAACCTAATTGCAACTATCTAAACTAGTTTTAACAGTATATAACCACAGATACATAAATGACCATAAAATGCAAATAACTTGAAATTTTGAAAAAGAGAAACCACTCACATGAATTCCAGCTGATGCACAGACCAATACCAAACCCAAAACTACACTAAATGAAACTATTTTAACCCAGTTCACAGAGCTGCAACATCCTTAGCACTGTTTTCCTCCTCCTTTGACTTTCGTTGACCAAGAGACAATTTTTGATTGAAACTGAATTCTAAGCTATTCAAAATCTAAAGTGAACTGAAATAAGCTTGTTGGGACTGAACCAAGAGCTGCTTGAAGCTTAAATGAATGACTTTGAAATTTAAATACTTAACAGTAAGTGTAAGACATGAATTTTAACAAAACTCTGAAATTGATCATTAAAATGGATTACAAAGATGTCTTAACATAAATGTGTTACCAAGAAACTGAAATTACAATATTTTAACTAAAACTAAGTACATTTAATTAAAAACGACATTACAGAAAAATAAATAAAACCTAACTACTCCCCAAACTTGCATTTCTCCTTCCTTTTATACTCCTCAAGTCTTCTTCTCTCTCTCTGAATAGTTCCCACCTATCTTTAGGCCCTTTGGATGAGTTTGAGTTGATCTTGGCCTTTGATTTAGTTTTGGCGGGAAAGTGGGTTAGCCAGGTGTAGGGGTTGAGTAAATGGGGTTGAAGGATCATTAAATGATTCTTGTTTTTGTAATGAGGTGGGGGGACAATGAGAGTGATATGGTGAGGAGGGGGGTTGAGGTGGAGGATTGTAGCAGAGAAGCAGTTGGGAGGGGTGACTTTGGGCGCCAAGTTGGGGTGTTTGTTGACTGGATTTGACCAGATAATATAATAAAGGGGGTTCACAATGGGTTTAATGACAGGGGGGTCAGAATATGGGTAAGGGTCCAAAAAGGTGTATTAAAGGTTTTAATTCATAAGGACCTATAATGCCAAATCTGAAATTAAAGGGCCAATCCTGCCAATTCAACATAGTTGCTTCCAAGGACTAAAAATGACAAAGTTTAATAATGCAAGGACCAAAGTTGCCATTTTGCACTTTTCCAGGGGCCATTTCTGCCAAATTTGAAACTTGAAGGACCATTTTTGTAATTTTCTCAAACTTTTTATATTTTTCACCAAAGGACTAAATTTGACAACTTTTGATTTTAAAAGGACCTTTGGTGATTTATCTTTTGAAATTATGTGCTCAGGGACTGTTTTTGACAACTTTTGAAACTTGAGGGACTAAAACTGCAATTTTTGCAAATTTGATATGTTTTTCATCTGATTTTGATATTTTTGCATTTAAAACACATAAAACACTGATTTGTGATATTTTGATCATTTTGATGTGTTTCTGAGTGTTTTCAGATGATTTTGCAGTTTATTTTGTGCAAAAATGATGAGTATTTACACACTCATCAGGATGCCTTACCAGCGAGAGAGGATATTCCTAGTTTGATGATGTTGGTTCAGGATACCTTGTATCGAAAGTCTCCTAGCCCTGTGCTTGGTTAGTTGCAGCGTGTTCCGTATGTTCGATGAATGAGAAGGTTAGAGCAGTACCATTAAAGGGAAGATGGTTTGAAGTTTACAGAGATTACTTGAGGCAGAGAGCAGTGAAGTGATCAGCCTCCAAGTGGGAGATTGTTGAGTTGTGGAGACTGATCTAGGCTCCGAGCAAAAGCCCATAAAGGCTCTGATGTTAATCTGATCCAACGTAACAAAGGTAGGACTCTACTTACGCAAAAGCTCCTTGGAATCCTACTCTTAAGTAGAGCTGAAGAAGATTGACGAAGGCTCCGAGATAGAGGCTCCCTTATCTCTGGGCAGAAACTTCTGGAACACGAAGCCCATATTTAGTTAATCTGGTTGAAGGTGTAATCTTGGGTAGCAAGTTAGGATTAGGATTTCCACACTTATAAGTACCCCTCTCATTGTAAATATAAACTGGTATATCTTGTGTGTGTGTATACATCAATAATATATCTCTCTGGTTTGACCCCGTGGACTGCCACGACTACCCTGGTCGTGGATACCACGTTATGGTCGCTTTACTTTTCGCAAGTCGTTGTTTGTGTTTCTTTGTTTGTTAGACGGGTGTGCAGGTGCGATATCCACGACAGTATATCACATTTGTTATTCATAAGAAGTCAAGGAAAATGATTGATTTTGTTAGCATTCTAAGGGGGTAGTTTTGATAGTAGTTGATTTGAGGTAACAGAGTTTCTTTTGAATTGGCATTGAAGTGTGTTGATGGTGTATTCAGTTGGTTGGTAAAGCATTGAAGGAAGCCTGCTGGTGTATTAAGTTGCTGGTACTAAAGCTCTTTTCAATAGATATTGGAAGTCTCTGTTCCAGAGTGTTTGTTTTAGAAAATGATATAGTAGTTGAGGTTGTATACAGGCTAGCTTGGGTAGATTTCTTAAATTCAAGTATGTAAGTGCCTTATATGTGGTCTTGGGTATGTCCAAGGTAAGCCATTGAAGTTCAAACTCTACATTTTGTGTGCTAATATATTTCACATTCGATAAAAAAAACAAAAAAAATGAGCTACCTTAATTTATTCTCCATTGCAATAAAACTCTAGCTGCTGAATTCATATGATGGCATTTTCCATACATATCAACCAATGCAATCTTATGCAAAAACATTACTGGGAAACCATTCTAACTTTCATACCCATGAATTACTTTCCCATGGAAGGGTAGGCTTGAATCAGCACACAAGCTACAAGTGGACCAGTAACTACTGTCACATGACCTTTCATGTTTCACGAGTAAGCCCAGATTGTTGAATACATATTATGGCCTTTACTCCCGTGCCCAAAATGTAACGTGTTATATGCATGTCATAGGGTAAAAATGCCTCATGTTTCATAGACTAAAATTTTCCAAGGCATATTCAATTTTCTATCATATAATATAAAAGCTAAAATCATTGTACTCCATGAAAACAACACCGTTTCCATATCTCCCATTCTTCCACATTTTGTGTATGTGTCGATTAATAATGATCCTTAAAGGGAAACATACCCCCATAAGGTCACGTTTCAATAGCAAACCAGTGAACCTCCTTAGCTAATTTCAAATCTTTTAGATTCGCACAAGCTGTTAACATTCCTAAAGAAATCAGCAGATCCACAAGCTTTAAGAATTGTAGGTACAATATACATATCAGGCAGCATTTCATCAAGAATCATCAACGTCAAAACATGATACAATACCGCCTATCTCCCTGCTCGAGACTACTGAATACAACCCTATAAGTGCATGCATATATGATATATATAACGGATACGTACTCCTAGGCATTTCAGTAAAGCAAGCATATTTCCAACCATATAACTTGATTAAATATCATCCAGTTTCACCAACTGATCATGAATTTGCTTACATTCAAATTGAACACATTGTTGCTTGATGTCAATGAGTAATGTCTATTACATATAAAAAAAAAACAAAAATTAAGGTTATATTTTATTTGCATTTTGAATTATGAACATATTTAATTGGATAAATTTGTATCTTTAACTTGTTTTGTCTAGAAATCATATTGAAAAAATATGACAGCTGTGGGATTTGAACCCACGCCCTTTCGGACCAGAGCCTAAATCTGGCGCCTTAGACCACTCGGCCAAACTGTCGGGATGGATAAATATCATACGTTGCATAATAGTATTGTCATCCCAGCACCTTGATATAGATTTTTGTTATAGATACCACCAACTCTAAACGTGGAAACAAATTATTTTAATGTAGAAGAATCAAGAAAGTTACAATACGATAGTCACGTACACTACCAGTAAGTAAAAGGTAGTACAATTGTTAGTCGTACATGCGTTTTATGTCACCCCTAATTTGGAGGCTGAACTAAAAACTTTTATTAGTAAAAGGACTCTCTTATCACCAACCATCGCAAGCTCGTACTTGAGTTTCTCGAAGTCATGGACGAACCTAAAAATGAAGCCTCAAACCAAAGGTTAAATAGAATTATATCTTTTAGAATGAAAATGATTGTTATGTTTAAGCCTTTCTACGCGTGGGGCTAATAATATCACTGATATGATAGAGTGATTTATGAGAATTTCAAAAAGAGGATTATTTGCCCGCGCTACGCCGTGGAACGCGAGGTTTTATTTTAAAAAATTCTATGTTATTCTAAGATTAATCGGTTTTAATTTTCATTTATAAGCTGTTTTAAAAATATATGAATCTATGTCATCTGATATATGTTGGAAATGTATATATTTACAAACATGTGAATGTCCGGATTCGAACTCGTGACCACGGGATTGCACACATTAGCGAATGAGAATTAAAGTTAATAATTAATGTTTATGTTTACGATTAATTGTTACACATTAAGTCCGGTTAACGATCGTTAAGTATTTAACGGAAAAATGACTAACGACCGTTAAATGAAAAGATAAAGGACTAGAAATGGAAAACTTGGAAAAGTTATGGATTTCTTTGGGCTTGTCTACATGGCCGGCCATAGGGGCCTTCCAAAGCCCTAATTCATAAACTTGTTCCCTAAGTTTACGTACTAGTATATAAAGAGGGTTAGGTTCTAGGGTTTCATACACTTGTGCATTGAATTAACCCTAGATCTCTCCTCTCCTCTCTCTAGTCTAATATTCGGCCGAACACCCCAATAGTAAGGGAGTTTGGTTTCGTTTTTCTTAAACGAGGACTTGTGTTAGATCTAGCAATCGCTTGATTCGTTGGTTAATTCGTGTGTACAAGAACGTGATTATAAGACATTATTCTTACACCAATTAGTACTTCTTTGTTTTGCTCAAGGGATTTGATATTCGCAAGAGGTACGTTACGCATACTTTCAGTTAATTAATTTATTTGTTATGATCTTAAGTCTTCCGCTGTGTACTCTTGATGTCTTTATGTTTTTATTGTATTTTATATATCATAAACTCAACAGTGGCATCACGAGCCTTGTAGGGGGCGTTTATTTTTTGTATGCATAGATCTAGGGTTTGCAATCCTAAACCCTAATTTTTTATAGGGGGCGTTTATTTTTGGTACCCTAATTAGGGTTTTGTAAACTAAAGTTTTAATTGGATTAGAAACCCTAAGATGCATGCAACTTTATGTGTATATGCGTAACTCTGTTTTAATTGCATTAATTGTTAAGTGTAATTTTATGTCCATGATAATTATCTGCATGTTTTATCATGGATCTGCTTTTATTGTATGTCTTTCTTGTTTAAGTGATATACACTAAATTTTGATAGATCTAAAATTGGGGAAGACCTCCATCATTATTAATTTAATAAGATGTATCAAAAACGTTTGCATGTGGCTATTTGATATGCATGACTTTTATTTGTTATGCATTTATTATTTATTTGTTTATTTTTACAAATACTTGCTTGTTTGTTATGTGTAACAAGGGTATTTTTACAAGAAAAATAAACTGACCTAAACAATGGTGAAACATGTATTTTTAAGAATAGTAATCATAATCGTTTAATTGATTGATGACTTTGGTACAAATGACTGAACGGCTCACCCATGAGAATGAACTAATAAAAGGGGTTTAAAGAAGTGCGCACAGTCACACTGAAAGGATGTCTAAGGTTGTGCTTTAGCGCGTACCTGGTCCTCTGCCCTCTGTAAGTTCGAATGGAGCTACTTAGTAAGCCATTAAATGTGCAAGCTCATCTTAAGGGCGAATTAGTGTTAATTCCATGCGCCACTTAGGTGGTAATTATCCGAAACACTAAGTGTTTACACTTATGCAAAAGTACGGTATAATGTATGATAATTAACACTAAATTCCTTGATTGGTGAAACCAATACCTCAATTAAAGTTTGATGATGAAAAACTTAAACATTAAAACAAGATATAAATGTTTTAATAAAACCTATGTTACGAAGATGAATGCATGACATCTTTGTACATATTTGATTTAACATCAAAATTATTACCCTTTAATTTAAGTTATATGCCATCCAACGAAACGGAAACACCTAAGATTACCTTTTATTTGCGTGAGATCGTGACTTAGATCATAATCAAAGGGTAAAATGTCCACGTGTCGTGAGAACGGGCATGGACGATTTTGCAGTTTCTTAAGTTGGACAATGATGAGTGTCTAAATACTCATCATTTTTGTACAATATAAACTGCAAAATCATCTGAAAACACTCAGAAACACATCAAAATGATCAAAATATCACAAATTAGTGTTTTATGTGTTTTAAATGCAAAAATATCAAAATCAGACGAAAAACGTATCAAATTTGCAAAAATTGCAGTTTTAGTCCCCCAAGTTTCAAAAGTTGTCAAAAACAGTCCCTGAGCACATAATTTCAAAAGTAAAATCACCAAAGGTCCTTTTTAAAATCATAACTTGTCAAATTTAGTCCTTTGGTGAAAAATGTTAAAAGTTTGAGAAAATTACGAGAATGGTCCTTCAAGTTTGAAATTTGGCAGAAATGGCCCTTGGAAAATTGGAAAATGACAGATTTGGTCCTTGTACTTTTTATGATTGTCAATTTCAGCCCTTGGAATAACTTTGAGATATTGGCAGTTTGGTCCTTACATTTTCAGAAATTACATAAATGGCCATTGATAAGCCCATAAGCCATTTTGGACCCTTACCTAATTGTGACCCCCTGTCATTTATCCCATTTGACCCCCCTGTTACTAATAACCAGTCAACCCAAGTCAAAAAGAAACCCCTACCCGCCTTTTTCTCCTTCATCCCCAACACTAGCCCTGCAAAACCAACCAACCCATCCCCCCTCCTCACCTTTCCTCTCCCCTTGTTCCCCCCTCCTCAACAACCTGCCAAGTGCATTTAATGCCCCTTCACTCCCACACTCAACACTCAACTGTTCAAAACACTTTTTCCCGCCAAAACTCAATTCAAGGGCCAAGATCAGTTTTACTCATCCAAGGGTCAGGATTTATGGTGGGATTCACTTAGAGAGAGGAGAGAGGCAACTTGAAGCTATAAAAGAGAAGAAAGAAGCAGTGGATGAGGAGTTAGTTTTTTTTAATAAAACTTGTATGTCGTTTTTTAGTAATTTAGCTTAATTAATGTTTTAAGATGTAGTTTTCTGTTCTATTGTATTCAAACCAAGTTATTTCATCATCATAATCTGTTTTTCAAGCTTAATTCAAGGGTTCAGTTATATTTTAGAATTTCAAGTTACTGTTGCAAACTTCAGTTTCATTTTCTTGGTTACAAGCTTCTATTAGCTTCTTTGAAAGCTCAAACAAGTTCAGTTAAGCTTATCATAGCCTTTGATAAGCTTGTGATTTATTTTCAAGTAATTTTGTGAAAAAGTCAACCAAAGTCAACTGTTGATGCTCATTGGGTTTGGTAATGAACAATGGTGATGCAGAGGTGATAATGGGTTGAAATGGCATAGGTTAGGTTAGTCCTTGGTTTGGTTTTGGCCTGCATAAGCTGGACACAGTTGTGAGTTATCTTTCCCATTTTCCAATTTCAAGTCTAAGTGCAGTTTCATGCTTCTCTTGTATCTATGATCATTTGTAGTTTTAGCCTGTTTATATAGTTGTATTTAGGTATTATAAGCTCAGTTTGATCAATGGAATTGGTTAGCTCAGTAGTAATCTCATTTCAATTTCATAACAGTTGAAATAAAGGGTGTTTGGTTCTGCTGAACTATCTGTCTCAGAGGCATATGTAGAAGTTAAGCTCTATTGGTTCATGTTTGCTTAGTCATTTGAGACTCATTTGAGTCAGTTCTTGTACACACAAAAGCTCAAAAGTCAAAATCCTACTCTAATCCTTCTTAACAGCTAACTGTTGGATTTTTGTTAAATCAAATTCTTGTTTTGAGTTCCAAATACCTAGATTTAGCTTGCATTAGTTTCCTTTTATCATATAACATCAAGTTCAATCCATAAATTAGGATCAAAGTTCATTTTAGTCAAAGTATCTAAAATCTGTCAAAAGTCAAAGTTTTGAAAAATCTGTTTTGAGCCCATCTAGTAGAAATTTTCATGAGCTTATCTCTTGGCCAATTTCAGTGTAACTTGTTGTATTTAGAACTTCAACTGGTCTATTTTATGAATATCAATTTTGTCAAATTTTGTGAATTTTTCCTAAGCCTCATATTCACTGTTCAAAATGGGCATAACTGCCCTGTGCATAGACTCAGTCAACACTGAGTCTGCACAGGGGTTTTGCTAAGCTTGCACAGAGCTCATTGGAGCTTATCAGGGTCTCCTTTTTGGTTTAAAAACTCTCAGCCAGATCTATTGTAAGTTCCAACTTTTGTTTTCCATTTTCTGCTTATCTAGCAGCTTGTGCTTAAGCCCAAAGTTTGTCCCAGAAACTGCTTGTTAGCTTAAATCTCATTTCATCAAATCTGAGCTAGCTTGTAATCAGAGGTCATGGCTTGTTGTTTCTAGTTGAATTAGAATAGTTTTAGCATATTTGAGTTCCTGTTTTAGTTTGGTGCTTCTTGGTTTCCATTTGCTTCTTCAAAGTGCTTATTTATAAGCACTTTGTTCATCAGTTTCAATATCTTGCACACAACCTCCTGTTTTTCTATTTTTCCTTTATTCCTTATATTGTTTTAGACTTTTCCTGCAATTTTCAGATTTTTCTAAGCTTGTTTGCTATTTTTTCTCAATTTAAATTAGTTTTTAAGCATTTTTAATTAGCATTTAATACAAAAAATTAAGAAAAGCTTCAAAAAAATAATTTTTCATTTTTCTTAAGTTTAGATAAATATAAAAAGTAAAAAAAGTAATTTTCCATATTTTTCATAGTTTATTTTGTAATTTTTAGCAATTTAATTAGTTTTTAATAGTTTAAAATTCATAAAAAATAGAAAAATAATCAGAAAAATACAAAAATAGTTTTGAAAATTCTCTTTTGATATTTTAGACTTTTCCATTTCATAATTTTATTTTTCTAGCTTTATTTCCTAATTTCTTGTATTTTAAGTAATTATTTAATAGTTAAAAATAGTTTTTAATTAATAATAATTAATTTAATAGTTATAAAAATAATTTTCTTTTTCTATAAATTTTCTTTTATCATTAGTATTGTAAAAATGAATTTTTCATATTTTTAGGATTTATATTGTATAAGTTTCACTCTTTATTTTGTACGTTTACGTAAATTTTATTTAAACGTAAGTTTTAAGTTTTAAACGTTCATCAATTTTAAATATAGTGATAGCGTTTATTTAATAGATTTTATCTTTTTAATTTTCTTTAATTTGCATTTAAGCCGTTTTAATTTGTTGGCTTTTCCTTTAGTTATAATAATTCACAATCTCCTTTTCCGTTCAAATCTCCCGATCACTATACGTTTGATAATCCATTGCACAGCTCGCTGGGACATAACGACCCGGGGAAACACTATACTCCTCAGATCTTCATTGATTTCGTTCCCTAGCCGTTTTAAGGTTGTTACGGTCTGCCATTCACAAGTGGCGGGCTTGTGTGATAAACCTTGACTGTTCTGGAGCGCATCAAATTTTTGGCGCCGCTGCCGGGGAGCTGTGCTGATTATCTTACGTCTAGCAGATTAGTGATTTGGATATTCACTCTTTGTCCATACCATCTGTATGTGTTTATATTCTCTTTTAAAAATCAAAAACCTAAAAAGATTTTCATTCTTAGTTTTTACAAAATGTTTATCCAAAAACCCAAAAATATTTCTCTTTACCCTCTTACCTTTTTGATTCTTCATTTCTTACCCCTCTGTTAAACTTTGATTCTTTCTATGTCTTATCCTCACCCTCTTGATTGTCAATGGTGTGGTGGTCCTTATAATGGTGGCAATTGCCCCAGTTGTGGCATGGTGGAATCAGGAAACGGGTCTGTCTATAACCAGGATCCCTATTCCTACCATAACACAACTGATTTATTCCATCAGCTACCACACTGTGAGACTCAGCAGTTTTACTGTTGTGAGTACTGTGGTGGTTCACACTCCAGTTCTGATTGTCAATCGGGAAACACGCTTGTCTATGAGCAGGTTCCTGATAACAATTATGACTACAACACATACCACTCACAACCACATCAGTTTTACTGTTGTGAGTATTGTGGAGGTCCTCACTCTAGCTCGGATTGTCAAACAAGGAATCCATTTCCTTGTTACGATTACGACTCTTCGTATCAAGACCAACCTCCACAGTACCAAATGATTCAAGCGACTCCTCATGAAACTACGACAGACCTTCTACTGAAGACTCTGGAGTTATTAAAAGAACTTAAGGAGGAGTCGGCTATGTCCTCCCAAAATAATCCAAATGAAAAATCCATGGAAGAATTGTTAGCTGAAGAACAGGCTGCTAAATTAGATTCCCAGATTGCCAGTGAAAACTCTATTAGGGAATTAATTAGAATACAAAAAGCAGCCAAATCTAGCTCTCGATTCCGTTTCATTCCTGATGACAGTGATGATGAGGATACACTTGATATCCTTCAATTCTATAAATATTCATCAAGTTCATCAGATGATATCCCAGCAGTTGAGATTTCATCTCAAGCAACTGCTATCTGATGCGTGCAGAACCGTCAAGTCTAATCACATAAACTGGCCACTTGTGAATGACCAGCCGTAACAGACTTAAAACAGATTAAACACAAATACAATGAATATCAGAGAATATAATGAATTCCCGGGTTGTTAAGTCCCACGGAGACTCAATGGTGTGCAAACACTTGATCAGACGATAGATTTATCACTAATGATAGTGATCGGAAAGGATTTGAAAGGATAATTACACTACTGAAAAAGTTTATAAAATAAAGCGACTTAAATACAAATTAAGAAAATTAAAAAGATAAAATCTATTAAATAAATGCTATCACTATATTTAAAGTGATGAACGTTTAAAACCTAAAACGTACGTTTAAATAAAATTACGTAAACGTACAAAATAAAAAGTGAAACTTACACAATATAAATCCTAAAAATATGAAAAATACATTTTTACAATCCTAATGATAAAAGAAAATTTATAGAAAAGGAAAATTATTTTTATTACTATTTATCTAATTATTATTAATTAAAAACTATTTATTAAGTATTTAAAATGCACTAAAATACAAGAAAATACAAAATTAACCTAGAAAAATGAAATTATAACTTAGAAAAGTCTAAAATATGTTAAAACTTATTTTAAAACTAAAAATATATTTTTTAGACTTTTTATGTATTTATTATTAATTTAAAACTATTTAAAACTAATTAAAATGCTAGAAAATACTATTTAAGCTAAGAAAATTATGGAAAAATACTTTTTATGACTTTTATATTTATCTAATCTTAATAAAAATGAAAAATTATTTTTTTTGAAGCTTTTCTTAATTTTTTGTATTAATTACTATTTAAAAATGCTTAAAAACTAGTTTAAATTGAGAAAAATAGCAAAACAACTTGGAAAAATCTGAAAATTTTAGGAAAAGTCTAAAATAATATAGGGAAGCTAGGAAAAATAGAAAAACATAGGGTTATGAGTAAGATTATGGAACTGATAAGCAATAGCTTATTGAAATAAGCACTAGAATAAGCAAATGGAGTCCAAAAGCCACCAACAGAATACAAAAGCTACTATAAGCTAAAATAACCAAAATTCAACAAAAAACAACAAGCTAGAACCTCTGATTTGCAAGATAGCACAGATTTGAGGTCTTGAACTAAAAAGCTGAAACAGATTTCTGGGACCAACTTTTGGCTAAAGCACAAGCTTGAAAATAAGCTAAAAAGGAAAAACAGAAATGGGACTCTATACTAGACCTAGCCAACTTCTTATGCACCAAATTAAAGCTCTGGGCAAGCTCAAATGAGCTCTGTGCACAAGCTGCAAGAACTGCACAACTCTGTGCAGTTCAATGCAGTGTGCACAGGGGAATTGCAACCATTTTGACAAGCCCTTTTTATCCTTATAAAAATTTCACAAAATTATGCAAAAATGCTAATAATGAAATAGACCAAGAGGAGTTTTTAAATCAACAAGTTTCACTAGGTTTGGTCCAAAAATGAGTGAATAAAAATTCCTCTCAGTTGGCTCAAAACAAGGTTTTGCCAAATTGACTTTTGATGAAGAATTGAAAGTTTGACTTTTTCCAACTTTGAGCTTAATTTATGGACTTATTATGATATGTTAAGATGAAATGAAACTTAAATAAGCTAGTTCTCTGAATTTTGAACACAAAATCAAACTTGGATTTTTCAAATATCCAACAGTAAGCATATTAAGTCAGATATGAAGTGAGCTTGACTTTTAGAGTATTGCAGGCACAATCCAAGGCAGATAAGAGTTCAATAGGACTAAACAAATGCAACCTAACTGATTCTAACTACTGGCTAAACCTTTAAGACAGTTAGTGCAGACAAACCAAACACCCCTTATTACAACTGATAACCAACTAAAATTGATCTAACTACTGAACCAGTTTGTACCAGTGATCAAACTGAGCTATCATGACCATATTACAACTATTTAGACATGTTAAAAACAGTTGTGACCACAGATGCATACACAAGACTGATATGCAACTTTGCTTGAAAAATGAAAAGTGAAATATAACTAACCACTATTTCTAGCTTAAGCAGGCCAAAACCAGAACCCAATACTATCCTAACCTATGCTATTTCAATCCTATTCCAGCCACTGCAACAACCCAAGATACCATTTTCCAGTTTTAGCTCCCAAGTTGACTTTTGTTGACTATCAAGTGAAAGTGATTGAAACTGCTTCCAAAGCTTGTCAAAAGCTTAAATAAGCTTGATTAAACTTGTTTAAGTGAGGAAAGAAGCTATAGGCAGCTTAAACATAAGAGCATGAATTTGAAAATCCAAACAGTAAACACATAAATAAGAACTTTAACCAAACTTGAATTTAATCCTTAAAACAGATCACAGTGGTACATTAACTTGAGTTTTGATCATAGGAATACAAAATTACAGATTTTAAACTAGTTTAAGACATTGAATAAAAAAACGACATTAAAGGAAAAAATGAAAAACTAGCTACCCTCTACTCTTGCTTCATCCTTCCTCTTTTATAGCTCAAATGATTCTCTCACACCTTCTGACAGTTTCCCACTTCCATTTGAGGCCATTGGATTGGTAAAATTCATTTTGGCCATTCAATCCAATTTTGGCGCCAAAACACTTTAACAGCTGGAGAGGTTGAGTAAAGGGGGTGAAGGGTGCATTTAATGATTTTTGTAGTTGTGTGGAGGTGGGGGGACAAGAGGAGATGATATGTTGAGGTGGAGGTGAGGGTAGCATGAGTTGCAGAGAGCAGTTGGGAAGAGGAGGACTTTTGGCGCGTTTGTGATGTTTGACCAAGTGGATTTGACCAGATATTAGTGAAGGGGGGTCAAATGGTGGCTAGTGACAGGGGGTCAAAATAGGCAAGGGTCCAAATTAGTTTAAAAGGGTTTTAAATATAAGGGCTAAAGTTGTCAAATCTGAAAATTCAAGGGCTAAGGCTGTCAAATAAGAAAAGTTGCTCCAAGGACTTAAAGTGACAATCTTCAAAAGTACAAGGACCAATCTTGCCATTTTCCAATTTTCCAGGGGCCAATTTTGCCAATTTTCAAACTTGAAGGACCATTCTTGTAATTTTCTCAAACTTTTTACATTTTTCACCAAAGGACTAAATTTGACAAGCTATGATTTTAAAAGGACCTTTGGTGATTTTTCTTTTGAAATTATGAGCTCAGGGACTGTTTTTGACAACTTTTGAAACTTGGGGGACTAAAACTGCAATTTTTGCAAATTTGATATGTTTTTCATCTGATTTTGATATTTTGCATTTAAAACACATAAAACACTGATTTGTGATATTTTGATCATTTTGATGTGTTTCTGAGTGTTTTCAGATGATTTTGCAGTTTATTTTGTACAAAAATGATGAGTATTTAGACACTCATCAATCCCCCACACTCAGATATTGCTAGTCCCTAGCAATGATTTGAGAAAACATAATGGATTTTAATCTCTTTACCAAAAGCCATTACTTCTGGAGTAACCAAATGTTTCAGTTCAAGTAAGAACCTTGGTACACTGATAACCAAATGATTTTGAGCAAATCATAAGCTGTAAACGGATTTGATTAGTCTTTACCAGAAGCCGTACCCTTCTGGACTAGCCAACTCTTAGATAAATTATCAGAATTATCTTTGGTGAGCTGATTACCAATTATGGATTTTCCACTGCCTTTACCACAAGCCATAACCTTGCGGGCTAGCCAACTCTTCACTTTTTAGGATATGGTGAGTTGAGAACCATACAATTTTGGGCAAATTGCAAGCCATATAAACGGATTTGATATATCTTTACCAAGAGCCGTTTGCTCCTGGATTAGCCAATCCTTTTATCTTACAGACAAGGCGGACTGATAACCAAGCTGAGTGAGTGTAAAACACTTACTCAAAAAAAAAATTTGGCCAAAAACGGGGGAATTGGGTTGATAATATATGAAATTCGTGAGAATTCCCCCCCACACTTAGAAATGAATATTGCCCTCAATATTCAAAGTACCGGCGGTTATGCCGAAACAAAGAACGTAAAAGGGAAATATTACGGCCATTATTTAGAAGAAGATTTTTTTTTTTTTTTTTTTTTTTTTTTTTTTTTTTTTTTTTTTATGAAACTTATATATATATATAACATGTGGGGCATCACCCCCACACTTAGGTGGTAGAAAGGGGTAAGAAGACAGAATTATGGGTGAAAACCCATATAGTGTGTGCTACTGTTTTTGGTTACCGAGTCGCTAGCTTGACTCGACCCCGAATTCCTTGGTTCATGGGGAAGCAAAGTGGAAGAAACAATCTCCATCGGACTTTCATTCAAGATGTTTGGACAAACATATGAAGCATGTGAAAGTTCCACACCGATGAGGTATACAGAGACAGACCCGGCTCATAAATGATAAATAAAAATGCCGGGGTCAAAGATAGTGTCCTCACTCCCGAAGGAGTGAAGAAGAGAGGAAGTCACATCATATGTGAGGAATGGAAGAAAGATGTTGATAACAATCAAGATCCATTCTTCATCCTCAAATGTAGACACATCGGGAGGAAGGGTGAAGGTAGTATCATCAATAAGCAAACTCTTATGATAGAGTACACCTTCCTCCGAGCCAATATCATCCTCAAGATCAAAATGGAAATGATCATATTCCGGAGGAGATATGTCATGAGAGAGTTCACCGGAGAACTCTTCATGAAGAGAATCATTGGAAAAAGCCTCAAGCTCGGGCTTGTCAAATGTAGAGTCACTATCCATAACGGGGATAGGAGATGAAGCTGACTTAGCACAGAATGATTCGATCTTAGAAACGAGGAGATTTATATTGAACAATTGTTCTCGAAGTATCTCGTCCTCAATTTCCAGATCATCAGAATCTCTCACTTCCTCTAAGCTAACTAGCTCAGAAGGTAGCTCCTCGACATAATCGATGTCTCCATAGGATAAAGAATCGTCAAACGAAGTACAATCGTTATCAGAATCGGAGAACATCTCTACATGATCATATGGAATGTCAAGAGGAGGAGAAGAATCATCATTAAGAGGCTCATCACACATATTACCGGAGATAACCTCGGACTCACTTGGGGTTGGAACAAGGCTCTCAACACTAGACGATTCCATTTCTGGAATAGTGCTAGAAGGCTCGTCCCCCATTATGAGAGAGTCTTTGGAAGCAATAAAAGGTAAGATAGGTGTGATAGCAATAGACTGAGGGAGTTGAGAAATGATATCTTTCAAAGGAATAACACTCTCCTCGTCGTCCTCATAGTATTCCCTCATTTGAATACTATCCTCATCATCATCATCATCATATCGGATTCTTATGTTCATCTGATGAAGCTTACACACCATTCTTTTCATTTGTAGTTTCTTTCGAATGCGTATTTCTTCAGAACTTTGAGGAAGATTACACTCCTCGTAATTATTGAGATGCTGTGAAGGCTCGGAAGTCTGATGACTGATGGAATACTGTGGGGGTTGGAAATTGTCAAAACCGGGAGAATTGGAATTGTGAAAATTTTGATTCATCGGTTGACATTCAAAAGTCGCATGAGGACCCCCGCAATTCTCACAACAGAGATAATTGGGAAAATAACTTTCACCAAAGTTCTGATTGTAACACAGTTCCGGCTCATAGACAAGCGGAACCCGTGGTGGACAATCAAAACCGTAATGAGAATCATTCCCACAAAACTCGCATGAGTAGGATTCGTATTGGGGCTGTGGAGGTAGGTAGGAAAAATCGGGTGTTTCATTATTTGAAATGGGATCGGGATTACCGACAAACTTGTCTCCGAAACCCACATTGGTACATTGCCGACAATTTCCACCGTTAAATGGACCTCCACACCAGGAACATGTCAAATACCATGACATAGAGAATTAAACGGATAAGAGGGATAAGAGATGAAGAATTAAACGGATATAGAGGATAAGGGATGGAGAATTAAACAGGTTTGAGGATAAAGAAATGTAGAATTAAACAGATTGGAGGATAAAGGATGGATATTTTTGGATTTTTGAAAAACAGGCTATAAAAACAAAGAATGAAAATATTTTTGGTGTTGATAACACTTTAGGAAAAGTGTTAATGAACTTTTGGATTTTTGAAAATTTTACAAAAAACTTTTTACAAAACATGGGGTATGTGCAAGAATGGATCTGAAAAGGTTTAGAACACACGCTAAAGCCTCCCCGGCAGCGGCGCCAAAATTTTATGCGTGCAGAACCGTCAAGTCTAATCACATAAACTGGCCACTTGTGAATGACCAGCCGTAACAGACTTAAAACAGATTAAACACAAATACAATGAAGATCAGAGAATATAATGAATTCCCGGGTCGTTAAGTCCCACGGAGACTCAATGGTGTGCAAACACTTGATCAGACGATAGATTTATCACTAATGATAGTGATCGGAAAGGATTTGAAAGGATAATTACACTACTGAAAAAGTTTATAAAATAAAGCGACTTAAATACAAATTAAGAAAATTAAAAAGATAAAATCTATTAAATAAATGCTATCACTATATTTAAAGTGATGAACGTTTAAAACCTAAAACGTACGTTTAAATAAAATTACGTAAACGTACAAAATAAAAAGTGAAACTTACACAATATAAATCCTAAAAATATGAAAAATACATTTTTACAATCCTAATGATAAAAGAAAATTTATAGAAAAGGAAAATTATTTTTATTACTATTTATCTAATTATTATTAATTAAAAACTATTTATTAAGTATTTAAAATGCACTAAAATACAAGAAAATACAAAATTAACCTAGAAAAATGAAATTATAACTTAGAAAAGTCTAAAATATGTTAAAACTTATTTTAAAACTAAAAATATATTTTTTAGACTTTTTATGTATTTATTATTAATTTAAAACTATTTAAAACTAATTAAAATGCTAGAAAATACTATTTAAGCTAAGAAAATTATGGAAAAATACTTTTTATGACTTTTATATTTATCTAATCTTAATAAAAATGAAAAATTATTTTTTTGAAGCTTTTCTTAATTTTTTGTATTAATTACTATTTAAAAATGCTTAAAAACTAGTTTAAATTGAGAAAAATAGCAAAACAACTTGGAAAAATCTGAAAATTTCAGGAAAAGTCTAAAATAATATAGGGAAGCTAGGAAAAATAGAAAAACATAGGGTTATGAGTAAGATTATGGAACTGATAAGCAATAGCTTATTGAAATAAGCACTAGAATAAGCAAATGGAGTCCAAAAGCCACCAACAGAATACAAAAGCTACTATAAGCTAAAATAACCAAAATTCAACAAAAAACAACAAGCTAGAACCTCTGATTTGCAAGATAGCACAGATTTGAGGTCTTGAACTAAAAAGCTGAAACAGATTTCTGGGACCAACTTTTGGCTAAAGCACAAGCTTGAAAATAAGCTAAAAAGGAAAAACAGAAATGGGACTCTATACTAGACCTAGCCAACTTCTTATGCACCAAATTAAAGCTCTGGGCAAGCTCAAATGAGCTCTGTGCACAAGCTGCAAGAACTGCACAACTCTGTGCAGTTCAATGCAGTGTGCACAGGGGAATTGCAACCATTTTGACAAGCCCTTTTTATCCGTATAAAAATTTCACAAAATTATGCAAAAATGCTAATAATGAAATAGACCAAGAGGAGTTTTTAAATCAACAAGTTTCACTAGGTTTGGTCCAAAAATGAGTGAATAAAAATTCCTCTCAGTTAGCTCAAAACAAGGTTTTGCCAAATTGACTTTTGATGAAGAATTGAAAGTTTGACTTTTTCCAACTTTGAGCTTAATTTATGGACTTATTATGATATGTTAAGATGAAATGAAACTTAAATAAGCTAGTTCTCTGAATTTTGAACACAAAATCAAACTTGGATTTTTCAAATATCCAACAGTAAGCATATTAAGTCAGATATGAAGTGAGCTTGACTTTTAGAGTATTGCAGGCACAATCCAAGGCAGATAAGAGTTCAATAGGACTAAACAAATGCAACCTAACTGATTCTAACTACTGGCTAAACCTTTAAGACAGTTAGTGCAGACAAACCAAACACCCCTTATTACAACTGATAACCAACTAAAATTGATCTAACTACTGAACCAGTTTGTACCAGTGATCAAACTGAGCTATCATGACCATATTACAACTATTTAGACATGTTAAAAACAGTTGTGACCACAGATGCATACACAAGACTGATATGCAACTTTGCTTGAAAAATGAAAAGTGAAATATAACTAACCACTGTTTCCAGCTTAAGCAGGCCAAAACCAGAACCCAATACTATCCTAACCTATGCTATTTCAATCCTATTCCAGCCACTGCAACAACCCAAGATACCATTTTCCAGTTTTAGCTCCCAAGTTGACTTTTGTTGACTATCAAGTGAAAGTGATTGAAACTGCTTCCAAAGCTTGTCAAAAGCTTAAATAAGCTTGATTAAACTTGTTTAAGTGAGGAAAGAAGCTATAGGCAGCTTAAACATAAGAGCATGAATTTGAAAATCCAAACAGTAAACACAGAAATAAGAACTTTAACCAAACTTGAATTTAATCCTTAAAACAGATCACAGTGGTACATTAACTTGAGTTTTGATCATAGGAATACAAAATTACAGATTTTAAACTAGTTTAAGACATTGAATAAAAAAACGACATTAAAGGAAAAAATGAAAAACTAGCTACCCTCTACTCTTGCTTCATCCTTCCTCTTTTATAGCTCAAATGATTCTCTCACACCTTCTGACAGTTTCCCACTTCCATTTGAGGCCATTGGATTGGTAAAATTCATCTTGGCCATTCAATCCAATTTTGGCGCCAAAACACTTTAACAGCTGGAGAGGTTGAGTAAAGGGGGTGAAGGGTGCATTTAATGATTTTTGTAGTTGTGTGGAGGTGGGGGGACAAGAGGAGATGATATGTTGAGGTGGAGGTGAGGGTAGCATGAGTTGCAGAGAGCAGTTGGGAAGAGGAGGACTTTTGGCGCGTTTGTGATGTTTGACCAAGTGGATTTGACCAGATATTAGTGAAGGGGGGTCAAATGGTGGCTAGTGACAGGGGGTCAAAATAGGCAAGGGTCCAAATTAGTTTAAAAGGGTTTTAAATATAAGGGCTAAAGTTGTCAAATCTGAAAATTCAAGGGCTAAGGCTGTCAAATAAGCAAAGTTGCTCCAAGGACTTAAAGTGACAATCTTCAAAAGTACAAGGACCAATCTTGCCATTTTCCAATTTTCCAGGGGCCAATTTTGCCAATTTTCAAACTTGAAGGACCATTCTTGTAATTTTCTCAAACTTTTTACATTTTTCACCAAAGGACTAAATTTGACAAGCTATGATTTTAAAAGGACCTTTGGTGATTTTTCTTTTGAAATTATGAGCTCAGGGACTGTTTTTGACAACTTTTGAAACTTGGGGGACTAAAACTGCAATTTTTGCAAATTTGATATGTTTTTCATCTGATTTTGATATTTTTGCATTTAAAACACATAAAACACTGATTTGTGATATTTTGATCATTTTGATGTGTTTCTGAGTGTTTTCAGATGATTTTGCAGTTTATTTTGTACAAAAATGATGAGTATTTAGACACTCATCACTATCACACCCGAAATTCCCACTCACTCTCTGAACATGGGGGACGAGCATCTTGACACTGTTCCTGAAAAGGAATCGGACGAATTCATAAAGTCTAGTGTTGAGAACCTTGTCCCAATCCCGAGAGAGTCGCAGGGAATTTATGATCATATGTGTGGTATCCTTCCCCCTCTTGAGTGTTCAAATGATCATTTGGAAACTTTTTCCGATTTTAGCGACGATTGTGCTTCCTATGGAAACATCGAGTACGTTGAGGCATCACTTCCGCAATCTGATGCTGATCCCCTTCTTGAGGAGTTCTCCGGTGAACTCACTCACATCAATCCACTCTTTGATTTCGAAGCCGATCTAGGAGAGACTGAAAATCTCATTGATAATGATCGTTCACTCACTTCTTATCCCAACAATCCAATAGAGAATGTTGATCACTTTGTTCCCGAAACATTCAAAGCTACTTTCACCAATCCTCTATTTGAATTCGACTCTGAATTCACTCTAATTTCTGAGAATCCACTCTTTGATACTCAGACCGAGGATAGTGATGAGCCCACAATGGAACAAGAGTTCATAATTTCACTTCATGTGAATAATTCTCTTCATAAAGAGTTCTCCGGTGAACTCTCTCATGACATATCTCCTCCGGAACATGATCATTTCTATTTTGATCTTGAGGATGATATTAGCTTGGAGGAAGGTGTACTCTATCATATGAGTGTGCTTATTAATGATACTACCCTCACCCTTCCTCCCGATACGTCTGCATTTGAGGATGAGGAATGGATCTTGATGGTTATCAAAATCTTTCTTCCTTTCCTCAAATATCGTGTGATTTCTCTTCATCTTCACTCCTTCGGGAATGAAGACACTATCTTTGACCCCGGCATTTTCATTTATCACTTTTGAGCCGGTTCTATGTATATCTCATCGGTGTGGAACTTTCACGTGCTTCAAATGTTTGTCCAAACATCTTGAATGAAAGTCCGATGGAGATTGTCTTTTCCACTTACTTCCCCATGAACAAATGAATTCGGGGTCGAGTCAAGCTAGCGACTCGGTAATCAAAAACAGTAGCTTAACATGGGTTTTCACCCATGTGTTCCACCCTAGTGTGGGGGAGTTGCCCCACATGTTATATATATATATATATATAAGTTTTTCAAAAAAAAAAAAAAAAAAAAAAAAAAAAAAAAATCTTTCAAAATAATGGCCGTAGTATTTCCCTTTTTACGTTCTATGTTTCGGCATAACCGCCGGTACTTTGAATATTGAGGGCAATATTCATTTCTAAGTGTGGGGGGGAATTCTCACGAATTTTCCCCCGTTTTTGGCAAAATTTTATTTTTTTTGGAGTAAGAGTTTTGCACTTACTCATTTGGTTATCAGTCCGCCTTGTCTAATAAACAAAAGGATTGGCTAATCCAGGAGCAAACGGCTCTTGGTAAAGATATCTCAAATCCGTTTATACGGCTTGCAATTTGCCCAAAATTGTATGGTATTCAGCTCACCATATCCTTAAAAGTGAAGAGTTGGGCTAGCCCGCAAGTTTATGGCTTGTGGTAAAGGCAGTGGAAAAACCATAATTGGTAATCAGCTCACCAAAGATAATATTGATAATTTATCTAAGAGTTGGCTAGTCCAGAAGGGTACGGCTTCTGGTAAAGACAAACCAAATCCGTTGAAAGCTGGTGGTTTGCTCAAAATCACATGGTTATCGGTGTACCATGGTTCTTACTTGAACTGAAACATTTGGCTACTCCAGAAGTAATGGCTTTTGGTAAAGAGATTAAAATCCATTATGTTTTCTCAAATCATTGCTAGGGACTAGCAATATCTCAGTGTGGGGGATTGATGAGTGTCTAAATACTCATCATTTTTGTACAATATAAACTGCAAAATCATCTGAAAACACTCAGAAACACATCAAAATGATCAAAATATCACAAATCAGTGTTTTATGTGTTTTAAATGCAAAAATATCAAAATTAGATGAAAAACGTATCAAATTTGCAAAAATTGCAGTTTTAGTCCCCCAAGTTTCAAAAGTTGTCAAAAACAGTCCCTGAGCACATAATTTCAAAAGTAAAATCACCAAAGGTCCTTTTTAAAATCATAACTTGTCAAATTTAGTCCTTTGGTGAAAAATGTTAAAAGTTTGAGAAAATTACAAGAATGGTCCTTCAAGTTTGAAATTTGGCAGAAATGGCCCCTGGAAAATTGGAAAATTACAGATTTGGTCCTTGTACTTTTTATGATTGTCAATTTCAGCCCTTGGAATAACTTTGAGATATTGGCAGTTTGGTCCTTACATTTTCAGAAATTACATAAATGGCCCTTGATAAGCCTATAAGCCATTTTGGACCCTTACCTAATTGTGACCCCATGTCATTTATCCCATTTGACCCCCCGGTTACTAATAACCAGTCAACCCAAGTCAAAAAGAAACCCCTACCCGCCTTTTTCTCCTTCATCCCCAACACTAGCCCTGCAAAACCAACCAACCCATCCCCCCTCCTCACCTTTCCTCTCCCCTTGTTCCCCCCTCCTCAACAACCTGCCAAGTGCATTTAATGCCCCTTCACTCCCACACTCAACATTCAACTGCTCAAAACACTTTTTCCCGCCAAAACTCAATTCAAGGGCCAAGATCAGTTTTACTCATCCAAGGGTCAGGATTTATGGTGGGATTCACTTAGAGAGAGGAGAGAGGCAACTTGAAGCTATAAAAGAGAAGAAAGAAGCAGTGGATGAGGAGTTAGTTTTTTTTTAATAAAACTTGTATGTCGTTTTTTAGTAATTTAGCTTAATTAATGTTTTAAGATGTAGTTTTCTGTTCTATTGTATTCAAACCAAGTTATTTCATCATCATAATCTGTTTTTCAAGCTTAATTCAAGGGTTCAGTTATATTTTAGAATTTCAAGTTACTGTTGCAAACTTCAGTTTCATTTTCTTGGTTACAAGCTTCTATTAGCTTCTTTGAAAGCTCAAACAAGTTCAGTTAAGCTTATCATAGCCTTTGATAAGCTTGTGATTTATTTTCAAGTAATTTTGTGAAAAAGTCAACCAAAGTCAACTGTTGATGCTCATTGGGTTTGGTAATGAACAATGGTGATGCAGAGGTGATAATGGGTTGAAATGGCATAGGTTAGGTTAGTCCTTGGTTTGGTTTTGGCCTGCATAAGCTGGACACAGTTGTGAGTTATCTTTCCCATTTTCCAATTTCAAGTCTAAGTGCAGTTTCATGCTTCTCTTGTATCTATGATCATTTGTAGTTTTAGCCTGTTTATATAGTTGTATTTAGGTATTATAAGCTCAGTTTGATCAATGGAATTGGTTAGCTCAGTAGTAATCTCATTTCAATTTCATAACAGTTGAAATAAAGGGTGTTTGGTTCTGCTGAACTATCTGTCTCAGAGGCATATGTAGAAGTTAAGCTCTATTGGTTCATGTTTGCTTAGTCATTTGAGACTCATTTGAGTCAGTTCTTGTACACACAAAAGCTAAAAAGTCAAAATCCTACTCTAATCCTTCTTAACAGCTAACTGTTGGATTTTTGTTAAATCAAATTCTTGTTTTGAGTTCCAAATACCTAGATTTAGCTTGCATTAGTTTCCTTTTATCATATAACATCAAGTTCAATCCATAAATTAGGATCAAAGTTCATTTTAGTCAAAGTATCTAAAATCTGTCAAAAGTCAAAGTTTTGAAAAATCTGTTTTGAGCCCATCTAGTAGAAATTTTCATGAGCTTATCTCTTGGCCAATTTCAGTGTAACTTGTTGTATTTAGAACTTCAACTGGTCTATTTTATGAATATCAATTTTGTCAAATTTTGTGAATTTTTCCTAAGCCTCATATTCACTGTTCAAAATGGGCATAACTGCCCTGTGCATAGACTCAGTCAACACTGAGTCTGCACAGGGGTTTTGCTAAGCTTGCACAGAGCTCATTGGAGCTTATCAGGGTCTCCTTTTTGGTTTACAAACTCTCAGCCAGATCTATTGTAAGTTCCAACTTTTGTTTTCCATTTTCTGCTTATCTAGCAGCTTGTGCTTAAGCCCAAAGTTTGTCCCAGAAACTGCTTGTTAGCTTAAATCTCATTTCATCAAATCTGAGCTAGCTTGTAATCAGAGGTCATGGCTTGTTGTTTCTAGTTGAATTAGAATAGTTTTAGCATATTTGAGTTCCTGTTTTGGTTTGGTGCTTCTTGGTTTCCATTTGGTTCTTCAAAGTGCTTATTTATAAGCACTTTGTTCATCAGTTTCAATATCTTGCACACAACCTCCTGTTTTTATATTTTCCCTTTATTCCTTATATTGTTTTAGACTTTTCCTGCAATTTTCAGATTTTTCTAAGCTTGTTTGCTATTTTTTCTCAATTTAAATTAGTTTTTAAGCATTTTTAATTAGCATTTAATACAAAAAATTAAGAAAAGCTTCAAAAAAATAATTTTTCATTTTTCTTAAGTTTAGATAAATATAAAAAGTAAAAAAAGTAATTTTCCATATTTTTCATAGTTTATTTTGTAATTTTTAGCAATTTAATTAGTTTTTAATAGTTTAAAATTCATAAAAAATAGAAAAATAATCAGAAAAATACAAAAATAGTTTTGAAAATTCTATTTTGATATTTTAGACTTTTCCATTTCATAATTTTATTTTTCTAGCTTTATTTCCTAATTTCTTGTATTTTAAGTAATTATTTAATAGTTAAAAATAGTTTTTAATTAATAATAATTAATTTAATAGTTATAAAAATAATTTTCTTTTTCTATAAATTTTCTTTTATCATTAGGATTGTAAAAATGAATTTTTCATATTTTTAGGATTTATATTGTATAAGTTTCACTTTTTATTTTGTACGTTTACGTAAATTTTATTTAAACGTAAGTTTTAAGTTTTAAACGTTCATCAATTTTAAATATAGTGATAGCGTTTATTTAATAGATTTTATCTTTTTAATTTCCTTTAATTTGCATTTAAGCCGTTTTAATTTGTTGGCTTTTCCTTTAGTTATAATAATTCACAATCTCCTTTTCCGTTCAAATCTCCCGATCACTATACGTTTGATAATCCATTGCACAGCTCGCTGGGACATAACTACCCGGGGAAACACTATACTCCTCAGATCTTCATTGATTTCGTTCCCGAGCCATTTTAAGGTTGTTACGGTCTGCCATTCACAAGTGGCGGGCTTGTGTGATAAACCTTGACTGTTTTGGAGCGCATCAGACAACTTAATTGAATTTTGTAGTGAGAACTGGCAACTCAATGCATAAGATGGGATAAAACATGTTTACATGGCAATTGAAATTGGCTATATGTAAATCCCATAAATCTAGGAATTGCAATTGAAATTGGCAATTGAGCAAAAGCTCTACCACTTTGTATAAGGTTCATTACTAGCAGATCAACTGATGTGATGAGATTATGACAATTTGGATCCTAGTTTTTCAGTGGAAATTAAATGGTTATATGCTTATGAACCATGGGTAATTAATTTTCTTGAAAAAGGTTAATTATCGAAAATACTAAAATTAAATTTTGTAATTCTTTTGAATGTATAATTGCAACATTTAACCGTAAACAAAGTTTAGTCTTTGATCAGTAAATTGCTCCATTCTGCTTTCAAATAAATGTTTGATCGAGAACAATTTACTGAAAAGACAAACGAAGTCTCTTTTCCATGGGAGAAGCATTAGACTCAATCCTATTCCTTTTCATGAATGAGAAAGGTATAATAGGAACGTTTTGAATTGTCTAAATTCTAATGTAACTCATAGCAATGAATTGCACGTCATATTTTCCATAAAGATTTCATTACCTTCATTAGGTGAATGAATCCTTTTGTAACAAACATGAATGTTGGTTAACTGGAAAACATGTATATGAGTTACAAAATTAGAAGCTAGACAAATTACCGCGAAAATTGGTAAAAGGAAAGCTAGCTTAATTTATCTAGTTGGTTTACTTTAACCTTTAAAGGTGCTACATACCAGTATGGGGATGGTAGACCTGTTAAGGAAGAAATTGCATACCCAGTTTTTCAAGTTAATAACATTGATGGATAACCCATCATTCACAGAGTAGAACACACCTTTTAGTACCTTAGTAATGATTACGTATGGTTCTTTAAAGGTGTAGGAAAGTAAATAGCAAGCAAGTTGTTTTCACTGGTTATGCAACACTTACAATGTTGTCAGATTCAGTGGGAGCATTTGTGTTGCATTACTGAATAAGAAGTTGTTTTATTGATTTCTAATTCAGTGGGAGCTACAAGCCTTATTTCCTGTGTAGTAACCCAGATTATCTGTAAAGATAATTACTTTCTAATTGTAGACACTTATGTTTTAAGGATAGTCGTGTACGTTTCCTTACTAAACAATATAGTTCTACATCTACTTGTTATATCTATGACACAAATCATATTAATCAAATAAACGAACGTGTATCGTGTTGTTTATCTGCTACATGATGTTGTTCCATGCACAAGTGGGAGAAATCTTATTGTGTGCAAGGTACAACACATATTAATATGATTTAAAAGGATTCTCTTGACTGTAAAGTAAGAGAATAACGTTCTAATAGGAAGTATACATTTAAATATGTATGATTGCCCTATTAAGAACATGTGTCAAGATGATAACAAAGACTACTTTATTTTAAATATTTATGTCATTCAATATTTAAGAAACACTTGTAGTTACAATTTATGTTACGTGAGAACGTGAACTAGATTGTAGCCCAAGGTAAAATATCCATGCGTCGTGAGAACGAGCATGGATGATTCTGCAGTTTCTTACATGGAACATTTCATGGAATGACATAATTAAATGAAGTAATCTAATACTAATTTGAATTTGAGTATTCGTTGAATGACTTAAATATATGTAGTAATTATTAACTTGAAATATTAATTGAAACCTGATATGGTGTTCATAATTACTTTTATTATAAATGTTTATGATTTTGTAAAGTCACAAACATAAAGTCTTTTAATACAAGACCTACAATATAAAGTAAGACGTTAACTTGCTATGTTTTAAGACATATGCATGAAGTCAATGAGGTGATCAATGACTTATAACGTATAGTGGGATTATAACTGATATGTCTTTTGACTTGGTAAAAAATACTTGTGTTATAATACATGCAATTGACTTGGTAATTCTATTGTACCATTAAGTTTTACTTTGTTGGTAAATAGATGAGCCAAAGAGTAGATGGTTATCTTAAATATTGTTAGATTATATTACAATATTAATTCTAATGAAATACCATAGTTTTATGGTATGTTCAGTTAGAAGAATCAAAATCTATTGGCATGTTTGATTCAAGATAACTATAGTTTCTTCCAAAAGTTATCAAGGTTAGTAGATTGAGTATAGATTGAATATACTCAATAAGACTCCAACCTAGAAGATTGATAAGACACCATTTGTTTATGGAATGTGATGAATCACATTAAGTCTTATAATGAAGTTCTGAATTTGTTAAACTACTTGTAAAGTGGGTTGTAACAAACTAATGTCAGGAACTGGCAATGGTTTTTGTAATATCCCAAAAGAGAACAATGTATTGTTGCTCTACTTACTAAACTATTTAAAGGTAAGCTTTAAATTGTTAAAGGCAAGTGGGAGTTTTGGTTAGATCCTGAAAGATTGAATTACAAAATACATAATCTTCTAAAAATGCACTAACAAATATCATGATGAGGCTAAACATGTAAATGATAGACCTCATTATGATGGAATTGTCATTCATAGATCCGTAAGGATATCTCAGATATTTAATATGCTGAGGATTATGAGTTACAGGATCATGGTAAGCCTGTTAATCATGATGATGAATTTACCAAATGTTGAATTGTGGTAAATCAATCATACTATGAATGTTGAGATATTGTCCATAAAGATAATCAACTTTAGATACTTGGTTTATCTTAATAATGAATATGAGTTTCTTCAAAGGATGGAAACCCTAGTGGTTTAAATCTTTATGTAGAAATCATATGGACGATATTGTACATATATTTAATGCATGTCTAGTGATAATAATATTAATCATATTTAAGCAATTAACTATGATTGAATATTCTTTACTAGATACATTAAATAGAAGTATAAAGATTATAATTGTCATACTTAGTTTCATTGATATGAAATTTTTACAATGAATGTCATAACTCTTTGTTGTGGAATTACTTTTGCGAGGACGATGAGTAATACAAAGAAGTGTTATGAATTCAAATAATCCTTGGATATGTACAAACTGCAAGAATCCATGAATGGATATATGCAAGCATCTAAGAGATGTTTCTTATGTTTAATATTAAATCCATGTTTGATTTAATAATTAAAATAAGATAGCTCATAAGTATTCCTAAAAGCTAGTGGAAGTATTATTTTAAATCTTATATGTTGTATGAGCAACTACATTCCACCTAAATTAAGTTTTAGTTGGGAATGAACTTCGTTTGTAAGATTTGGAAATAAGATATATAACCTTGAAAAATATGTTTATTATTATAAACATATGCGGTAAATAAATGAGTCTAATAGAACATGATGAATACATATCTTTGACAAGATAGATGAGATCTTAAAGTTTAACTTGAAGATTCATCATGAACATCATGTTGTGTATAAAGTTGTTGTGTCATGCTTGATTACAAGATGATTTGACAAAATTGAAAGTTGTTAGTGTAATAAATATTTTAAAGGAATATGTTTGGATTTAGAATCACATTCCACAATCTGGAGATGCTCCTAGATTCTATGGATGATTATATGACAATTGTTTCATAATTGTCATTGCCAACAAACTTGAGTTTTGGTAGGCACCAACATTACACTATAACTGTTCAAAGTTTACGGATGTTTAAAGAGTATATTGTTGTACACAATGATGCTGGTATAATTGAGATGACACTCAATTCTAGTCATGGTATCCTTGATAATGACCATGTTGACTAGTTATGCTCAACTAAGAGTATAGTTGCATTTTTACATTAAAGAATAAAGAATACTTTAAAACTTTAAAGTTTTGAAAGATGATTGTCATAAAAGGGTGGTTCAGGTTATCACGCACCTTATGGAATGATATGACAATATCAAGATATGTGTAAACATATACAAGAAATTCACTTATTGAATTCTTGAAATAAGCATTCTCAAAATTCCTATAAATCAAAGTTAATTGAAATTATGCCTTGTCAACAAGTATGATTTTCATGACTTGTGGCAAAATTCATTAACTAGTATTCTCATGCATTGATCTATTTAGTATTTGGATAAAGGATGTTAAACAATTATTATTTATAATGAATTAAAGTACGGTATACGTTTAATTTCATTTATAATATTGTATCCTGTATTTGCATGTTTAAATCCTTGAATAACTTAAGTTATTCTAAATAGTTCGTTGTCGATCAATAACATAGGAATGATATTGAATTAAGACAAATCTGAGTATTAGTTAGAATATACTTGAAAGTATATTGATGCGTAGCATGACTAATTTCAGATGATATTCAATGGATTGAGTATAGGACTTATCCCATCCGCATGATAATACTTTATGGATCTTTGTCATTAAGTATATCATGGATATTTATCCTCTGACTTGAGATACAAGAGATATGTCATGGATGTAGTGCATTTTTGTGAAGCAATCTAACGCTATACGTAACTGGTAGTTATAAGGGTTGTTTTCAGAAGTGTTGCGAAATTTATGAATCCTGCTTGTAGTCAAAATGGGATTTGTTTCCTTCAAATTTATTTTGAAGTATAATACTACTGGGCCCCTCGTAGGATTGTTAAGATGTTTGTATGGCCATACCCAAGGTCTTCTGTTCAGAAGAATTGGTAATCTTAATAAATCATATAAAGCGAGAAACAGAATAGTTAATTAAGAAATGAGTGAGATCCATATTCTTATTAACATGGTATTAGAAACAAAAGGATGAATATGATGATGAATCATCAAACTTGGTTTTTCTCCAGAAAACCATACACGAGTTGTACCGGGGGCATTGGCGTGTTGCTAGACGCTAACCAATGTCATTTCACGTTTTGTAAACATATCCAAGTGGGAGCTGTTGGAAATGTATATATTTACAAACATGTGAATGTCCGGATTCGAACTCGTGACCACGGGATTGCACACATTAGCGAATGAGAATTAAAGTTAATAATTAATGTTTATGTTTACGATTAATTGTTACACATTAAGTCCGGTTAACGATCGTTAAGTATTTAACGGAAAAATGACTAACGACCGTTAAATGAAAAGAGAAAGGACTAGAAATGGAAAACTTGGAAAAGTTATGGATTTCTTTGGGCTTGTCTACATGGCCGGCCATAGGGGCCTTCCAAAGCCCTAATTCATAAACTTGTTCCCTAAGTTTACCTACTAGTATATAAAGAGGGTTAGGTTCTAGGGTTTCATACACTTGTGCATTGAATTAACCCTAGATCTCTCCTCTCCTCTCTCTAGTCTAATATTCAGCCGAACACCCCAATAGTAAGGGAGTTTGGTTTCGTTTTTCTTAAACGAGGACTTGTGTTAGATCTAGCAATCGCTTGATTCGTTGGTTAATTCGTGTGTACAAGAACGTGGTTGTAAGACATTATTCTTACACCAATTAGTACTTCTTTGTTTTGCTCAAGGGATTTGATATTCGCAAGAGGTACGTTACGCATACTTTCAGTTAATTTATTTATTTGTTATGATCTTAAGTCTTCCGCTGTGTACTCTTGATGTCTTTATGTTTTTATTGTATTTTATATATCATAAACTCAATAATATACTACACTTTTGAACCATCAAATGAAGCATATTAAAATTAAATCTTCTGATGTGGCATTTCATACTTAACAATTTTGTTCAACACCCAATGCATCCCTTTAACACACTAAACTACGTGATAGAACATGTGAGGTTCATTGACTTATTTTGTATGCTCCTTCTTTCTGTTTTGGAAACTCATTAAAATTTTCAATTATGCGTTTCAATCTGAGTTACTATTATCGGAATCAAATCATTGATTTTCATTCCAATCAAGATAATCACACGTTTTCTTCTTCAATACGTTTTTCAAAAAATTCAAAACCATCCTACATATTATCTCCCAAAATAACGAATTGATTTGGTGTTTGCTGGCATCCTTCATAATTTGGTAATGATCTTTAGTGTGAACAAACTTTGTATTAATTTAATTTTGTTTTTGTTAATTTTTAGTTTTAATAATTGATTAATGATGAAAACCCTAAAAAAAATTGACCAGAACCCTAAAAAAAATTGGGGCTTTTTTTGGGTACAGTATTTGAAATTTTAATTTTGGAAGATGATCAAAGTATTAAAAACCTTATGATAATATGAACCCTAATTGTAGGACGTTTTTGATACTATAAATTGAGGATGTCGTTGTGCTAAAGATGCACATCACAATTACTAACCTCATCGTTGAATATCAAATCAAAGAATGTCTACCTTTGTTTCTGGGTATATCAATGATTTATCACTTGTTAAGGACAACATCAAGTTACACGTACGTATTCTTCGTACTTGGATGCAACCTATGTTTAGCAAGCCACATGTTGGTAATATGGAGATGATTGTTTTTGATGAACAGGCAAGTATTTACTTCAAATTTGGTCCATATTAATCTTTGTATTTGCATTTTTTAGATGAATTGTTATTTGTGATGTTCATATTGGTTTGTGTTGTACATAATGTCCAAATATTTTGTTCCAGCACACAAAGATGCAAGCAATGGTTAGAATAGCGTTGGTCAATGGTTTCAAACATCAATTACAAGAGGGCAATGCTGTCATCCTTCAACGGTATAGTCTTGGGGAGATCCAACCCAAGTTCAGTATCGTTAAAAAACCTCTGCGCATTAGCTTCCTTTCGAATACTGTAATCGAAAAGTGTTCAGATTTTACTGGTTCTCTGTATGGGTTTGGCTTTCGTCCCTATGGAACCATTAATTATCTAAAGAATGATGAAGTTGGTCAGTTTGGTATGTACAAACATTCTAATTATTTTTAAAAATTGCTTTTTTTACATGATGATATGTCATCCATTTAAATGTGTCTTAAACCAATTGACACTTATTTTGTTTGAACATTATGCAGATGTGATAGGCCAGTTGGTGGCCTGTGAAGATCTGGATAATTATGACAAGAACGGCAAGTCTGGAAAGAAGAAACCCATCACGATCATTGATGCTGAGTAAGTCATTCTAAAGTCGTTTATATAATTTCATTTAGATGCATCAATGAATTTATACGCATAATATGCACAGGGGCAATGAGCTGACATGCACCTTGTGGGGTAGTTTTGCTCAATAATTCACTGACTTTTTGAATAAATGCTTGGAACATGGTAAGATCATTGCTGTCGTGTAGCTGGCAATGATGAAAATATGGGATGGTATGTTCCGCTTTATTGTTATTTATAGCCAATTCATTTTCTCTGCACTTGAGTCAATAGGTATACGTCCAAAAGCATACAAATGTTTTATATTTGTTTCTGAATACACATGAAAAATGGTCATCCAAAATGGTTTCAATGGAACAAGGTTGTTCCTCTTCAACGGCAAAGACAGTATATCCGACTCTGAATTTCAATGTTAGCCTTAATAGTTTTTATTAGAAGTGATGGTCATTCACATTTAGGAACTTTGTAACGTGTGTTAGATATCGTGATAGAATAGTCAACGGGCTCGTGGATTGGGCTAAGCTAAATGGCTAATAGTTATGTTAAGCTAACCTTTTATCACTTGTTATCCAATCCAAGTCCACGAGGCCCAAGCCCATTAGGGTATATGTTACTTGTACTATAAATACCCCTCAAAGTCTCATTTGAGGGGTGTGCTTAGTGTGTGTGTGTGTGTGTGTTTCTTTGGAATAAAGTTTCATTTCTTCTCTCTATCTCTCTAAACATATACACGATCTACATCATTCAAGTCACCATCTCTTATCTTAATCTTTCTTCTTTATTCCTACGCATATATGTTTATGTGTAGTGTGGTATTCGTGTATTAGAAAAGGTTGGTATTCGTGATAAGGTTGAGATATTTAAGGCTTTACAATTGGTATCAATCGCCTAACAATGGTTTAGGAGTGTTGTGATACGTTTTTGGTTAAAGCTTTTCACAAAAGTTGCGTTTTTTTACATAAAACGAGACCTTTTTGTCATAAAGTTTTGATTTTTACGTGGTTTGAAGTTTAAAGTTGTAGACTTTATTGTTTTTTAAGTGTTTTGGAAGAAGTTTGTGCAAAAGAAATCAGTTGAAAACGTGTTTTTGGGTGAAAAAATCGTGTTTTTTCATTTCTGGGCATTCCTATGCGTAAGCTACTTTTTGGTCAAAACCCTATTCTTACGCGTAAGAAAAGTCAAAACCCTAATCCTACGCGTAAGGTCTTACGCATAAGAATTCAGTTTTTACGCATAACTTTTTGGTGCAGATTCTTCGAGCTTCTACGGTTACTCAGTGCTTCCCTCACTTGGATAAGTTTGTGGAACACTTCGAATTTGGATATCTCTTACACTGTGATAGTGTAAAGGATTTTGTGGGCAAAACCCTAGTTTTTACGCATAAGCTAAAAACTTACACATAGAATTTCTTTTGCCTAAGCATTTTCTTACGCATAAGCAAATCCTACGCATAAGGAATCTACGACTAAGCTTTTCGTTTTACGCATAAACTAAGGTTTCTCAAGTCTACGCGTAAGCTAGGCATCCTACGCGTAACTTCTTCTGTCTACGCCTAAGGATTTCTCAAAATTTAAATTTGAGTAAACTGCAAAATACATCCCTGTGGTTTACAGTTTCTGAGACCTTACTGTTGGAGTATGCTCGTGTCATAATAAATAATTATATGGCTAGACATATGTGAGCCTATGGGGTCACACACTTATACACAGAGACACCATTTAATATACCGTATCTATCGTATTTACGTTATATTTAACCTTCGTAACTTGGGATCAATAACGGGCTTCTAATAACTAAGCTAGTACTTAGTTTATTGGATTGGACCAACAAATGGGAAATCCTATTTTGGGTCCCAATGGCAAGCCTAGATGAGAAAGGAACAAGGGAGATAAGTCAAGGGCCTAAGTGTAAGTTAAATGTTGATAACTACACATTGATTTTGTAATTAAGGGTAGTAAATGACATTGAATCACTTACCTACTTTCTCTCCCTCTTCCTCTTGACCAAGACCACGAAATATAACTCCCTTGATGAGGGTTTGTGGTGATTGATCTCATCTAACCTTATTCTAGTGTAGTTCAAGGCTAGATCGTGTGTTACGGGGTTTAGACTAGCATCGAGTGGTGATTGTGGACGTGTAGTGTGTTTCACACATATGAAAAGATCAACCTTATTGATCTTTTGGTTTCTTACATCTATTCATGTGGTGGAATTGGCGGTGAAACCGGAATCACGCTTCAAAGGTATAAATTATCGTTATGTTTTAATTGATTGATCATATGGCTATATGGATCCGTTGTGTGGTGATGTTTTCCGCTGCGTTTAATAGTTTTAATATGTTTTATATATTCATCATCACCATTAGTGGTATCACGAGCCATCATATGTGCCATATGATTATCGGGTATGCGAAAAAAATGGTCAAAACGCGTGTTTTTAAGTGTTTATTGTAACCACTTTCAAAACAGCCCCGAGGGCTCTATTTTTCATGGATTAGGAATATTATTAGTAATATAAAGATCTGTGATTTTTGGTCCTATGGCCATTGGTTTCGCATACGTTAATTAAACTATGTGTTCGGTACGCTAAAAATGGCTTTTATCGCATTGTTTTAATCGATTCTTGAAACGATTTGAAAACAGCCCCTAAGGCTTAATTTTCTGTGGTAAAATAATTTTTAGAAGGTCTAATATCAGTAGGTTTGAGAACCTAAATCCATTTTACTCGCGTACCAATCGGGGTTTTAATTCTTGTTGATTACTTCTTCGATTCGTTGGCTAATTCTTTTATTTCATGTCATTTAAATTGTTCCCATGGCTAATACATGCATGTTTGCTCATGGGATTAGCCAACACCTTGTTATGTTCATAATTTTATGGTATTATTATGTGTATATGCAAAGCCGATGAAAACCTAGACCACTTGTGCTATGAATGATTGTGATTGTCGTTTATTTCTTGTTATTTGGGGTTTGCCATTGTTTCGGCCTTTATGTATGATTTTTAATTTGGTTTTTGCCATTGTTTGGGCATTTTACAATAGATAGATAGTAGATTAGATGTATTTTACATTCTATACATTGTAACCGATGCTTGGAAAGGAATGGCAAAGCGTAAAAGACATAAAGACGCAAAATGGCTGCTCGTACAAGCTGCAGTAAAACGGAGTTTCCCGGTGATTGGTGGCGTATTTTTTAACCAATTTTTTACTGCAGGTAGACAACTAATGGGCCCACAACTTTCTAGTTTCGTGCTAAGCTCGGGGATGACTCCTTCTAGGCCGTTTGGGCCTCCGAATGCAGAAATTCTGGGCTGGCAGATTCACTTTTCATATGCATAATGGGCTTCTACTTGTCCTAGCTTGGTCTTGGAGCAAGTGGGAGTCCTCCGTGTGGTTGTGGTTAATGTCCCTAGATGACTCTTGGTTCTCGTGATGGCTCACGAGATCAAGCATAGGTTCTTTCATCGGTTGAGGCTTTGCATATTGTGGTTGTGTGTTGGTTGTTTGCTTATTATGTATGTTGTGAATGTATATAACTTGCAAATCGTTTTCTAAAACTTTAAACGCAACACAAACCATTTTCAAACTAAATCTTTTGATTTAGTTTAACTAAGTTTAAATATGGATTTAACTTAAAATCATTGTTTTAAAAATAACACTTAACTTGTTATGTATGTTATTCGATTTATGTATTGTCCTATCTCTATTATAATCCACATAGGTTCTATATTAGACTTGAAAATGGACAACTTGACACACATAAATTAAAACAATGATTAGACTTAAGTTAAGAAGAGTTTTTAACTTGTGCTACGAAGAATGAATGCATGCTTTTTCGTACACCTTTTTTGATTCATATCAAAATATTCTACCCGTCACAAATTTAAGTCATGCCGTCCAATCGCTTAAGAACACTTGCAATTACTTTTTGCCTATGCGTGGGACCTAGGTTGAATTGTAACCCAAGGTGATTATTGTCTATGCGTGGGACCTAGATTTATTTTCGCACGTTCTCAAATTGGATGACTTAATCGAGTTAAGCGGTGAGACCTTGACCCGAGGCAAGGATGGGACTAAACATGCCTACTTGACACTAGATGCTTGCTCACTAGTGCCATGAGTCCCATAAGGATCTAAGAGTTGCACATGTAATGCAATTGGTGATCGTCGCCTACCAATTGAATCTACTATTGCTAGCAGATCAACTGATGTGATAGTAGAAGCACAATGTGGATCTTAGCCTTTTTTCGTAAATTAATTGTTTTAAACATGGGGTAATTAATTTGTAAAAGGATATTTATCGAAAATACTAAAAATCCAACTTTGTAAATTCATATTTAATGAGGTAATGCATCACATCCGTAAACAAAAGTTTGTTCTTTTCTTGTTTAAAAGACAAACTAAGTACTTCTTTCTTGTAAGAAAGAGACATGTTCCTATCTGTTTTCTTTATGAGGAAATACAATAATAGGAATATTTGAATTGTCCTAATTCTAATCAAAATCAAAGCACACCTACTCTAGAAATCGTGATGTCTTGCAAAAGTCAAAACGGTTAAGTATGGTTGCACATCTTATTCTTTCAAGTTTGTTTTATAACCCTAGTTTCGGTTCTGAAACATTGAAGTAAGATGAGATATTTGGATAACTAGAGAACACGTTTTCTATAGCTACCAAAATAATATGAGTTTTAATAATTAGAAGATGGAAATATCAATAAACCGCAAAATGGTAAAGACAATTACTAGCATGATTACCTAGCAATTATCTTAACCCAATAAACCTAATAAGGTACTACACACCCTTGTGGTAAAATAGACCTTATAGAGGAATTGCATGCCTATTTTCAAGTTAAAATATCAATGATGGCTAGCCCGTCATCTATACGTTAGAACTTGATGCACTTCATTGAATATCTAAGTACATGTTTACTAGTCCAAGTGACTCACATTAGCAATAATGGGTAGATATTCAAAGAAAGAAGGAAAGTATCCAATCGACACTCAGTCTCCACTGATGACATAACATTTATAATGTTGTATAATCCAATGGGAGCTATGTGACTTTAATACTGGTGACGAAACACATGTAATGTTGTCTAATCCAGTGGGAGCCGTAATCTTTATTACCTTGCAGGTTGCCCATATTATTTCTTGATTGTCTTAAAATAATACATTACTTTCCACACGTGAAGCATCATAGTTTATATAAGAACCATTGCATGAATTTTATTAGATAACTTGTCGCGTTCCTGATGTTGCTTCCTGAAATGTTATCAATAAATTGTTATGCATGATTCATTATTAAAACAATAAAGTTCTACATATCTATATTTTGATTTTGTATAAAATCATATCTGTGACATTGTCATATTACACATGATGTTGTGCCGTGCACAAGTGGGAGAAATCTTCATTGTGTGCAAGATACAACATATAACAATATGACTAATAGTTTTTCTTGACTACAAGGTAAGAAAACTAATATTCTACTAGGACTTCTACACATAAAATGTAAGTTGCCCTAACTAGAACAAATGTCAAGATAATATGAAAAGCTACTTCAACATATTCACCGAATTGTTTAGTAAATATGATTATGTATTATTGTAAAGTCATAATCTTGAAGTATGAAATTAACTTGAAATTACTATTGAGGCCAAGAGTCGGCACTCTAAATTGCTTTACTGGAATATGTTTAGGTCTCTTGTAAATACTTAAACATCAAGTCTGTTAATTGTTGAAAGACTTATAACGTAAAGTAAGACGTTAACTTGTTATGTATTCTTGTTAAATACATGTACATGAAGTTATTAAATTGTAAATGACGTATGACATATAGTAAAATATTAAATGTTTATGTTTTCTAGTCAAAACATGCACATGAAGTTATTGACTTGGTCAACGACTTGTAAATTAAGTATGCAATGGGCTGAAAACACTGTTGATGCCATCTGGTTTGACTTGGTTGGCAGATACATAAGCCAAAGAGTATAAGTTCATCTAATGAGTTGTGGGATAGTCTCACAACATCAATCCTCATGGAATACCACATCATTATGGTATGTCCATCATGGAAAATCAAACTCTATTGATATTGTTTGATCTTTGATGACTTAAACTCTCTTACCTCCAAAGCTATTAAGGTTAGAAAATTAAATGTGCCATGGGTACACTCAATATGGTTCCAATCTGGAAGGTAATTAAGACGCCATTGTGTTATGGAATGGGATGAATTCCATTATGTCTTGATTGAAGTTCTTAATTTGTTAAATACCTTAGAGTAAGTAATTAACAAACCGGAGTCAAGAACTACTAATGTATTTTGGATGTCCCAATTGAAAACAATTTATTGTTTCTCAAGATGCTGTGTATCTAGAGATTAGTCTCTATGTACAAAGCAAGTGGGAGCACCTTTAGATCTTGAAGTTGTTCAAGAACTAATATACACAACCTTCTAGGTACACTTGCTGATGTCACACTAAGGTTGAACATGCATATGTTAAACCATAGTATGATATCTCTCATTCATAGATCCGAAAGGAAACTTCTTGCACTTGAATGATATAGTCTTATATCAATGCTAAGGGATATAAGTTAGAGGGTCATTGTGAACCTGCTAACTAAGGGCTGCATTATCAGATTGTGAATCTGATGAATGGCTCAAAACTATGAATGATAAGATGCAGTCCGTGGAAGACAATCACTCATGAAGCTTGATTGATCTCTTACCAATCAGTTAGACTGTGAGGTTAAAAATGAGTTTCTCAATGAGAAGACTCAAAAGGACAAACTTGTACACACATTTAATTCACAAGTAGTGAAATGAGTTACTCATACTCAAGAAATTGACTATGATTAAATCTTCCTACCTGCAAATATTAAATGTATAAAGATGATGAATTGTCATACTTATCTTCATGTAAATGAAATGTGACAATAGTATTTCAAAACTCTTTTCTTATTGAATACATTAGCGAGGACGATGTGTATTCAAAAGGGTTTGTGAATATATATAATCTTTATTATGTCTATAAGATACAAGAATCCAAGTGTGGATTAGATCATGCATCTCCGAGCTAAGATCTTTAGTTTACCATAAAATCATTAATTTGATTTTGATTAAAATAAGATCAGTACGAAGTACACTAAGAGCAAGTGGGAGCACTGTATTTATTTTCTTAAATCTCGTATGTTGATAACGTATTAGAAACATTATTCCATCTAAGCTAGAATTTATTCCTTAGTTTGGAATGAAGTTTCTCTTGAGAGTTTTAGAAAAGAAAACATGCAACCTTGTTACATATGTTTGTTTGAATAAACATAAGCGGTTATTAAGTCTGACACAATATGACACATTATTGAGGGGAGTCTCAATAATCAATCTTACCTGATGAGATTGAAAGCATGAATAGAAACCTTAAGTTTAACTAAAGGATTCATTATGTATATCGTATTGTGCGTTGGACTAATTATATCATTTGCATGAATGCAAGATGAGTTGATAACAACAAATATCTAAGTGAATGTCATTAGGTAATTGTTAAACGAACATTCTAATGGACCTACAAAGGACCAAATATATGTTCAACATTTACGGATATTTGAGGATCTCTGTTTTGTTTGCATACTTTGATGCTTATTTAACACAAATGATGCTCAACCTTAGTCATGGTAAGATATCATCATGAATGATGACATTGTTGACTAGATGTGCCCGACTGAGAGCATTAATGCATTATACATTAAAAGAATAAGAATACTTTACAGTTTGAGAAACTGTTTAGATGAATGTCTATAGTAAGTGTTTTGCTAGTGTCAAACACCCTATGGAATGCATTGCTGCAATACTCGTATTGTACTTGAATGCACAATCATCATACCTTTCATGGATATTGAAACAAGTATTCTCAAGGTTTACTCAGATGACTACTTGTTGTCTTGTACAACATAATTTGATCATGGTGGGAACATCAGTTTCCGACCTATAAGTAGTCTTATGCATATCTGTTTTTAGTATTTGAATAATTGGAATACTAAGCAGTTTATATTTTATAATGAATTGATGTAATGGTTATTATTGTTTTCATTTATATCAACTGTATTCTATATTTGCATGTTTAAATCCATGAATGATTTTCTTCATTCAAAATTTGTCCATTGTCGGTTGACGGTACGGGAGTACCATCAAATTAAGACAATTGTGAGTGTGTTGGTGACCATTTTGCCAAACTCACATGTTGTTCATGGTGATGAGCATTGGACTGACCCAACCTACGAGTATTCACTGCATGGATCGGCGTCAAATAGTGAATCTCGAAAATGGTTATGTCTATTATCCTTAGACTTGAGATGCAAGCAGGTCTTGCATGTGTGGAGTTTTATTCCTTGATATGGTTAAACGCTGTCCTGAACAAGGTAGTTATAAAGGCCACTATCAGGAATGATTTGAAGCACATGAATGACACGTGCAATCAAAATAGGATTTGTTCCTCCACATGGTTTGGAGTTAGATACTATTGGGCCCCTCGATGAATTGAACAGATGTTTGTATGGCCGTACCCAAATGAGATTAAGATGAATCTTAATTCACTTGGTAATCTTGTTCAATATCAAGATCGAGAACATAATAGTTGAACCATTAGAATGACAGTTGATCCATGTCTAATGTTCAACATGCTATCTGTAACAAAGGGATATATGACATATAAACCATTTATCAGATGTTTAAGAAACTAACCTCACATATATCTAGGGGCATTGGCGTGTTGCTAGACGCTAACCATTGCTTGTATAATTACTTGTATATTATGACGTCGCAAGTGGGAGCTGTTGGAGTATGCTCGTATCATAATAAATAATTATATGGCTAGACATATGTGAGCCTATGGGGTCACACACTTATACACAGAGACACCATTTAATATACCGTATCTATCGTATTTACGTTATATTTAACCTTCGTAACTTGGGATCAATAACGGGCTTCTAATAACTAAGCTAGTACTTAGTTCATTGGATTGGACCAACAAATGGGAAATCCTATTTTGGGTCCCAATGGCAAGCCTAGATGAGAAAGGAACAAGGGAGATAAGTCAAGGGCCTAAGTGTAAGTTAAATGTTGATAACTACACATTGATTTTGTAATTAAGGGTAGTAAATGACATTGAATCACTTACCTACTTTCTCTCCCTCTTCCTCTTGACCAAGACCACGAAATATAACTCCCTTGATGAGGGTTTGTGGTGATTGATCTCATCTAACCTTATTCTAGTGTAGTTCAAGGCTAGATCGTGTGTTACGGGGTTTAGACTAGCATCGAGTGGTGATTGTGGACGTGTAGTGTGTTTCACACATATGAAAAGATCAACCTTATTGATCTTTTGGTTTCTTACATCTATTCATGTGGTGGAATTGGCGGTGAAACCGGAATCACGCTTCAAAGGTATAAATTATCGTTATGTTTTAATTGATTGATCATATGGCTATATGGATCCGTTGTGTGGTGATGTTTTCCGCTGCGTTTAATAGTTTTAATATGTTTTATATATTCATCATCACCATTACTTACATCCCTGTCATAAACTATTGGCTAGTTACATCCTTCGTTAGCCAAACGTTAGCCATTCTACATCCCTGGTCACTAACTCTGTTAGTTTTCTTCGTTAAATGCTAACGGGAGGGCTGTTTTGGTCTTTTTACTCATACGAGGGATGTATTTTGCAGCTTACTCTTTTACATATAAGAGGGATGTATTTTGCAATTTACTTTTATACTTTATTTTTATTTTTTTTAATTCTTATTATTATTATTATTATTATTATTATTATTATTATTATTATTATTATTATTATTATTATTATTATTATTATTATTATTATTATTATTATTATTATTATTATTATTATTATTATTATTATTATTATTATTATTATTATTATTATTAGAGTTAACAATTTATATAAAAAAATATTTTGTCGAAAATATTATAAAAAATTCCAAAAATTTTATAAAAATTCTATAAAAAATTCCGAAAATTTGAATACTTATTAGCGGATTTTTTTATAAAACATTTTCGACAAAAAAATTTCTTTTTTCTTTTTTGAATACTTTTTGACGGAATTTTTTATAAAAAATTTTCGACAAAAAAATTTCCTTTTTCTTTTTTGAATACTTTTTGACGGAATTTTTTTATACAAAATTTTCGACAAAAAAATCTTCGACAAAAAAAATTCCGTCAAAAAGTATTCAAAAAAGAAAAAAGAAATTTTTTTGTCGAAAATTTTTAATAAAAAATTCCGTCAAAAAGTATTCAAATAAGAAAAAGAAATTTTTTTGTCGAAATTTTTTTATAAAAAATTCCGTAAAAAAGAAAAAAGTTTAAAAAACAAATTTTTAACGGAATTTAAAAACAAAATTTTATCGGAATATTTTATAAAAACAAAATTTTTAACGGAATTTAAAAACAAAATTTAAAAAACAAGTTTTTTACGGAATTTATTGTTTATAATAATTTTATAGGGATATTTTATAAAATTTTCGGAATTTTTATTATAAAATTTTCGGAATTTTTATAAAATTTTTGGAAATTTTTATAATATTTTCGACAAAATGTTTTTTTATATAAATAGTTAACTCTAATAATAATAATAATTATAATAATAATAATAATAAAAATTAAAAAAAAAGTAAAGTATAAAAGTAAATTGCAAAATACATCCCTCTTATATGTAAAAGAGTAAGCTGCAAAATACATCACTCGTATGAGTAAAAAGACCAAAACAGCCCTCCCGTTAGCACTTAACGAAGAAAACTAACAGAGTTAGTGACCAGGGATGTAGAATGGCTAAGGTTTGGCTAACGAATGGTGTAACTAGCCAATAGTTTATGACAGGGATGTAAGGTCTCAAAAACTGTAAACCACAGGGATGTATTTTGCAGTTTACTCTTTAAATTTTAGGGGAGTCTAAACGTTCAATTTTTACGCGAGATTCAAATTTTGATATAACTTGGAAAATTTTGGTCAAAAATTCAAATTTTTTGACCCAAATTCAAATTTTTTCGGTCAAATTTGGCGTCAAAATTTTCATACAACCTTAGAATTGAATTTTATGGTGAATTTCAAATTTTGGGACAGAAAAGTTTACGCCTAAGAACAAGTTTACGAGTCAGATTTTGAGCAAAACTTCAAACCGAGCTTAACCTTTTTAAACATAACTCCTTTATCGTTGAATCGATCCTACATCAACTTTATCATTACATACCTTCATCAATGGCAACTCAACAAGACATTCATGCAGCCGGTGCCGAAAACCGTCCTCCTATGCTTGAAAAAGGTGGTTATCTTCAATGGACAAGTCGTATGCTTCGTTACATCAAGACCAAACCTAATGGAGAACTCATGATTCAATCCATTATGAATGGACCCTTCAAGCCTCGACAAGTCCAAAACCCTGGAAATCCTGATGCAACACCTCCCGTCCCACCATCTTTTCATATTCAAAATGAATGAGAATACACTAAAGATGATCAGAAACAAGTCGATGCAGATGATATGGCAATTCATATTTTCCAACTGGGTTTACCAAGAGACATCTTTGCTGCTGTAGACAGTTGTGAAACTGCTTTCGATATGTGGGAACGTGTTAGGCAGCTTTGTCATGGAACATAAATTGGTCAACAAGACATGGAGAACAAGCTGCTAACTGAATGGGAGAAGTTCACATCAACTCCAGGAGAATCCATTGAATCCTACTATGGAAGGTTTTGCACCTTGATGAATGAGCTTATCAGAAACAAGTTGGCACCCAGGACTATCGTGCAAAATATCAAGTTCCTGAGCAATCTTCCAGAAGAATGGGGACGATATGTTACTATTTTCAACCAAACAAAGGACTTACATCAGGTGAACTTTGATCAACTAAACGATTTTCTGAAACAAAACCAAGCTGAAGTGAATGAAGTCAGAATAGAAAGATTAGCAAAGAATCATGATCCATTGGCACTAATTGCAAAGACTCAAACTACAGTAAATACACAACAGCAAGCTTCATCATCTTCCACCAACAAAAAATTACAGCAATACATTCCACAACCACAAGCTGGTTTCCCTCAACAACAATTCTATCCACCAGAACAACAAGTCATTCAACAACAACAGTATCGACAATACTAGGAACAAGGAATTACTGATCTTGAAACTGAACAAGAAGTGGCTTTGTCACATGCTTTTGCATTCTTGGGTAAAGCATTTAGAAGTCGCATGGGTAATCAGGCGGTTCCGTATCAGGGTAATCAGTTGGGTTAGAATTTAGAAATCAGATGGGTCAGAATGTTGGGAATAGAGCAGTAGGCAATCAGAATGGGAATGTTGCAGCTCCTGTCATTGGGTATTATGGAAATATGAATCAGGGTAATCAAGTTACGTGTTACAACTGTCAAGGAGTGGGTCACATGGCAAGGAATTGTCCTACTAAGCCAAAAAAGAAGGATCTTGCGTATCTTCAGAAAGCTATCATGTTGGTACAAAAGGAAAACGCAGGACTTCATTTGAGTGCTGAGGAACATGACTTTATGGCTATTATGGATGATTTGGAAGACCGAGAGGACATCAATGCAAACTGCATCTTCATGGCAAATCTTCAGGAGACTAAGTACGACACTGACTCTGACGTACGTCCTGTCTCTGCCGCAAATGCAGTATCTAAGGTACCTATCATTGATCCATGCTATAACAATGTCATATGTGATGTGTTTACTCATGATGAACAGCATTCTGTGACATCAGCACCTACTTATGATACATATATGGACAATCCGAGTTGTAGCAATACTAACTCTGAAACTCCATATGTGGATCCTAGTGGAGGCTGTGTGGCACAAAATACTGAGACTGATGAGGAAACGCGTGCTTATTTTGAAACATTAATCAATAACTGTGGCATTGAAATCGAGAAAGTTAAAACGGTCAATCGCGAAGTTAAGGCCGCGAATAAAAAATTGACCGCTGAGCTTGAGAGTTACAAGGAGAATGCAAAAGCCTTTGAATTTCATAAAAACAAAGAATCAGAATTAGAAATTGGTTATCTAAATTTGGTTTCTAAAGAACAACTATTGCAAATCAAGTATAACACACTTGATGTGAATTTGAATTTAAAAATAAAATCTTTAAACAAGGAAATTTATGAACTTCAAAACCAACTTTCTAAACAAAAGGCAACGTATTCTGATCTTGAAAAAGAGAAGAAACAGTTGATTACTGATTTTTCAAAACGAGAAGATTCTCTTCTTGATGAAATTCTTGATAAAGACGAAAAAATCAAAAAATTGGAAAATTTGCTTGTTACAACGGGTCATTCAGCTAAATCAACTAATATGCTGATTAATCAAACAAATCTGTATTTTCATACAACCCAAAAATGGCCTTTGGTAACAACCCTCCTTGTTTCCTCAAGAAAGCTCAGAAAGAACAGAATGTTTTGAACAATGGAAAAGCTTTGCATGAACCCATAATTGTTCATGATTCTCTTGAAACGTTAGAACTATCTGAGGAGAGTAGATCAAAAATTAAACACAATCATCCGGAAATCAAACCAATCGACTACAACAAATGGAACAAAATTATTGGAATTACTTTTGTTAATCAAAAAGAAAAGCCAAAGTTTTCCATCACACCAAGTGTTTCAAACAGTGTGTCAACACCAGTTTCAAAACCAGTTTCCAAACCAGTTTCAACTCCTGTAGTTGTCTCAAAATCCCTTTCAAAAATCTAACAAATGTCTTCAAACAATCCTTTTAACACAAGTGATGCTAGAAGCATTTTAGATGATGTTAAAACTAGAATTGGGATACTTCAAGAGACAGTTAAAACTAAAACCAATATTACTACTAATATATGGTTTACTCGTCATGATGACGAAACTAAAAAGTTTTTTGAAACTGAAATTGCCCCTCAGGTGAATGCCATCAGTGCAAGGGCAATTCATTTTGAACAAGCATTTTTGAAAGAAACAGCTGACTTTGTCAAGGACCATAAATCCCTGGTAAAGCAAGCTAATGAAAGTGTTGAACACATCAAAGTTTTGGAAAATTTGAATGATTCTCTCTTCGAAGATGTTATAACTACCGATATCATGTCCATTATCTTACAAACATATTCTGTTGAAGATAATGAAAGACTCCAGTTTGAGACCTCCGCAATTGTTTCAAAATATGAAAAAGCTCTTGAAAAACTTGAAAAAGAAAGCGTGTCCTATTTTAAACAACTTGATCGAAAAACAGAGGAATGCAAGTATGACAAACTGTCGTATGAGCGTACCTACAAGGACATGAAAGAGCAAAATGATCTTTTGAGAGCTCAGTTGGAATGTCTAAAAGGGAAGGCTGTGGATACTAAGTTTGCAAAACCATTGACTGAGGAGAAAACAAATGTTCCAAAACCGGTTTTCAAACAAAAAATGTCTATTTCTCAGTTTTCTCCAAAAGTCAATGAGAAAAATGCTTTTTCAAAAACAGTCACTCCACAGTCTTTGCCTATTAAAAAGAGAATTATCATAGGTTTTGAAAAACCTATTTTTGATAAAGAAAAAGTGTTTACACCTGGCATTTCTAAGACTAGTACACGGAATGTGACCAAAAAAAGAATCTGTCGGTTTTAACGACATGGTCAACAATCTCTATCTAGAAGAATCTAGGAAAAAGGCACAGACTCGAAAAGACGGCATTTTAGGTGCAACATCTAAGGTGATGAATTCTACAAGATTTCAAGGCACTGCTAGTAGTAGTAAACCATTACCTAGGAACACTCTACAAAACACTAGGGATTGGCTTGCATCTAAGAGTAGTTGCACAAAAGAAAATGCTATGCCCTTAAAAAACAACACTAGGAATTCTAAGTCTTTTTCGAACAAGAATCAATTTCCAAAAGACTATAGTGACAAAGTTAAAGCTGCTGTTTTAAACAAGAATATTGAATTTGTCTGTACTACATGTAAAAAATGTGTCTTTTCAGCTAATCATGATGCATGTGTCTTACAATATCTCAAGAAAGATAATTCTCGTGCTAAGGTTAAATCCACTAGGACACCAAACAGAAACAAACCCGTTGACAAAATGAACATGGAAAGGAGACCTAATAGGTGGATCTCTTCAGGACGTAGTTTTTCCAAAAACGAGTCTTCCACTGCATCTGATAAGAAAACAACTCCTAGATCTTACCTTAGGTGGATACCCACGGGAAAATTTTTCAACAAAGTAGGTCTTAGATGGATTCCCACAGGAAAGATTTTTGACAGTTGCACCAACACAGATAAAAGTGAAACTCATCATGTTAAGGAAGTCGAATCCACTACAACCGTTGATAGTGATCACCCTCGCCGTGAGGAATCATCTACTTCTGACACTGATATTTGTGCAAATTCTTCTTCTGTGGATGCAGGTACTTGTAAAAGTGTTGAAGGTTCATATACCCCGTGTGGTAAAGAAGAACTTTATGCCAATTTCGCATGTGGAAATCCTTTTCTAATTCCACTCTTAACTCCACTTTTACTTGGCCAAACTTAATCTTCTTTCTTCAAATCTTCTTTGTATTAATTTTTGAAAAAACAAAATACAAAATTTGAAAAACCAACAAAATCAAAATACAAAAATATAAAAATTTTCAAAAAATACAAAAACAATATAAAATCAAAAATCCAAAAATATTCTTCTCACGACATGTCTCTCGTATAATCGATATTCTGTACGTTTCTAGAAATGTCATTCAACAATGATACGGGTATGTACAGATGCTTGAGCGAGAGTTCTTTAAATGTTTTCCTAAAACATGTTGTTTCTCAAAATTTCTTCAAAATAATGGCTTACAGTTACTTCAGACTGCAACCCGATATTTAAAGAAAGGAAAGTGCTACGCAAAATCGATTTTCATAAATATCGAGCGCTTATCCTAAATCAAATGAAGAACATTCTTCTTCAATATCTTCAAAAGATTTTTTTAAATCTTCATCTTGCGTACCATTGATTCAAAATTTTTCAAAAAGATTTTTTCAAAATCTCTCACATTTGGTACCAAGATAACTCCCTCTAAACCCTTAATTGATTCTAAATTTTCTGTATGAAATATATGCTTTCGTTAAGGGGGAGTATAAAACCAAATTATTCCAAAATTCATGCTAAATCAATTTCTCTCCAAATGCTTTTCGAAAAACTTATCTTTTAATCATTTTATTTCAAAAACATCATAGATATGCTATTTTTGAGGGGGAGAAAACATGATTAAAATATGATCAAAAGGTTTAATGATCGTTGTTTGAATCTCAAAAGAGCTCGACTCAGTTGAAACCAATGAATTGACGAGGAATCATGTACCATCTTGAGAAACTTTCTATGACTTGACCAGGACGGGTAATAATTTCAAGCTAGTTCTCTAGTGATGTAAACGTGTCTCGAATTGGTCTTGTTCATTTAAAGTCGATCAATTCAAAACGTGCGAACTCTACCCTCACTGTGCAGATTTCTGTCAAAGCTTATAAGCACATGTGAAGGGGGAGTGTTTATGAAAATATAAAACTCTTGGAGTGTTTCAAACATGTTTTCAATCATAAACACTCTGAGAGATTTTGAAGAAAAGGTTTTATGGCAACATGGGACAATCATGGAGTTATAAGGTGACTAAGGATAGGAATATTCGTCCTATGATATGCCAGAGCCGGATGGATCTACCCATAGTTAGTATTAGAAGTCCTTAGGTATGATTGGAAAAAGGAGTAATGTGAGAAAGGAGAAAGAAGGGGTTGAAGAATTAAAAAGAAATGAAATGAAAAAGGGTGAAAAGAAATAGCCCTCCATATTCAACCTTAGGGCAGAAACCGGGTTCAATACATATGCTAATGGTTGTCACTTAGATGACGCCGGTATTGAAGACAAAGACGTCATGGACCCAGTGACGTACTGCACTAAACCTTCTAGCCACTCAATTCCTCTAAAAAGGGATTTATTTCATTCTCACTGGGAACCCTACATAATCTATCGACTTTCTCTTAGAGATTTTTGGTATTGAAGAAGGAGACCCTCTCCCTAGTCTTCGCTCAGGAAAACCAAAATGTACTATTGAGTCTAGAGCCACGAGATTCATCAAAAGATCTCATAGGAACACTTGACATGACATCGCTTGTTGTTCATCTATAAGGGCACAAGTGATATATTCTTGAGTCCTAAGCAGATCTTAGCAATCTGCCAGAACATTTATGAGAAGTTTCACATCTGTGATCTTCAATGATTGAATGGAAACTCCTGCCAGGGTCAACATCAAGCAACCCTGGCAGCAGGTCACTTCGGTAACTCCTCGTGGATTACGCTTAGTGTGTCTCAAACGGTCTACAGTCGTAGAGTGATGCTTCGGTGTACTTCAGCGACTCATCTGAACTGTAGGTGTACCTCGGTACATCACGTTATCTCACTCGTGGGACTCCAGTTCAGGAACGGCCTTTGTAAGAATTAGAGATGTGTTTTCACACTATGCTGTTAACACCCTCGAAATTCAAACTTGTAAGTGCCGGAATCCGCTTATTACTAACCTGTTTTTATGTTTTCTTCTTATGGAAGCTCCGGAGCGGATTGATCGTGCAGATTCTCCACATGCTCATACCAACAACACATGAAAGTTCTCATCAAAATCAAAGGCAACAAAAATTTTAAGATGACTCTTCGTCAATGTCAAAGAATCTACAAAGTTTAAAGACTCGAGAACTACATCATTGGTAATTAAAAGTCAAATAGAAGTGTGAGCATGGTGGAGAATGACGCGGAGACACCTAACCAACGAAGTTGACAACGGCAGACAACACCATTAACTGATCACAAAACATGAAGGAACAAAGAATCAAGACTATTCTATATCTACACACAAAGTTCAAGCTCGAGAAAAGTAAAGACCTAATCAAGTGGAGCATCTTTTGAATGACCACCCCTTAGGGGGAGATTGTTAGCCTTAATAGTTTCTATTAGAAGTGATGGTCATTCACATTTAGGAACTTTGTAACGTGTGTTAGATATCGTGATAGAATAGTCAACGGGCTCGTGGATTGGGCTAAGCTAAATGGCTAATAGTTATGTTAAGCTAGCCTTTTATCACTTGTTATCCAATCCAAGTCCACGAGACCCAAGCCCAAGCCCATTAGCGTATATGTTACTTGTACTATAAATACCCCTCAAAGTCTCATTTGAGGGGTGTGCTTGAGTGTATGTGTGTGTGTTTCTTTGGAATAAAGTTTCTTTTCTTCTCTCTATCTCTCTAAACATATACACGATCTACATCATTCAAGTCTCCATCTTTCTCTCTTTTCTTCTTTTTTATTTATACGCTTAACGTTTGGGTTTGTGTTTCGTGGTCTACGCGTAGCGTAGTTTCACGTGGGTATTCTTGTGTTCGTTAAGTGGATTTGTGATAAGGTTGAGATATTTAAGGTCCTACAATTTCAAGATGTAGATGCTTTTAGGAAAAGGTATCTGAAAACAAAATTTTTATATGTTTTTTTCATTACTGAATCTATTAGCGGTGTCTTACTGTCTTAATAACTTTGTTACGTTAAACCATATGTAATTTGGTGGTTGATCAAGGAACCGAGGATTCTCAACAAACTGCATCACATATCTCAACTGCTTCAAAGAATTCGACCAAAGATGATTTCGTCACCAAATTCCAATTGAGAAACATTGCGAAAATTTTGGATGTTGAACAGGTAAATACACACTTCTACCAACTACACCATTTACATATGCAGTTGAACACGACAAATCTACATAGTCAAACACGTCCATATGCATTTTGGAAACCATATCTACAACTATTTGTACCCCTTTTGAAGCAAACATACAATTCCCACATATGTAACTCCAAACCTATGTAGTTAAGTACAAAAATAACATCATTGTTATACATATATGCAGGGTGTTCCATCCATTATTGTCGCAACTATATGTGCTATCCAAGAGGAGGAAGGTTGGTGGTACCTCAGATGCAGGGCATGCAGAAAGAAGGTAGTCAAGTCAGCATATATTGTTGACCTTGAATCTGATACCACACTAAAACCAGCTGGTGGTCCTAATGAATGGTGGTGCTCAAAATGCAATGCTACTGTTACATCAATCAAAACCCGGTGATTTTACACTTTCTGATGAAATGGATCTGGTATAATATTGGTTTTTAGTAGTTAGTTTCTTACTGCATATATACTATTGGTCATTTAGGTTCCGCTTACAGGTGAGGGTTCAAGATGAAACTGGCACTTTATCAATTTGTCTATTCAATGATGAGGTCCAGGCTATTCTGAATAATGTAACTGCCTATCAGTTGGTGGATAAATATGGCAAGGTATTCGTGCTTATCAACATTGGTATTTGATTTAAACACATTGAACATGTAAAATTGTACAACCATTTAATTGTTGTTATATAGTCTGATGGTGTCTTCCCAACGGAGATTATGGACATTGTTGATAAAAAATTTGTGTTTAAGGTGTCTGTTGATGCCAAAAACAAAGAAAAGCTTGTTGGAAATGTATATATTTATAAATACGTAAATGTCCGGATTCGAACTCGTGACCACGGGATTGCACACATTAGCGAATGACAATTCAAGTTAAATAATTAATGTTAATGTTTATGATTGATTATTACACATAAAGTCCGTCTAACGATCGTTAAGTATTTAACGAAAATGACTAACGACCGTTAAATATTAAATGGGAGAATATATGGTGAATATCTTGAAAATGGAAAAGATTTCGAATCTCCTTTTCCTCTCTTAGGGTGGCCGGCCATAGGGTGCTATCCAAGCCCTAAACCCTAACTTTTCTTTCAAGTTTTCCATACACTATATATACAAAGGCTAGGGCTTAGGGTTTTTCATAACTTTGTGCATTGAATTAACCCTAGATCTTGCCTCTCCTCTTTCTTGCTTACTTTGGCCGAAACCCTCCTCCAAAGGGGTGTTTTGGTTTTGTTTTTTCATAAAACAAGGACTTGTGTTAGATCTAGCAATCGCTTGATTCGTTGGTTAATTCGTGTGTACAAAACTGTGGTTGTAAGACACTATTCTTACACCTAATTGGGTTGAGTTGTAAAACAGTAAGGGACAACTCTTTAAACCACTTCTTCTATTTTGTTCAAGAGATCTGACATTCGCAAGAGGTATGTTACGCTTTTAATTCAGTTAATTATTTATTTGTTATGATCTTAAGTCTTCCGCTGTGTACTCTTTTGTAGGATCGTGAATATTATGTTGTTTGATGATTCGGGTGGTCTAGGATTATGATGATATAAGAAAGCTATTAGAGAGATGAAGAGAGTAGAGAGAAGGTTCTTAAAAGAGAGTTGCTTTATAAAATGAAAGGTTAGATTCAAAGAAGCCACACCCCTTCCAAGGATGGAAGGGGTATTTATATTTACATAGCATACGTCCTCCTATCGGACTGTGGATTAGGAATACAGTGGATAAAGACCCGTCCTTCCTCCACGGTGTTACACTAAACTATTCTACGCTACAAACTAACTAATAAACTACTAAATAACGTAAATAACTACACGTCTACGAGCTAACATATGCTAGATCATAATTGGGGTGACCGACACTTTAACATGGAATTTTCTAATTCCTAACAATCTCCCCCTAAGGGAGGTCACCCCATGTTTTACATTTCAAACCCTAGCATTCTATTTTGTCTTCGGTTCTGAGCTCGTAGACTTCAATTCTTCAATGTCCGCATTCTTTGTGCTTTTGTAGTGACTCTTTATAGTCTGATTATTTTGTACTTTCAGTGGAGGTCTTTGAACTGATCCACATCTTTGATGATCTTCGAGCTATATGGAGATCATCAGCCACAGTAAATCTCCGAATCACCCTTTATTGTGTTGCCTTCATGTGATGTTGTGACTTTTGGACCGACATGTTCACATTTTCTGGATCATGACATCTCTTCCATCAGAGTAGCGGAAGCTTTACTAGTTCATGATATTTGCAGCAGTGTAGCAGAAGCATGGTATAAAAATATCAAAGCCAGGTTATGTAGATATGTACTAGTCATGATTTCTTCAATTAAGTGTGGATGCTGTGAGCATGCGGCTTTGGATTGACTTCTCAATTCTGATCAGCTGCAACCGTCCAAATGTACCTGCAAACAACAGTTAGCAATGAAACATACGAAAGTGTCTTTGATCACTTTCGTTGAATTGAGGTACACGGCCCACGGTTCCCCGTTGATCAGTACAAGTACTGCCTGTGATCAGGTAGAATTCCGAAGAATCTCCTTGACAGGGTTTCGCAGCTGATCTAGCCGTTCTTAAACCGGAACGTCTCAAAGAAGACAACACGGAGTGAGTGAACCAGCGAATTGAGATTCACTGATTGATGAAAAATTGATTTGAAAACAATCGCGTATTGCTTAGAAGAAAGAGTTTTGCAATACGACGAAGGTTTTATGAGAAAGATCAATTTTCAGTCAAAAATACCTTTTGTATTTGAAAGAGAATACACATTCGATGTGCTAGAGAAAAGAAGAATTTGCACATCGAACGGTTTTTCCAAAAGTACTTTTTCAATCAAAGATACTTTTTGTGTTTGAAAACCGAATACACATTCGATGTGCTAGAGAAAAGAAGATTTGCACATCGAACGGTTTTTCCAAAAGTATTCATCAATTCATTTCCTGGACCAAGGTTGATTCAAGAATGAATCGCCCCATTGTTTCTATCCAGTTGTCACAAGCTTGATCTTTTGCAAGATCTCACATGTCACCCACCAAGATCTTGTTTGATGTTAGCTCTAGAAGGATTTCCACCTTCATCGTGAATATTTTCATATCACTCGGATGTTCTGGCAATACCACAAGGATAATGCGTAGGACTCTTAATATATATACTTACTTTCCACATTGTGTGAAACATCAAGTCTTCATTATTTTTGTGTCCTAATGAGATATTGTGGATGATCTCTTGGCTCTAGACTCAATTGTGCACATTTGGTTCCTATGCCGGAGACTAGGGAGAGGGTCTCCTTCTTCAATATCAACAATCTCTAAGAGAAAGTCGATAGATTATGTAGGTTCCCCGTGAGAATGAAACAAGTCCTTTTAAGAGGAACTTGAGTATCTTGGGAAGTTTAGTGCAGTGCGTAACTGGGTCCATGATGTCTTGTCTTCAATACTAGTGTTACCTTAGTAACCACCAGTAGCATATGAATTGAACCCGGTTTCTGCCCTAAGGTTGAATTATTGGAGGGCAATTTCTTTTCACCCTTTTCACATTCAATTATTTTTCATTCTTCAACCCCTTCAGTGCTTACCGAGACTTCATAACTAGAACTTTGTTGGGTTTATTCTAGTACTAGCTCAGTCTCAGTCGGCACTCTTCCCGTATTCTCATTTTTCTCCTTTTTTTTACCTACATACTTCTACACTATCTAGTGGATTGTCCCTTGGTAGATCCATCCGGTTCTGGCGGATCGTAGGAACTAATACCTAACCTCACCATCCTTATAACTCCATACATAAAGTAAAATGGTCGGTCTTTTGGTACAGTTTTTTCCTTCCATGAAACCAATTGAAAAATCATTTGGAAAAACAATCAAGGTACTTGTGATATAATATCAAAGTATTTTGTACCTTAATTGTTTTTTATCTTTTAGAAATGCTCCCCCTCAACATGTGCATATGATTTTGAAATTTTTTCGCACATGGAGGCAAGAGTTCTTTGAAATGTATTCTTGATCACAATTTCCGTGGAAAAAGCCATTTGATTTTCTTGGTAAATTCTCCCCCTCAATATGTGCGTAGGATATTTGAAATCATTTTATCACATAGAGGAAAGAGTTCTTTTGAAGTACATCGACGATCACAAAAACCATTAAGAAACCATTTAGAAAATCAATCAAGGTACTTTATGTTGAAACATAGAATCTTTTGTACATTGAAAGTTTGTTTTCTTTTGAAATGCTCCCCCTCAATATGTGCTTCGAGATTCGAAAGGGTTTAGCGCATATGGGAGAGCAGTATGCACATTTGAACAAAAAAAATGAGCATCTTTAATCAAGTTTCATTATTAAATCACAAATTCTCCCCCGATCAAAAATATGAAACCATTTGAGATTTTGGATCCCAAGTGATTTAATAAGGTTTAGAAAAACATAGGAGAAAATGTGGTCAGGTTTAAATACTCATCTTGTTTTTGGATAAAGACTCCCCCTCAACATGTGCATTATGTATTAGAAATCGTTCGGCACATGGAGGCAGGAGTGCCTTTAAAGGACTAAAACCAATTCCATTTAAACAAATTTGAGATTTAAATCACGATCTCTACCCCAATCAAAAGTTTCAAACCTTTTGGGATTTGTGATCCAATTGATTTAAATCATTTAAAAGATTTTGGGAAAAGACGTGGCTTGATTTAATTTTGAAAAATGATTGATACGGATCAATTTTAGACATTAAAGATTGTTAGTGTCAGGTATGATAGTTTTTAAGAGATCTTTAAGTAAAATAAAACAATTTCACAATCAAACAAGAACAGAAAAAATTTCATTTTGTAAGATCTTTGAGTTTTAAAGAAAATCATACCATGACATAACATTAAATCTTTAGATCACCACTTTATGTTGTACAAACCGGACTTTTATGAAGAAATATCATTTGAAAATATTTAATTTGAAATCACTTATGGTTTGACAAAATAAAGTCCGGTTGATTTCAAAACTTTGAATCTGATTTATTTTCAAAACAATATTTTTCCATTTTCAAAACAATATTATTCAAAAATTGTTTAAAAAGTGGCATCATCACTACTTGTCCTGCACAAAGATACGTTAGGTGGTTGAGAAGCTTTTGTTGCTGTTGCTGAGGGTTGGAAGAAAACCATCTGCTGATGCAGTGAGACCTCTTACGTTGCATGTTTTCATGCCAATCCAATTAAGCTCCATTTCTTCATTTGATGATGAAGAAAACCATCTGCTGATGCAGTGAGACCTCTTATGTTGCATTTCATGCCAACTTTCTATAGAAGTCAAATTAAGCTTCGTTTCTTCATTTGTCAACCCAAGATATAGTTACCCTTTCCATTCGGCATCCAGTCATCTTCTATTGTGGGATCTGGATCGGGAACATTCTTATATACCAATATACCTACATATGTTAGTGGACACAAACAGATATATGGTGGTCGACATCACCCAAACAACAATCGACTAATAAAAGTCAATTCAACATATCAATCAAATCATACCTAAGCATGGGAATAATGTGTTTATCAAACTCTAACCATCTAATCCTAACAATCATATCCTAAATTCCTAGTCCTTCGACATAGGAAAATATCATTTTTAGTTAAGCACGTAGGATAAGTAAGAAAGCCCGTTAGATGATATAGATTTGAAAACATTCTCCCCCTCAATCAATGACTTATTTTCATGAACAGTTTTAAAAGCGCTGAAGTCATTGATAGAGTTTTTGTAATTTTATGAAAACTTGATTCTGATTGATTTTCATGCAACTCAATTACCACCATTTATGAAAACAACAAATACTTTTCTGAAGAATTTATAGAAGGAAAAAAATTTGTGTAGGAACGGCAGTCCTTCGACATGCTTTCCTCATTTTGTTTTAGGAAAAGTGCACGAAATATTTGAAAATTGGTTTTAGCGCAGCACTTTCCTTCCTCGAAGAGCGGGTTGCTATCTGAAATAATAGCAAACCATAGCTTAAGCACGGGTTACAGTCTAAAATAAATGTAAGCCATATTTTTAGACATGTTTTGGAAAAAGAATATTTACACCTCCTGCTCGAACTTCATCTATGGTCCCCTGCCATTATTGAATGACATTTCTAAGACCGCAGATGTTATCGATACCAGAAGACATGTCTTGAGAAAACAATATTTTTGGTCTTTTTCAAATTTTCTGATTTTTATGGATTTTTGTTGATTTTATATTTTTCTATTTTGATTTTATTGGTTTTCTATTTTTGTATTTTGTTTTTAATAAATATTTACAGATAGTTTAGATGATATAGTTTAAGAAGGATGATAATACGAGTACCGAGATAAGGATATCAAACAGCCCCGTTGCAAAAGATAGAAGTCATCATCTCTTAAACTTTCACCACCAAAGCTTCTGAGGCTCTTGAATTGAAGAAAGATGTAGAACCATCTGAAAGTGAGACTTTGGCAGCTTCCCCCAACCCGAAAATCCTATAGCTGAGCGGATTCAAAGCTTTCTTTCAAGCTTCCCTTAGCCAGGTGAACAAAGAAGCACACAATTATCATCGATCTTGCTGCTCTTTTTAAGAATAATCTTTGTGATTCTTCGTTCGAGGTTATATCATCCAATAGAAAAACAACAACGTATCATCCCACATTTAAACAATCTTCTCAAATTCCTTTTCCACTGAAGTCTGAAGCGATCCATTCCAAAAGGTGTCAACAGAACAATTCCCCCAAGTAGTTGAATTGATGCAGCCAGTCTCTTTGTATAATGCTCAAGAACTCTCCAGAATACCCTTCATGAGGGGAATGAAAACACCTCCCCAATGTTCACATTTTTCTTCCCTGATGATCGAGTATGAAGTTCAAGAACCCAAAGTACACCAATACCCAAGAACTCTCCCGAATACACGTCATGAGGGGAATGAAAACACCTCCCCAATGTTCACATTTTTCTTCCCTGATGATCGTGTATGAAGCTCCAGAATCCGAAGTACACACATTCCCACCGAAAGAATAACTGATAACACCTCCCTCATGTTATACATTTATCTCCCTTGAGAATGTCATACTTGTGTACCTCTTTTATCTTCAGAAACTTTCTATTACATCACTTCCCCCACGTAGTTGGAATAATAACACTAAAAGCCTTGATGAGTAAAACCTTGAGTTTCTCTGCGGTCATAACATTTGTCTTCCCGGGATATCTTCAATCACATAGAAGAATTAAGTTCATCAAGTTTACTCGCGTTTAGATGCTTGTCTCCTTCCCCATTACTGGTTTTGACACTTGAGAATCAACAACATAGTATAAGCCCAAATACTTGAAATCATTATGAGAAGAACATCATTAGCTCAGATGTATCTGTGAGAATCAACTTGCTGAAGAATAACGTGAGCAAGTCTAATTAGGGATTAAATTTGCCTTTTCAATCTCCATCAATTAGTGCTCTCCCCTAAACTGACGAAGATTTTCAAGTGTTCTTCTCAGCCCGGATTAAGAAGAAGTCTTTAGATCATCAAATGCAATTCGTCTTTAGTCTTCTAACATGTAGCAGGAAATGTAGAACAGACTGTAGACTCGACATTCTTCAAGATTGTCCGAATGGGGAAATAGACAGTTAACATCTTTTTCGCACCAAATGCATTCCCGTTAACTTGTAAATAGCAAATCCCCTTAATTAAAATCCCTCCCAATCAAACAAGAACAGAAAGATGTTCATCAAAGAAATCAACCCAACAACTAGAAGCACTTTGTCATTTAATCATAGCAACCCGTGTGAAGATGTCAACCAACGGCTCATATAAAAAGATGACCCGATAAGAAACTCTATGTAAAGATGACCCGATAAGAAGAAGCTCGGTTCTTACATGAGTTTGGAGCCGTTTGACCATTTATTCTCAGATAACAATCAGCCATGCAGAATTATCACACTTCTTCTCCCTCTAAAGAATTGCATACGGAGATGCCATTCTTGATTAAGCAAGTGAATATCTTCATAATGTAGTCTCTTCACACTTCTCCCCTTCAAACGTAGCATATGATGTCGCCATCGTCATTATAATCGAGCAAATGGAATAAGAGAACAATCAACAGTAGTCCGGTTCACTTGATAATTGAAAGCACGTGGAAAAAGTATAAAGCATGTTTTTGAGAATGGTCATTATTGAGAAGATTTCTCTTCTTTTGAAGATAAAGCGCACTGAAACGTACACTTTTATTTTCTTTAGAGTACGAGGCATGAACCGTTGTGTTCATACGTCATAAGAAGATTTCTCTTCTTTAGAAGATAAATCGCACTGAAACGTACACTTTTCTTTTCTTTAGAGTACGAGGCTTGAACTGTTGTGTTCAAACGTCATAAGAAGATTTCTCTTCTTCAGAAGATAAAGCGCACTGAAACGTACACTTTTCTTTTCTTTAGAGTACGAGGGTTGAATTGTTGTGTTCAAACGTCATAAGAAGATTTCTCTTCTTTCTAAGATAATGTGCACTGAATCGTACACTTTTCTTTTCTTTAGAGTACGAGGCTTGAACTGTTGTGTTCAAACGTCATAATCTATCTCTTTTCATCTACTCTTGGCAAACTTGTAATCAACCCCATTGTCATTCAGTAGGCTCTTTGTAGTGACAGCTGATGGAGAAAACCCAATATGATGAATTTGAGCCTGAAGTAAACTAACCCGAACTCGTGACTTAAACTTGCACAAATGTAACAAAGAGCGGTGTCGATTTCCATTAGAATCTCTAAGTACTCTCTAAGTGCTCTATACTCTTCAACCAACCAACCATCAAGTATAAGACGTACATCACCTCTTGAAAATCCACAATTGAATGTGACACTGAGCACTACAACGTAACTCCTTAAAGTGATAGTTTATTTGAGGTGATAAGAGCCCAATTCCCCCAAGTGGTAAAAGAAAAGGAAAAAGTCACCGAACAATAACTAGATTTCCAAGTCTTCATTTTTTATAATAAGCTCGAACAAGGATCTTGAAGAATCTTCATCCAACCATCCTCGATACCTTCAGATACTAAGTACACTAGCCCGTGATATTTCACTTCAACCTCAAATAAACAATAGTGAATTAACCTCGTTGTCACATCTTCTGGTTAAAAGCTCAAATCTAGCATTTTTTGACGTTTTAAGTGAATTATGATAATGGTTTTCATCCCGACCATGGTTAAAAGCACATAACCCCGTAAAACCATGTAATAACCAAACTTCCATGATGAATATCCAAACACACATCCAATTCATGAAGTACACCCTTTTATCCCTTCTTCGAAGCAGAAATCGTAGCACCAGCATCTGATAATATCCCAAAATACTCTTTCCTTTCTCCAGGATGGTTCCATCATCATGGGATTTTACAATTCTATGGTTTAAACCGAAAAATAGTTTCTTTCGCAGGATTTTACAAAACCAAGAATAAACCGTGAGATCGAATCGGAAATGCACTTTACTTACATCGGGATGAGTCCATTGTCATGGGATTTTATAAGTCTATGATTTAAACCGAGAAATGGTTTCTTTCGCGGGATTTTATAAAATCAAGACAAAACCGTAAACAATGTCAGTTTGAATGTGTTATGACAACTTTGGTTTCGGTGAATATTTGTTTTAGGGGAACATGCAGCGGTTCATTAGCGGTTCATTCTCCAATATCAACACAATCATCAACAATTCTTAACCCATATGTAGACAACTTCACAAACCATACTAAGTCAAGTAGTATAAACTACTTCCCCCTGAGGTTGACCGTAACACACCAAAGTACACGTTTCTCCTCCATGATGGTTTCGAACTATCGGAAGCATCATAATGTGTACGATCATTAGCATGACAAGTTCTTGTCATAAGCAAACATCTTGAAAAGTCATGATTGATGCTGAAGATTCTTGAAATATTTTGCTTACACTGTGAAGTATCATTAACATTTTGTAGCGAAGAATATTCCATGAGAATTGCTGATCACATCACAACCATTCAACCCTTTGGTAAACACATCATACACATATTCTGTCGGCTATTGTTGTGACTACAAGGTGAGGTAAACCCGCTATACCAAACATGAACATGAACTAGAATTCCCCGAATAAGTTACTAAGCTTGTACTAATCCTTGTGAAAAAGAAATGGTATACCCAATGTACAAAACCTCTTGATATACCCTCAGCTGTGTGAGACACCGAAGTGATAGTCACGTTGTGGGTTGATGCAGGTTTTACTGACCAGGTCTTAATATTTATAGTGTCTCGCTATACCTATGGCCTACCCTAATGCACTAACGGGCAGTGTACCCGGTCGTGTGTAGTATAGTAAATGGTAAAGCCGAGGTCGTCCCAAGAGCTATGTGTGTCGGATAATTACTAAGTCTAATTGTCACAGAATATAAATGGTTTGATAGAGTTTTAATTAATTAAACTACGAATGCAGAATATAAAATCAATTAAATGGTGGAAAAAGAATCAAGAGAGGAATAGTGGTGCTAACCTAGTTAATATCCCTAACTAGTTATGTCTACGTCTACCTACTTCCAATTACTTCAGGTGGGGTCAAATTCGAGAGGACAGCATTTGGTCAATTCACCCTAACCTATCAGCAAAGATGCCACCACAAGAGAAATCAGGCGCACCGTCATAAGTCCTGTTGTTCCTGGTCCCATAAGCCGAGTCATTAAGTACCGCTACATGCTAGATTCTAAATAGTGAGTGCCCTGCCATTAGGAACTTAGACACTACACCCCCCAATTCTTAAGTTCATCCAAACGATAGGTGATCAGTTGGTCAAATCGCACAAGTAGAAAGGGTCGTCAGTTGGTCATATCTTACCCTTCCCGTCTCAGTCCGCTCACCTAGGGTCAGTTGGTCATATCTCCTAGGCAATTGGCCTCTACCGCCATTCCAAACTACCAAACCAGGGGTGACTACCAAAGAACTATGCATGTATACACTTAGAAATAATTGTACGGAAGTAAAGCTAAACGCAAACAAAACAATTAAGGAATCATAACTAGGCTAGCACCAAAGGGTGCTTAGCCGCTCATATTAATCATGCACATCAATTCAATATTCAAAGGTACGAAATACATGAATTGAAAGTAAAAGAAATAATAAACGCTAAAGCTTATCGTAATGGTGTGACTTCTCCCTTGGAAACAGCTCCGTATGCTTCCCTAGACCTTCCTTGAGTGTTTTCCCACGTTCTCAGAGTATTGTGTGTGGAATGGGATGATTAGAAATGCTGGAATTCATGGGGTATTTATAGGCCAGGTCTGGGTTACGGCGTAACTAAAAGATGAGTTACGTCGTAACCTCCATAAATGCACTAGATCTGCTAGTTACAGCGTAACCTTATAAGTGGTTACGCCATAGTCTTCAATAATCCTGGTTACGTCGTAAATGATGCAGTAGTTACGGCGTAATATCAGCGGCGTGGAACCTTTTTTAACCTAATGGAGTTACGTCGTAACCTCTTGATGAGTTGGACTTCAGGGTTACGCAATAGTTACGGCGTAATGTGAGAGAAGAGTTACGCCGTAACCTCTTCAAAATAAGTATACTGTGATAAATCCTTAGTAATGTTTCCATTTCCGCGTCTCTTTAGCTCCAATGCTCGCAATTAACCTGAAAGTGTAAAACAATGGAAAACAAGCGTAAATCCATATAAATGATATAAATAACGGGTATTAACGGGGGGAAATTGACACTTAATATTCAGGACTATTTGATGTTATCAAATATCCCCCCACTTGAACTCTACTTGCCCTTAAGTAGACCTTATTAGATAGATTCCTAAAAAGATATCTTCCAAAACCTGGAAAATATGAGTTTACAAATCCCTTATGCTAGAATAAAACAAAGCCGAACACCTCACGAAAGGGGAACAAACACTCAAATCTCTCAACTATTCTAAGTGTCAATTTCGGGGTGATCACTCAATTGCACAGTCATAGCATGTATTCTATCATAAGCTTGGCAGTTACACAAATCTCCACCACTGGAGTTAAGGGCTAAACAATTCTCGAAGGCAGTATGGGTAGACATGACAAAGGTTAAGGGGTGACTCATCATTACTAACATGTCACGACAAAGTGGACAAAATCAATGATACATGACCAAATCCATGGCCAAGACACCAAAGATTGCTCGATGCATCACCTAAACATGCTTCATGACTAAAGGGTAGGATAAGACATGGGATATATAATTGGTGTAAAACAAAAAACAAGCAGGTAGTCTATATCTATAACTAAGTCATCACCACTTACCATCCGCCCAAAGTTCAAGTTTAGAAGTCTAGAGACCGGATCATGAAATGCAAGGTAGATGTGTCATTAGAGGACGTCGTGATGGGCACACTACCTTGTCTTCTTCAGTTGGTATTACTCCAACTCCAATCTTCAAATGTGACCAAGGTGGCCTCCTTGATACTAAACAATAAAGCTCAAACTATAGTGCTTATAACATTGTACTTTACAAAATCATAACTGAATCAACTTTTTTTTTTCGATTTTTTTTGAATCATAACTAATAACAAAACATCCCCCACTTGAGATGAACAATGGGAATTCGGGGGGGGGGGGGTCTTCAATGATCTTCATAATTGCTGTCGATGAAAGCGTGATTTCCAAACCTTTCCACTTGAACCTTGAACTTAGGCAAATGATGACTTCCCAATTACAAATAAAGACTACAGGGTAGGCTAAGGTGTAAGGGTGTAATGAGACAATATATTGGGGTGACAAAATGAAAGGAATGGCTCAGAAGGGTGTATCTAGGGGTATCTTGCACTAAAGGGAAGTGCAACAAAAGGGTTTAACATGGGGGTCGAAAAGTCGAGGTGACTAATCGATAGACTCACAGTGGTAGGCTGTTTGGGTGATAATCCTATAATACTGCCTTCTAAAACTGAAAAGTCCAAATACATCGAGCTAACTCAACATACCTCGTCTATGGTCTCGAAATGATGCAAAGGCCAAGTTCTAAAGTTTACAAGCTACCGGCACACTCATAATTTGGTGGATTTGGATAAAATATAGGAAACGGATAAGGCTAATCTCACCATGTAATATCAAAGGTTGTATGTGCTCGGCTAAGGTCTAATCTAGTTAGGTTCGGAAAAACATTTCAAAATTTTTAAAAATGGCATAATTTTTCAAAATAAACTAGAAAAATGAGGGCGAAATAAAGTTCAAGATATAATTCTACTTCCGTCCCCCCACTTGAATTGTACAAAGTCCCTTTTGTACTAGGCATTAAAAATAAAGGTGAAGAGAAAGGTAGAATTAGAGCGAGAACTTCCCTGAAATATGCTCCATAAAGAAGAAGGCCCACGAGAAAGGATCGTGCTTTCGTTTAAGCGTCATGAGCAAACTTCAATCCCTGAAATCACAATACCGACAAGCATAATTCTAAAAAGAAAAAAAATAAAAATGAAAAACGAACCTAACTCACTTTCGTAGGAATCACGGTTGCATTTAGCGAATGCAACAAGCCTTTTTAACTACTTGGTGTCCCAAGTGGACGAGTGAAGTCTCGTGAGAGTTTACAGGGAACACACCCACAAAGTTCATTTAAAAACTAATACAAGGTTACTATGTTTTTAAAATGAAAGAATTAAAGCAGAGGAAAGTTACGTCGTAACTCCAATAAGAGAGTTATGCCGTAACTTGCAAAACCTGGAATAAGCTGAGAAGCGAATGGTTATGGCGTAACCACTGAGATGGTATTACGTCATAGTTGGTAATGCGTCAGGAATTCTGCTGCAAAAGTGTTGGTTACGGCGTAATCACCAAGATGAATTACGCCGTAACTCTGTTCAGATCAGCAACTGCAGCAGTAATTACTTCATTGTCTCCTGCAAAAATGGTTAGAAAACACAAAACCTAACAGAAAGGAAATAAAAACAAAATAAAATGATAATTCGGGTTGTCTCCCGAAAGAGCACTTTTCTTTATTTATGAGTCTTTAAGTTAGACTCAGAGCTGCGGGGCTCCTATGGGGGTCTTTGATCTTGTCCCACTTCTTCGATATCCTTCATCAAATTATGTCTCATCCATGCAACATTAGAGGCAGTTCGGAGGTACTCAATGGTTTTGATCTTTTAGACTTTACAGAATTTCTCCTCCGGACCTAGGTGGTAGCGATTGAATTCATATTTTTCTGCTATAATAGGGGGTGGTCTTTTGTAGGATATCCCCATGAGCTTGCACCTTCTTAGCTCGTAAGCTTCGTCATCAGGATCAGTGAACTCTTCATTTCCTTGCAACTCAAGGTAATCTAGCATCCCTTCAATATCATCATCATCAGAATCAGTACCCTTGAACCATTCTTCATCGATCAAATTCTCCACTAGAAAGCACTTGCATTCTTCTTTATCATTACTCACCCGCTCTATGTCCACGTCAATTGTTGGTTTATTCATATTTTCGCTACTTTTGTCGTTAGAATTTTCTTGATCCATGTATTCCTTCCAAATCCTATCTTTTGTCAAGGCATCCACATGCCCATACTTAATTTTTACCCAACTATCAAACCCCAGGTTGTCTATCCAAGGTAAACTCGTTCTCTCCTTGTCATTGGTTGAGGACCAAAAGAATTCATCTTTTCCTAACCTTCCAGAGTTCCCTCCACCATCATACATATTGTTATACGGGTTGTATGATGCCCATAAAATTTTCCCAGGGGATTTTACTTCTTCGCACCAGTGACTGCGTAGTTCGATGTTGTCAGTCTCATTTAAATGTTCTTCGGTGCAGGGTATATCTTTATTAGTATCATCCCTTTGATTGTGCTTCGCGTAATCAACTTTTAGCTTCATAAGAAGATTTGGATTGATCTTGGCATTCCCAAATCGAATTGCGTACCAATCTTTAAAGGCCAAATTACCGAACTTTATCCCGTGTCTTTCACGCTCATGAGGGCATGTCCATTCCTCCAATATTTCGTTGTCTCCACCATTGCAATACTCGTGGAAAGGGCTGCATGTAGGCCATGCCCTTGTGGTTTATTCATCAGTAATGGCGACAGGAGTACACCAGTGAGTGATAAGTGGCTCTTCTTCATCATCAAGGGAGAGCTCCTCGAGTTTTTCTGACTCGTCAATGTCGAGGAATTTTTCTGCCCATGCATCCCAGTTACGCAGTAACTGAGATTCTTGGTTACGGCGTAATTCATTAGAGTCGTATTCCTCAGTATTTATCACAACTCCGTTGTCGCTGTCAAACACAAGGTTACGCCGTAACTCATTAGGTAGGTTACGGCGTAACTTAGATCTGTTGACGGAACCATCGCCTAAACTTGTATCACTGTCCTGTACCTTCGAGTTATCATCTGAGAAAATTACCTTACATTCCGTAGCTGGTTTAGATCTTTCAGGTTTATCGTTATTCCTTCTTACTTTTTCGCTGAGCTTTATCACCATGGATTCAAGGTTTTTAAGAGTGGAGTCGTGTTTGGAAATTTTTCTATCAGTGTTTTCCTGGAATTCCTTCAACCATTCATCTTGCTCCTTTTGTTTTTGGGCTGAATTTTCTAGAAATTTATTAATTGTTTCTTCAAGACTGGGTTTCTTTCTCCATAAGGCCCACGGTTGTAATTACTGCGATACCCATTTCGATTGTCACCGTAAAATGGTCGATTTTCTCCATACTTAGCTTCCTCGATATCCTTTTCGTCCATATAAGGAATTTTTTTTTGTAAGGTGTCCTCCTCCACAGCTTTCACACCCCACTTGAATGGCATGAACGGTTTCCATGACTTTTAGCATATCTCGACTGAGGCTCTCAATTTTACTAGCGATTGCTGCAATTCCGTCGAAATTTCCACCTTGTTTTCTTTTACTTCCACCGTCATGCCACTTTTGAGAATGGTCCGCCATTTTTTGAATGGCTTCAATTGCCGTAGTAGGAGTCATATTTGGGATAGGTCCTTGATAATCCAGCATCTGTCTCGTAGTTACATTAATTCCTTTGTAGAAAATATTGACCTTCTGCTGGTTATTAAGGTCATTGGTAGGACATTTGTAAAGAAGATCGTTGTATCTGTCCCAAGCTTCATACAGAGTTTCGTCGTCTTCTTGTTTGAAATTATAGATTTCTAAGAGTTGATTAGAAATCTTTGATGGTGGGCAATATCATTGGATAAAGTGTTTCTTAAGTAGCGCCCAAGTATTAACTGCCCCTGCGGGCAATCTTTCGATCCATCTTCTTGCTGCTCCAGTTAGAGTCATTGGGAAGACCCTGAGCATAACAGCATCATGAGACACACCCGGAATATTGAAAAGGCTAGCGATGTATAGGACATTTTCAACGTGCTCATATGTGTCTTTGTCCCTGTTTCCTGAAAAAGGGTTAGCACGAAGCTCCCTCATAAATTGGTCTTTAATCTCGAAACGAACATCCGCTCCGATTGCTAGTCTTACGAGACCCGGCCCTTGATCAGCTCTAGTCAACGCCAAGTATTCCTCAAGAGTGAGGTCATCAATGTTAACCACTTCCATGGTACCTGAAAACTTGAAATATGATCGTGAGAAAAGTTTAAATATGAAATGAAAGACTTAATATTAATCCTAATCTAGCTTCCCGACAGCGGCGCCAAAAACTTGATGCAGGTTTTACTGACTAGGTCTTAATATTTATAGTGTCTCGCTATACCTATGGCCTACCCTAATGCACTAACTGGCAGTGTACCCGGTCATGTGTAGTGTAGTAAATGGTAAAGCCGAGGTCGTCCCAAGAGCTATGTGTTTCGGATAATTACTAAGTCTAATTGTCACAGAATATAAATGGTTTGATAGGGTTTTAATTAATTAAACTACGAATGCAGAATATAAAAGCAATTAAATGGTGGAAAGAGAATCAAGAGAGGAATAGTGGTGCTGACCTAGTTAATCCTCCTAACTAGTTATGTCTACGTCTACCTACTTCCAATTACTTCAGGTGGGGTCAAATTCGAGAGGACAACATTTGGTCAATTCACCCTAAACTATCTGCAAAGATGCCACCACAGGAGAAATCAGGCGCATCGTCATAAGTCCTATTATTCCTGGTCCCCTAAGCCGAGTCATTAAGTACCGCTACATGCTAGATCCTAAATTGTGAGTGCCCGACCGTTAGGAACTTAGACACTACACGCCCCAATTCTTAAGTTCATCCAAACGATAGGTGATCAGTTGGTCAAATCGCACAAGTAGAAAGGGTCGTCAGTTGGTCATATCTTACCCTTCCCGTCTCAGTCCGCTCACCTAGGGTCAGTTGGTCATATCTCCTAGGCAATTGGCCTCTACCGCCATTCAAAACTACCGAACCAGGGGTGACTACCAAAGAACTATGCATGCATACACTTAGAAATAATTGTACGGAAGTAAAGGTAAACGCAAACAAAACAATTAAGGAATCATAACTAAGCTAGCACCAAAGGGTGCTTAGCCGCTCATATTAATCATGCACATCAATTCAATATTCAAAGGTACGAAATACATGAATTGAAAGTAAAAGAAATAATAAACGCTAAAGCTTATCGTAATGGTGTGACTTCTCCCTTGGAAACAGCTTTGTATGCTTCCCTAGACCTTCCTTGAGTGTTTTCCCTCGTTCTTAGAGTATTGTGTGTGGAATGAGATGATCAGAAATGTTGGAATTCATGGGGTATTTATAGGCCAGGTCTGGGTTACGGCGTAACTAAAAGATGAGTTACGCCGTAACCTCCATAAATGCACTAGATCTGCTAGTTACGGCGTAACCTTATAAGTGGTTACGCCGTAGTCTTCAATAATCCTGGTTACGTCGTAAATGATGCAGTAGTTACGGCGTAAGTATCAGCGGCATGGAACCTCTTTTAACCTAATGGAGTTACGTCGTAATCTTTGGAAGGAGTTACGTCGTAACCTCTTGATGAGTTGGACTTCAGGGTCACGCAATAGTTACAGCGTAATGTGAGAGACGAGTTACGCCGTAACCTCTTCAAAATAAGCATACTGTGATAAATCCTTAGTAATGTTTCCATTTCCGCGTCTCTTTAGCTCCAATGCTCGCAATTTACCTGAAAGTGTAAAACAATGGAAAACAAGCGTAAATCCATATAAATGATATAAATAACGAGTATTAAAGGGGGAAATTGACACTTAATATTCATGACTATTTGATGTTATCATGGGTTAAGCGAGAAGGAATCACAAGAGTAACTAAATAGCCAAGTCTTTATCACATCCATTAAACGCCCAAACAAGTCATCTTCGCGGAAGGGTAGAAAGAAAGAAGGCAAAATAAGTAAGCTTTCCAGGAAAAATCTTACTTCACATCCAAATAAGAAATGCCGTCTAAACAATCCCGTAGTCAACTTAGTTCCAATAACAATTCAAGCCGTGAAATAGTAACCATAGTGAAAATGTATAAACCAAGGTATCAATCACAACAAATCTCATCATCCAACAAGTTTCATAATCAACTCTCAGTTCTTAAGTCATATCTTCAAATCGCATAATTAAGTACCAACTCTCCTCTCATAAGCACAATATTATAACAACACTTTTGATCCAACACATTAGTTCAAATCCAATGAGATGTGATAGCCAAATGATGTGCTCGCATTAGACTTAGACAAATATATCCTCCGTGAAAGATCATGACCACACTATTACTCATTTCCGAAAAGTATTGAAATTTGTGTATCCAAAATTTAGCAACGAAATTTGGATAACACAAGTTTATTTAACCACAAATGCGTTGTACCACAATGTCACTCGAGTGTATACACACGTACGTATCACTAAACATAAAACATCACACGGCCAAAATAAATTAACCAGCTCAACCCATGATAATGCACGATACAAGCAAAGCCCATCTAGCCAAAGCCCACTCCAATTCAATATATTCGGCCAAGCACCCATGCCCTAATATACCGAGTATAAAATTGTCTCTTACAACACACATACTAACCCTAATCCTCTTTTTCATCTGCCCCCCCATTCCAAAACTTCTCTCATCCCCATCAATCACAGATCATAACTGCTCCTCTATTTATTTCTCCATAACTCGCATCACATCACCCTTCATCATAGTTAATGAGTATGACCTCACCACATGGATGGTATGAGGGTCATCTTTTTAGCCACAGGGATGGCAACGATATGAGGACACTTAACACCGAATAACAAACCAAGGTAGGTTTTATTAATGATTACATCGTTTTGTTTTGTTTTATTGAAATGAACAAATGAAAACGAATTAACATCAGTTGTTAAATTCATTTCATGTTTCTTACATAAACCTTCAACCATTCATTTGATCAGTGATGATGTAAGACATGGGTTTTTGGGATCGTTGAGGTCGATGACAGGACCTAACCGTTGATACAACTGAGATCATAGAAATTACCTATTTTCGTATCCCCTTGTTAATTTTCAGTTAGTAAACGAATTTACAGAAGGGTAGTATAACAATATTGTTATATATATCTTCTTTATATGTTCGGATAGAAAATAGAAGTAACAAAGAATCAGTGATGACAGGGTATAGTGTGATAGACCCATGATGGTCTCGATTAGAGTTTGAAAAAGGCACGAACCATATATGAGATTCTATTACTTCATGTTTAATTATTTTCTTGAGATTGAGACTTGATGAAGATAGATGAGATTGATTGAGTAAAACAGATTAGAGCCTTGTGATGGTTGAATCTTGTGATTAGGTTTCTGTGTTGTTTTAGATTGATGTTCATTGTAGTTTGATGTTTCAAGATGCTTAGACATGGATTTGTGGTTAAGATCTTTGATAGATTTTGTACTGATTAACCAAGTCGCGACATATTCTTTCCCTTATCAACTCGCATTCATTATCTGGCAACCAACTAGCTTCATGACCAACTCACATCTTGACCCAACTCGCAACAGCAGCAACTCGCTCAAAAGTAAGTGCAATTATACCATATGTGAGTTAAGTAACTCGCATTGAAACTGGACCAGAAACCAACTCGCTTTACAGCCATTGTATCTAGACATTGTGATAACAACTCGCATCCAATAATACATTGAATCAGGACAGTTAAAACTGTCAACTCGCTTGGATGAAACCAGTTAACTCACATGTATGAATTTGACCAAATCGCAAGCAAACCCGAAGTTGTTAACAACTCATAAAAACCAGCAGTATCCAACAATTGTTGTTAACAACATATCATAAACCATATAATGAATGTGTCACAGATTCAATAACTACTAAAAATAGTTCACAAGCCTTTTTTACCATATCAAATGTTAGGACCAATGCAGTTTAAAGAAAGCTTGATAAAAAACTGTTTTAACCATGTATAGATTTAAACAAGACCATGTCAACAAGCTTACAACCATATCATAGAATCGAGCACAAATACCAAACGAATCATCAAAGCACAATAACCTTGGCAAACCGCATAACACAACCATACAAACCGTGTTACAAGTTGCTCAAAAACCATACGAATCATCAAGAACAACATAAGCATGGCTCTAATACCAATTGTAGGATCGTGAATATTATGTTGTTTGATGATTCGGGTGGTCTAGGATTATGATGATATAAGAAAGCCATTAGAGAGATGAAGAGAGCAGAGAGGAGGTTCTTGAAAGAGAGTTGCTTTATAATATGAAAGGTTAGATTCAAAGAAGCCACACCCCTTCGAAGGATGGAAGGGGTATTTATAGTTACAAAGCATACGTCCTCCTATCGGACTGTGGATCAGGCATACAGTGGGTAAAGACCCGTCCTTCCTCCACGGTGTTACACTAAACTATTCTACGCTACAAACTAACTAATAAACTACTAAATAACGTAAATAACTACATGTCTACGAGCTAACATATGCTAGATCATAATTGGGGTGACCGACACTTTAACATGGAATTTTCTAATTCCTAACATCTGTGGTGTCTACATGTTTTATGGTTATTCATGTATCTTAAACTCAACAGTGGCATCACGAGCCTTGTATAACAAGTAATTAATTACTGAAACACATAAACAAAATAAACATGATTGTGTTATTATTTGTATGCGTAGATCTAGGGTTTGCAAAACCTAAACCCTAATTTTTTAGGGGGGGGGGTTTGGTGCCCTAATTAGGGTTTTGTAAACTTAAGTTTTAATTGGATTAGAAACCCTAGGATGCATGCAATTTTATGTGTATTGCGTAACTCTATTTTATTGCATTAATTGTTAAGTGTAATTTATGTCCATGATAATTACATGCATGTTTTATCATAGATCTGCTTTTATTGTATGTTTTACTTGGTTAAGTGATATACACTAAAATTATGATAGATCTAAAATTGGGGAAGACCTCAATCATATTATTTAATCAATTATGTGCTATGTGGTATGTGTTTAATTTTGACTTACGCAATTGATGAATCGATGCATGTGGCTCACCTTGTACATTATGTCAAACGGGTGAAAGTCTTAATTAAACATATGCATATTGACAGATCTAGAATTGATTATTAATAGGATTTATCAAAAGGTTTGCATGTGGCTATTTGATATGCATGACTTATTTTTTATGTTATGCATTCATTGTTTATATGTTTATTTTAAATACTTGCTTGTTTGTTATGTGTAACAAGGGTATTTTCATAAGAAAAATATGTTGGGTCTATTATAGATTTGATAATACAAAACAAGAAGAATGAAACATGAAGGACTAAAAGTGACAAGAAGGGAAACTACAAAAAGATAGAGGATTTGGAAGATTCTAGAAGATATGCTTAAAAGAATATTTAGTTTCCTAATTGTATTGTTTCCTAATTTTATTATGATTCCTCTTGTAAACCCTAGATGTCTCTAGTATATAAAGAGACATAGGGTCATTAGTTTTAGAGTACGTACAAGATGTAGACGTCTAAAGGTGTGTGTGTGTGGGAACCTAGGCGTAGGGATTTGGAAAATGCCTAGGGTTTAGTGGTTTAGTTAGTTAGTGTTAAAGATCAAGTCTTTGATCTTTATTATTGTTTAGTTAGTTTATGATAATGAAAAACCTTGTTCATTATAACGTTAATTCTTATTGAATATTTCGCTTTCGTTATTATGTGTTCCTAGATATAATATTAGACCTCGTCTAAGAGCTTACAACGATCTTCACATGTGGTATCAGAGCTTGTGTAGAAACTCTAACTAGGGAGAAACCCTACTTCAACTTATTCAAGATGTCGACTGAAGCTGTTCCACCACCCTCAATCACCTCACTCAGAATTCCAATAATCAAGAAGGGAGAATATGATCTCTGGTGCATGAAGATGAGGCAGTATATTGCCATCACAGACCATGCTCTATGGAATGTAATTGTGAATGGGAATGAAGTAGTTCCAGATCCCATTAATGATCCTGGACAACCTATAGCACCAAAGGAAGTCTTACCAGCAGCAACCCTAAGGAATCAAGAGAAGGCTCTAAACATTCTCTTGTCTTCCATTCCAGATGGTCATCTTCTCAAATTTCATGATGCTAAAGATGCTAAGCAGCTCTGGGCTGCTCTCAAGACCAGATTTGGAGGGAATGAAGCCTCTAAGAAGATGCACAGAAATTTGCTGAAGCAATAGTTTGAAACTTTCACAGTAGGAGAAAGAGAGAGCCTTGATGCTGCATATGATAGGTTTCAAAATCTCCTCAACATGTTGGAGTTATACAAGGCAGAAGTATCAGTTGAGGATGCTAATTTGAAGTTTCTAAGGAGTTTGCCATCTACATGGCATGTGATTGCTACTATGATCAGAGGACAACAAGGATTGGATGTTATGGACTTTGATGATCTCTATCATCAACTGAAGGTGTATGAACATGAGATGAGTGGTCAACCCAATTCCAAATCTCACAGTATTGCTTTTCTATCATCTGAAAAGAAGAGCAATACTTCCAAAAGTACTGCTTCTCCTCAAAGTACTGTTCCTCAAAGTACTGCTGTTTACAATCCCCCTTCATATGCTCAGCAGGCCCCACCATCTACCACTTTGCACTCAGATGAAGTTGTGTGCTCCTTCTTTGCACAACAAGCAAGCTTACCTGTCACTTATGAAGAGGATCTAGCACAGATTGAAGAAGATGCACTTGAAGAAATTGATATCAGGTGGCAAGTTGCTATGATCACTGCAAGGATCAAAAAGTACATGAAGAAGACAGGCTAAAGTATTGATTTCAAACCAAAACAAGGAACAACTTTTGACAAATCTCAAATTGAATGCTTCAATTGTCAAAAGACTGGTCACTTTGCAAGGGAGAGCAGGTTTGCTAAGTATCAAGCAAACAGAACATCTGAGAAGCCTAAACTTGAGCTCAAATAAATTCCAATAACCGAAACAAAGGCTTTGGTTGCTCAAGAGAAGTTATCAGAAGTTGACTGGAGTGAATAATTTGATGATGAACCGGTGACTTACTGTATGGTAGCAGTAGAAGATGCAGTTGAAGACACAGTGGAAGTATTGGACTGGAGCACTGCTTTTGATGAAGAATCTGAACATGCTGCTTTGGAATCTGATGATGGCTTTGGAGGATTTGATTGGAGCAAAGAAAGTGAAGATGATCCTGTTCTTCTTGCTATGGTGGCTGATAAGGTTTTAAAAGGTACCATTTTGAGGGGTCGTTTTAGTCCTTATTTGATCACTTTTGTATCCGTTATTGCTTAATATCGTTCCTTTTCACTTTTTAGGTCTCGTGAAGGCAAAATGCTGGAATGGCACTTATTTGGACGAAAAGGCGCGAATATATGAAGAAAATGGCCAAAGTCGAAATCAAGACACTCACAGTTGCTGAAAGTAGAAGGCGACGGCGTCAGGTGCTATTGGCGACGCCGTCCCAAGATTTGTGTGACGGTTCAGAACTCAAAACTCGTGTTTTCAAGAGACGGCGTCTAGTTGTGAAAGAGTAGGTCGTCGCTACTCAGACGACCTAGATGCAATCCAGACGACGTCAGAAGCTGAAGAGGACGGCGTCACGGACATAAGGTGACGCCGTCGCAAGGTTAACGTGGCCAAGACGAAACCCTAATGGCGGCGACACGACGGCGTCACTAAACATAAGGTGACGCCGTCGCAATTGTAATCTTATATATAGAATCCGAATTTTTTAGTCTTTGTGTGGAGAGTCTTTGGAGTAAAAACCTAAAACCGAACCTAAGGTGTCTTGTACAGTATTTTAGGGTTTTTAACCCTATCTTACACCAAGATAAGTCTTTACTTCATTAATTCAATTATGTCTTTGATTATTTGTGTGTATGCTTGCATGTTCTCCATGTCCGGCTAATTTATTTGTGTGTTTGCTTAGGAAGTATGAAACTTAATTATTAAATATTGATTGGTTGTTTCTTATCTTAGTTGATTAATGATCTAGTAATGCGATAGGACATTCGTTGTGTACTTAATGCTTGATTCATCTTTGTGAACCTTAGCGTATAATTACCTGAGTGGTTGTAGGCTAAACTATCCGAAGAGCGCCTTAGAGTAGGAGTCTATAATCTCTAGAGGGGTTTGTAGACGAGACCCTTTGGTAAGTTCAAAGAGTTAGGGAGAAACGCATACCCTACAACTTTAGACACACAACGCAACTAGGAATAAGACGTGACACTCAACCATCAATAGGAGATAATTAAGGAGTAATACAAACTAAGTAAACACATCTTTAAACTATCATACGAGCACACATTAATTAGACATAGACTCCCACAACCTTAGTTTAGATAATTAGATAATAGTAGAGTAATCGGTAGAAATACCAACCCCCTCCCAAATCCAATACCCGAGATTCGTACCTTTCAATTTCATAAAATATAAAAATACAAAAAATAATCTTCCTCAACCTTAACCTTAGCGTAGTAACTCCCTACTAGCATTCCTATTCCCCTAGAGAACGATATCAATACCCGTGGCTTACCCTAATTACTACACTACAACGATTAGGTTCACTGCCTAGGGTGTTATAAAACTTGCTCGAAGAAAAGGAAGTTTCCTTGACCCCGAACGACGCGTGTAGCGTTATCAAGTTTTTGGCGCCGCTGCCGGGGAATAGAATAGCTAGTTAGTAGTCCACCTCGTTTAGGTTTCTTTGCTTGATTCCCATCAAGTAAATTTTTTCTCATTTTTAGCTTCCTCATAGTCTATCCCCCTTCTTCGTGACCTTTGTTCGTAACCATTTTCATTAACTATTCCGTTAGCCGTTATGGAGAACGCGAATCTGCCAAAACTGTCACCCAATCAACGAAATCCACTACATAATCTACCCTTTCCACTCCAAAATGAGATCTTGAGGTTCTAGCAATATCATGATGAATCCTTTCCGGAGGCGTGGACTCGAATTAAATATTTATTACAAAAAGTCCTTTATCATGGTATTGATTTACTGTTTCCACTACAATTCTTTTACACTCGTATCGCCCACGAAACCCAAAGGAGACTTGACTATGTAGCGGATGGGGATATTTGGGGACGTGGTGTTCGAATTGCATGGGAAACCTTTGAGATTCACGCCCAATTTAGAGGTGGAACATGGGACCCAAAAAACGAATCTTTAGACCTATTTTCAATTTGGAAACTTCGGTCGGAAAGGTTGTTTAGGAAGGAGATGATTAGAGTGGAGGTGCCAAGGTGCATGTCATGGTTAGGCGCTACCACAGTACAAAATGAATACATAGGTGATCTTGATAAGATGGAGGATAGAGTAGAAAATCCAATCCCATCGAATAACCCACAAGTCCTACCATCACTTGAGGAACACACATCACCTATAACTTACCCGGAAGAAGTAGAAGAGACTATAGGAGCCCCAATTGATAGAGAACCTTTGGACCAAACGCCACCAGAGAATGTAGGTTTAGATGCTAGTTGTCATGACCTCTCTCTTAGTCCTAGGGAAGTTCCTAATTTTGATGAACCGGAGCCTCAACCAAAAACCTTACCCAATGTTCCGTCTTTAGATGTGAATCTTGGAATTGAATTAGGCCCCAGTCCACCCATCAAAATAGATAGTCCGGGTAGTTGCTTGATAAAGGTGATAGATTCTAGGCCATGTAGAGTGGAAGCTAATATAGGAGTAACCCATGACCTTACACACTTATATCACCCATTCATGATTGATAACAAGAAACACTATGGGTTTAAACCGGGTTTATTAGGTCAAGATGGATCCTTAACTAAGAATCTTTTGAAGTTGATAGAAGATGATCCATTTTTAGGAGGGAGATTTGATTCACCCGCTACACCAATAGACTTAGGCAAGGTTATAATGAATGGAGCACACTCCTTTGAGCATATAAATCACCCATCACCCTCTCCTCACGTGGCATATTTCCACCCTAAGGGTGTGTATCGCTACTATCACCAGCACTTAAACTTAAGTGTAGGGAAAACTTCCCCTTTATCTGTTAAATAAGGGTAGAGTCAGGCTCGTGACTCGAGCAAAAACAAGCGCTTCTTGGGAGGCAACCCATGTGTATTTGTTTTTATTTTTATTTGTGTGTCGTATATCTTTGATTGATTGTTTATTCTCATGTTTGAATTTGTAAAAATGCTTTATTTTGTTTTTAACCTCGTCTTAATTGCATATAAAGGTGTTTTACATAAGGGATAAGTGTAGGGAGGATTACACACGTTTTCAAAAGAAACGTAAACATGAGAATAACAATTAAATAAAAGATATATATGTTTGTTTGTTCGAGTCAAATGCTTGTATTGAGTCATAATGGATGTTTTGCAGAAATTTTTCCAGATTCTAAAGATGTAAATTTTCCAGAATTTTTTCCAGAAAATCGCAGACCAGTTTTTGTCAGGATAACCTGACGGCGTCAGGATTTCAACCTGACAGCGTCAGGAAGGAGTAAAAACATCAGATTACTTTTTCTCATTTTCTGAGCTACTTACAAATTTTTGGAATTTTCCAGGTCTTAATTTTCTTAGAAATTCTGTAAACATCCATTCCACAAGCATTATATCCTAGTTTAAATCGAGTCTTATATATATTATTACCGCCGATTTTACGCGAAGGTTTCGTTTGTTTTCTTCAAGTGTGCAGGTTTAGTTTATCAAGAGGAAGTTACATAAGATTGGAAGGAGCTTTCACGCAATAACTCTTCTTGAAAAGAATTTAACCACCACTTTACACGGATCCTACCGAGCTAATCAGGGGAGTATTAGTTTCTTTCATTTTTAATTACCTTCTTTTATCATAACTTTGATACTTTCGGGGAACATTGGGGACAATGTTCAGTTTAAGTGTAGGGAGGGAAAATAAAACGGGAACTTTGAAACTATGCTTATCCTTGATTATTTGCTTTGTCCAATTGCACTTTTGTAATAAACCATGAGAAAATATCGGTTAGGGTAATTTTGGCACCAAATTTAAAATTTTTCATGACATATAGGAGTGGGCCATTAGTCTTAACAAAAGCGTCTCACGGATAGGAAGTTATATGACTAGCACAAAAACCCTTACCACCCAAATTCCACCCAAAATGTGAGGATCGCCCTTAGATTAGTAGGAATTAAAAGCATTCATCTTTAATGCTTAGAGTGTGAACCGGTAGTATATTAGATTCTAGAACTTGTTTTGTGATGCATTCCGAGATCGCAAGTGAGACTACACTTGTGTAGTTAGGAATAACCAAATGATAAGAGGCATTAGGATAAACCCTTGTTTGATACCCGTAATATAATTACTTCTTCCACATCGGTTGAGTAATTCCCCCACACCCTTTGCGTTGTACTCATCTTTAGTACACGATACCCCTAGTTAACCCCTCAGAGCCTATCTTTTTCGCGGTTCTCGTGATGTTTCGGTTTTTCCGGAATATCAATGAAGAGCATTGTTTACACCCCACCCCCAAATATACACCCAAATCGCCTTAGCCTACCCCTTATGCACTCACTTTTAGTGCAAATGTTTGTTATCACCCTAAACCCTTAGTTCAAATATCTAGTTGCTTGCATAAGTTGCTAAGTCGAGTCATATCCTTTGTATACAGTTTTGGGACGATTGGGATTCATGGGAAAAGTTAAAGTTTATGAAATGACGGGAAGGGAACGTTAAATTCAAATTCCCTTTGTTTGCGTAATAATGTACCCCAAGTGTTTTGATCTTTTCAATTCAGGTCAAATTAGTGTTAGAGTAATAAAAACTCAAGTGTAGGGATGTGCTTATAAATCCCTATCATTTTGATGTACCGTAGAGGATGGTAGAGCAAAAGTGTATAAAAAAAAAAAAAAAAAAAAAAAAAAAAAAAAAAAAAAAAAATAGAAAAAAAAAAGAAAAAAAATATAGAGTGAAATATATATATATATATATATATATATATATATATATATATATATATATATATATATATATATACGGGCTACCATCCTACATCTATCCTTTAATTTATGTTTATTTATTTCAGTTATCTAGAGTTTAGAGTGTCGAGTCTTGGCTTAGCAACGTCATTCTTCATATGCAGTTAACATAAAGATTTTTGACTTACCACCACTAAATAGCCTATCCCACCAAACCCTTATTTCCCTACCGTAAGCCTAACATTACAACCCTTTAAAGACCTCTTTGATAGTCTTTCCTAGGTGCTTACGCCAAAGCGATGGAGGTTTGATCTATTCTCAAGCCTATGGTAATCTATGTACTAGGACCGGTTAATGAGTGTTTATCTTCCATTTCCAATTTGTTATATTCCATATACACCCGAGAGAGATGTGAGTATCCAAACACCCCATGTGAGGTGCTAGTATGTAATTTCCGTGCTTGTTATGACTTTTGCGGGGCTTATATATGTTGTGGACCGTTTTAAATTAATGCTTCATGACCCCTAACTTATAAATTAATTGGCTAAAAAGCACATTTGCTTGAGGACAAGCAAATAACAAGTGTAGGGATATTTGATAAGGTTTTAAAGGGTACCATTTTGAGGGGTCGTTTTAGTCCTTATTTGATCACTTTTGTATCCGTTATTGCTTAATATCGTTCCTTTTCACTTTTTATGTCTCGTGAAGGCAAAATGCTGGAATGGCACTTATTTGGGCGAAAAGGCGCGAATATATGAAGAAAATGGCCAAAGTCGAAATCAAGACACTCACAGTTGCTGAAAGTAGAAGGCGACGGCGTCAGGTGCTATTGGCGACGCCGTCCCAAGATTTGTGTGACGGTTCAGAACTCAAAACTCGTGTTTTCAAGAGACGGCGTCTAGTTGTGAAAGAGTAGGCCGTCGCTACTCAGACGGCCTAGATGCAATCCAGACGACGTCAGAAGCTGAAGAGGACGGCGTCACGGACATAAGGTGACGCCGTCGCAAGGTTAACGTGGCCAAGACGAAACCCTAATGGCGGCGACACGACGGCGTCACTAAACATAAGGTGACGCCGTCGCAATTGTAATCTTATATATAGAATCCGAATTTTTCAGTCTTTGTGTGGAGAGTCTTTGGAGTAAAAACCTAAAACCGAACCTAAGGTGTCTTGTACAGTATTTTAGGGTTTTTAACCCTATCTTACACCAAGATAAGTCTTTACTTCATTAATTCAATTATGTCTTTGATTATTTGTGTGTATGCTTGCATGTTCTCCATGTCCGGCTAATTTATTTGTGTGTTTGCTTAGGAAGTATGAAACTTAATTATTAAATATTGATTGGTTGTTTCTTATCTTAGTTGATTAATGATCTAGTAATGCGATAGGACATTCGTTGTGTACTTAATGCTTGATTCATCTTTGTGAACCTTAGCGTATAATTACCTGAGTGGTTGTAGGCTAAACTATCCGAAGAGCGCCTTAGAGTAGGAGTCTATAATCTCTAGAGGGGTTTGTAGACGAGACCCTTTGGTAAGTTCAAAGAGTTAGGGAGAAACGCATACCCTACAACTTTAGACACACAACGCAACTAGGAATAAGACGTGACACTCAACCATCAATAGGAGATAATTAAGGAGTAATACAAACTAAGTAAACACATCTTTAAACTATCATACGAGCACACATTAATTAGACATAGACTCCCACAACCTTAGTTTAGATAATTAGATAATAGTAGAGTAATCGGTAGAAATACCAACCCCCCCCCCCCCCCCAAATCCAATACCCGAGATTCGTACCTTTCAATTTCATAAAATATAAAAATACAAAAAATAATCTTCCTCAACCTTAACCTTAGCGTAGTAACTCCCTACTAGCATTCCTATTCCCCTAGAGAACGATATCAATACCCGTGGCTTACCCTAATTACTACACTACAACGATTAGGTTCACTGCCTAGGGTGTTATAAAACTTGCTCGAAGAAAAGGAAGTTTCCTTGACCCCGAACGACGCGTGTAGCGTTATCAGTGGCTACTTCACCAACTCAGTCTCCTATCTCTGAGGTATGCTCAAACTGTTATGAGTTTTATCTAAAATTGCTTAACAATTATGTGATTGAAAGAGATAATTGTATTAGGGCTAGGTCTGAGGTGGCAGGTTATCAAATCACTTTAGAGTCTATTGAAGCCAAAATATTTACATTTATGGCTAGGCGAAGTGCTTTGTTCAGAGGTGGAGACATTCCATTGACTACTACAATGATGGAAGTTGTTCATGCTGTACGTGTTGAAGCTGGAGTGGATGAGGAAAGTGAAGGTACTGATTCTGTACATGGTACTGCTTCACAAAGTGCTGCCTCTCGGAGTTCTGCTTCTCCAAGATCTGCATCACCGGTTGCTGACACACAAGGTACTGCATCTGCAAGTACTGCTTCTCCTGAAGGTACTGCATCTTTACAGGGTACTGTTTCTCCAAGCCCTGAGGTTCAAGCAGAGATTGAAAGATCACCTACTACATCTCCACAACGTTTTGTTCCTGTTTCGTCAGAGGAACATTCACATCTTCACGGTGACGATCATTTTACTATACCTCCTGAAGGTTTGTCTTTGGATAATTATGCTTTGACAAGGGAGCTCGTTCGGTTGACCAAGACTACTCAGTTTCAAGCTAAGCAGATAAAGAAATTGAAGAGAAAGTTTAGAAGGCTAAAAATTTTTGTCTGGCCTTTGGTTAAAGAATTTTGAATCTGGCTTAAATCAAAGAAGAAAGCGCAAAGGCAGTCACAGTCTCGTAAATCTACGAAGATTCCTCAACCATCTTCTGTCAACTTGGGGAGGAATTTGGAAAAAGAAAATTTGAAAGAAGATGTTACGAAGAAGAAAGAATCTGAAGGTACTAAAGAAAAGATTATTTCAGATACTGAGGAACAAGAAGAACAAGTTCAAGGTACTGATGTTCAAGGTACTGATGATCAAGGTACTGAACATCAAAGTGTTGTTTTTCAAGATACTTCTAGACAGGAAGTAATAACACCAAGAGTATTGAATTTTGAAGAAGAAGCTGGTCCTTCTACAAATGTTATACAAGAAGAGGAGGAAGCTACATTCAAACCTATTCATTCTGAAAGTGATGATGAATTAATTGCGACAATTTTGGGAGATTTGTCACAACCTAGAGGTGGTGTTACTATTAGAGATGTACAAGAAGAAGAACTACAAAGAACTTCTCAACCTGCAATTGATCCTAAGGATAAAGGGAAAGGTGTTCTGGTTGAAACTAAGAAGAAAAAGCTTACTTTAGCAGAACTTAGAGCAATTGAAGTTGCTAGGAATGAAGCTGTAGCTAGAAAAGTTCAAGAATAGTTAAATGCTAAAGATAGAAAAGACCAGGAAGCTCAAGAAGCTCAAGATAGAGAAGCAGCTCAAAAGGTACAAGATGAATTAGATGCTGAAGCTGCTGAACCATTACAGTCACCTACTCCTGTTAGATATATGTCAAGAAGACCTAATTTAGCTAAAGAAAGGAATGCAATGATGGCATATTTAAAAAGCAGAGGATATAAAGGATTGCAGAAGCTGAATTATGTTGATATGAAAAGACTATATGATGCTGAGAGAGAAGCTTATAAGAAAGATGTAGCAGGCATTAAGGACTTTAGAGAAGAAGCTACCTGGACTGAAGCTGAAAGAAAGAAGAGTTTGAAAAGAAAAAGGAAAACTGAAGTTACAGATGTTCAGTTCTCAAAGAAAGAAAAAGTTGAATTAAGATCTGAGACTAGTGATGAATTAAAGAATTATCTCAGAGTGGTAGATTTTGATTATACAAAGGAAGATGATGACATGAAGATGAACAGATCAAAGATTAGTGTTTTTGAAGTTGTGAAATCCAAGGATGGAGATTACATGATTTTTCATAAAGAAGATGAAAGCTTTAAAGTTTTCAAAAGGCTATGGGATTTACTGCACATTATAGATAGAGTAGATCTATTCTACTTATATCATGTGGTAAAGGTTTACTTTGAAAATAATCCATTAGAAGGGATTGGTTTAGTTTTACATGGTGATCTCATAACTATATGGGAAACTGAAGAAGATAGCACTGATGATATTTGGAAGAATCAAGAAAGCTGGGAAATTGTTTGCTGGAGATTCTTTGAAGAGTCTGGAGTTCATGTTTTAGAGCTGGAAAATGGAACAATGATACACATGTTTGCAGAAAGAAGATACCCTCTCACAGTTGAGCTCATGAGAAGAATGCTAGAGCATGGATTGGAAGTAGAAGAGGATAATGAAACTGCTTGCATGGTTATCAACTTGTTTATAAACTGGACTACCATTGCTGAAGATGATCAATAACTGGTATGAATTTTATTTAAATAAATACTTTTTGATATATCAGTACTTTTATTCAAAGTACTGCTGATCAGACAGTACTTTCATCAAAGTACTGTTTGCAGAACTAAACCAGTTAAATGAATTTTAGAAGAAACCTTTTTGCTAAGTAATAAATATTTTGAAATAAAGGTTGAATAAATGGTTTTTGTGATGATAACATTAATAGGTTATCAATCCACCATGGTTACAAAAGGATTGACTAATCCATGAGCAAACGGCTCTGGTAAAGATATATCAAATCCGTTTTTAGTTGACAACTTGCTAATAAGTTGGATGGTACTCAACTCACCATATCAGTAATGTGAAGAGTTGGCTAGCCCACAAGAAAATGGCTTGTGGTAAAGGTTGTGGAAAAACCATTATTGGTAATTAGTTCACCATTAGATAGAAGAACTAACTAGTCCAGAAGGGTACAGCTTTTGGTAAAGACAAATCAAATCTATTGATAGCTGATGGTTTGCTAAAAATCATATGGTTATCAATGTACCATGGTCTTACACACCAAAACATTTGGCTACTCTAGAGATAATGGCTTTGGTAAAGAGATTTAAATCCATTAAATTTTTCAATGATTCACTTGGAAGTGATGAGAATAGTATGCAACTTAAATTGAATTAATGTACAATTTGCCATATGTTGCTGTGTTGCTGAAAAGATGGAGCTTGCTGAATGATGCTGTGGAAAGAACAATTCTAAGAGATACTTTGACAAGCACAGATATTACAGAGATACAATCTAAAGACTAAGAAACAATCCGTTTTTAAAGATGAAGCTGTTAGAGATATATTCACAAAGGAACTTGAAGTCAAGCAAGTAGAATTCAAGTTAGGGGAGGATTGTTGGGATATGAAAGTGCTGAAGATATGAAAGTAATGAAGACATGAAAGTACTGTAAGCTGCAAAGTACTGGAAGAAGTCAAAGAGTCAAAGTACTGCTAAAGACAAAGTCAAAGTACTGCATTATGAAGTCAAAGTACTGCAAGAACAAAAGAATTGTTATATTCATTTATGGAAAGAATTGTATTCTATGTTTAGATTACTTGTCGTACAAGGTTACAAATTGTAAACCGACTAGGATATCCTTGAGCCTATAAAAGGACTCCTAGATTGGCATTAGAGGTACGATTCCAGAAAAGAGTTTTAGAGTTTATGAATTAGTGTTTTAGAGAAAAGTTCGATTATCTTAGAGTTGTATTAGAGTATCTGCATAATAAGCAGATTTAGAGTTTATAATAAAAGTTATTCTTCTTAGCTTTGTTAAGTAAAGTCCGCGTACTTAATAAAGATTGCTCAGTGTTTCTTTGTTAATAACTTACGATTTATCCGAGGTTATTAAACCTTAACAAGCTAGTTAAGTTAGTTTTTCTTGTGATATCTAGGATCTACAAGGTTTTATGTGTCGAAGAATGATGAAAAAGACGAAAAATTCGGAGCTCAAAATTTTCGTATTTTTATACAGCACTGTTTTGAAACGGTGATAACTTTTTCGTTAACCGTCGGATCTGGACGAAATTTTAGGTGGATGTTCTCTATATACTAATCTAACTTTCCATCGAAGGGATCTTCGATCTGAACTTCCAGTAAAAAGATATAAGGCGTCGAAGTTGGCTGCTGAAGGGTTTTTCAGAAATGCGAATTTTTAGAGTTTGCATGATCTCAACTTCTTTAATTCGTGCATACTTGCATTAAATCATTATGGAAGATGGTTATACATTGCTTGGTGCTTTATATTGATGTATTCATACATTAAGGGTTCGTGATCTTGAAGATTATGCATGAATCTGCTGCTGCGTTTTAGGGTTTATCTGAATTAGGGTTCTCGACTTTATTACGTTTCTACTAATGTGATCTTAAACCCTAATTGTTGGTGTGTATTGCAAGTCGTTGCTGTTTATTGCAGATGTATTCAAATCTGATACTCTTTGTCGATGGAAGCAGCTTTGAAACATGTTATCATGTGCTTTGGTTTGAAAGTGCCAACCTAGGACTCTTGTTTGAAGTTGGTCAGTGTGATTTGCAGGTCTGATGATCAGTCATATATAATGGTTTTATGCTACTGTTCTTCCGAGATCATGCTTGTTCCTGGTCTTATATATCCGTTCTAGAAAGATGGTAATAAGTTGTTTGAAGGTTGTAATGTGATGTAATCTGATGTTCATTGAAAGTACTGCTTATGATTCAACGTACTGCTGCTATGAACTATCGTGATCGAATCTAATGCTACATATGATTAAAGTACTGCTTGGACGAATGAAAGTACTGCCCCACCATACAAAGTACTGCTACTCTTTTAAAAGTACTGTTGTTTGATCGTTCCTACTGCTACGTGATGAAGATACATGGACTAATCAAGAGTGACTACTACTCTATTACACTTGCATGGTACTGGTGGTCCACACAAAAGTTTGTGATGTTTATTGGACGGTGAAAGTCATGCATGGTTATTAATTGGTATACTACGATCTCAAGGGTTTTTTAATAAAGACATGGATTGGTATTGGTTTGTTGAATAAAGTGATCACGTGAGGTTGGAGATTATTATTAGAAGGAAGTTGTTGGAAGATCACGTGGGATTACACGCATGGGACTGCAGTTTGTGATTTTAATTGGTGCTCATCATACACGATAGTGTTATTGTTCGAAAGTACTGCAAAATTTTTACAAGTACTGCTACTGCATATTTAGTTTTGAAAGTACTGCTTCTTTTTACGAAAGTACTGTTGGAATTTTAAAGTACTGCTGCTGTTGTGCACGTTTTGGTTAAAGTACTGTTCGACCCCGAAAGTACTGTTGAAGACAAGGTTATTTGGTGAGTCAAAGGCAGTTTGTGATATTTTGAAAGTAATGTTGATTGGATGAAAGTACTGCTCCTTCTCAAAGTACTGCTCAAGGTTTTTGCATGGCGCAATTTAATTGGATTGGCAGTCTAATGGTTTATTACGAGAAGATTTGGAATTAAGGGGAAGTCGAGCGTGATAATGGTTATGGATTTTTGGACGACACACACACAGGTTATTGTGCACACACACAAAGAGTTTGGTTATTTGTTCTTAAAAGGATTTTTAAAAAGGCTCGTTTTGGAGATTTATTGAAGAATTGATTACGAAGAGGATTATTTATCACTTATTTGAAGGTGGAGTGGAATTACTTGGTTTGTGTTCTTATCATCTAGCTTGTTGAATCTAGCAATGTGTGATTTTTCTTATGATGCTCTATGCACACATTGTCTATCACTTAAAGGAGTTACATTGTAGTGCTCAGTGTCTCATACTAGTTGAGGATTCTTTTCAAGGGATTGCGGTCTACTTATATTGTTGGTTCGTATAAGTATGGAGTTCCGTGGATAGTAAAAGATTTAAGACACAAGTTTGGGAAATTTTACTTCTTCATCAAGTTCGTTATATTTGGTGTTCTTCACAAAGTGATCATTACATAGAGCTTACAGATTTTGAAGAATCATTGATGTACATGCATCACTCAAGGGGAAGTGTTTGATTTTTACTATTGTTGATCATTATTACTACTGCTAGTTGAAGTTTTCTACTGTTTTGGATCCATTTTTCTTATGATGCGTAATGGTGGGCGATTTGAAGCGTTGGATGGCTTAGATTGGAAGTATGATATTGGTTCGTGGTGGTCAAGATCATTATTTGCATACGTTCTCTATTTGTTGATAACAAAAAGGGGAAGAGATGTTTGAGTGACATGTTTAAGTCAAGGGGAAGATTGTTTCATTCATGGTGAGATTTAATTATCTCAACTTCTGCTACTTCGTCTAGGGAAGTTCGTACACGAATCGTATTTGTTTTGTCATCATCAAATAGGGGAAGATTGTTGGGTCTATTATAGATTTGATAATACAAAACAAGAAGAATGAAACATGAAGGACTAAAAGTGACAAGAAGGGAAACTACAAAAAGATGGAGGATTTGGAAGATTCTAGAAGATATGCTTAAAAGAATATTTAGTTTCCTAATTGTATTGTTTCCTAATTCTATTATGATTCCTCTTGTAAACCCTAGATGTCTCTAGTATATAAAGAGACATAGGGTCATTAGTTTTAGAGTACGTACAAGATGTAGACGTCTAAAGGTGTGTGTGTGTGGGAACCTATGCGTAGGGATTTGGAAAACGCCTAGGGTTTAGTGGTTTAGTTAGTTAGTGTTAAAGATCAAGTCTTTGATCTTTATTATTGTTTAGTTAGTTTATGATAATGAAAAACCTTGTTCATTATAACGTTAATTCTTATTGAATATTCCGCTTTCGTTATTATGTGTTCCTAGATATAATATTAGACCTCGTCTAAGAGCTTACAACGATCTTCACAAAATAAACTGACCTAAACAATGGTGAAACATGTAATTTTTAAGCATAGTAATCGTAATCATTTAATTGATTGATTTTCATGCACAACATAGCTAGAACGGCTCACCCATTATTGACAAACTTTGTGCGTCTTAATGGAGCTACCAAGTATTCCTATGAATGTGCATAAAATCTTAAGGGTGAATTGACCTAAATTCTGCGCGCCACTTTTGTGGTAATTATCCTAATAACTTGGGTCTTTTGACTCATGCAATAGTAGGATATAGTGGTAATTAAAGGAAGTTCTTTAATTGGTTATCCAATACCTCAATTAAAGTTTGATGATGGAAAGCTTATACATTAAAACAAGATATATAAGTGTTTTAATAAAACCTATGTTATGAAGATAAATGCATGACATCTTTGTACATATTTGATTTAACATCAAAATTATTACCCTTTAATTTAAGTTATATGCCATCCAGCGAAACGGAAACACCTAAGATTACCTTTTATTTGCGTGAGAACGTGACTTAGATCGTAATTAAAGGGTAAAATGTCCACGTGTCGTGAGAACGGGCATGGAAGATTTTGCAGTTTCTTAAGTTGGACAACTTAATTGAGTTAGGCGGTGAGAACTGGCAACTCAAGGCATAAGATGGGATAAAACATGTTTGCATGGCAATTGAAATTGGCTATATGTAAATCCCATAAATCTAGGAATTGCAATTGAAATTGGAAATTGAGCAAAAGCTCTACCACTTTGTATAAGGTTCATTACTAGCAGATCAACTGACGTGATGAGATTATGACAATTTAGATCCTTGTTTTCAATAATAATTAATTGGTTATATGAATATGAACCTTGGGTATTTAATTGTTTATTGAAAAGGAAAATTATCAAAATACTAATTATGGTTTTTTTGAACTTTTTCTGTAGATGGCTCATCAACCTGAAAACACTATGAGCTTAATCAGTTCTGCTTTCAAAGATATGATTGGAAGAGACAAGCTGACTGGCCCTAATTTCAATGATTGGCATCGTGCACTTAGGATCATCCTTCGTGTTGCCAAAAGACTTGATATTTTGATTACACCCCTGCCTGATGCTCCTCTCGATACGGCTACTGCTCTTGAACAAGAGGCATATCGTGTTGAATATGAGAAGCACAATGATGTGGCGTGTCTAATGCTTTCGGGGATGTCTGCTCAAATGCAAAAACAATTTGAGCACTATCCGCCTATGAGCATGCTAGATGAACTCAAACATATGTTTGAGAAGCCACCTGCAGCTGAACTATATGAATTGATTGAAGAGGTTCATAGCTGCAAGCAGGAGGTTGGCAAATCTGTCTCCGACCATGTCCTTGAGATGAAACATCACTTGGACCAATTAGAGAAGCTCAGCTGTGGTTACTCGAATGATGTATGTGTCGGCCTCATCAATCACTGCCTTAATCAAGAACAAATTGGTGATTTTGTGTGAAACTTTAACATGCATTGCACGGGGAAGACAGTGAATGAGTTACCTGCAATGCTTGTAGACTTCGAGAATAGATTGCCAAAGAAGGCTCCAACACCTGCTGTACTAGCAATACAAGGTGGTAGGCTGAATAAGCCAAAGCCGCAAGCAGATAAGAAAAGGAAAGGAAAGGAAAGGTGAAACAAGTTGTCATCCTACCAGCTCCTAAGAAGAACCCTGCAAAGAAAAAGGAGAATCCTAAGAAGGATTTAACTTGCCACCACTACAACTCACCAGGTCACTGGATGCGGAACTATCCAGTTTATCTGAATGAGTGCCTTCAGAATAAAAATAAGATGGTGCCTAGCTCATCAGGTATTTTTATGTTTGAATTATTTTCTTTTCCTCATAAGCAAAATTCCTGGATATATGATACAAGATGTGGTACTCACATCTAAAATACATCGCATGGACTTAGAGGAGCAAGAAAGCTGGCCTGTGGAGAGAGATACTTGTACGTTGGCAATGGAAAGCGTGCAGTTGTCGAAGCCATAGGGACTTTTGATTTAGTGTTGCCTTCGGGCTTAATTTTGGAACTAAATAATTGCCATTTTGCACCCTCCATTGTTAGGGGTGTTATTTTAGTTTCTTTGTTAAAAGATATTGGTTTTGTGCACACTTTTACCAGTTATAGAATTTAAGTTTCTTTAAATAATGTTTTTTACTTTAATGCAATTCCCTATGCTTGGTGTGTTTGAAATTGATATGGATGGTTGTGCATCCAATGAAAATAATTCGTTGTATAGCATTAGCAATAAGAAGAGCAAGTTGAACTGTGACTCTTCTTATCTTTGGCATTGTCGCCTTGCCCATATAGGCAAGAAACGCATGGAAAAGCTGCAACACGATGGGCTTTTACAAATGGTCAATTATGAATCATTTAACAAATGCGAGTCTTGCATAGCTGGGAAGATGACAAGGAAACCTTTTTCACCACAAGTGGAAAGGGCTTCTGATCTACTTGGATTGATACACACTAATGTGTTTATTTACTTAAACATAAACATTAAGGTTTTCAAAAGTGAAGTAGAATTACAACTTGGTAAGAAGATTAAAGCTCTTCGATCTGATAGAGGTGGTGAGTATATAAGTCAAGAGTTCAAAGATTACTTAGCTGAGTGTGGAATTATCCAGCAACTCACATCTCCTTATACTCCACAACAAAATGGTGTATCTGAAAGGAGAAATCGTACTTTACTTGACATGGTATGATCAATGTTTGAACTTACGAATCTTCCTTTTACTTTTTGGGATTATGCCCTTGAAACTGCTATTCGCATTTTGAATATGGTTCCAACGAAGAAGGTTGTTAAAACTCCATATGAAATATGGACCGGAAAAGCTCCCAACTTTTATTACTTAAAGGTCTGGGGATGTGAGGCGTTTGTTAAACGTGACTCACCAGATAAGCTCCAACCCAGATCTATTAAGTGTATCTTTGTAGGATACCCTAAGGAAACTATGGGTTACTACTTTTACTACCCAGCTGAGAACAAAGTCATATTGGCTAGGTATGGAGATTTCCTTGAAAGGAATCTCATATCTCAAGAACTCAGTGGGAGAGTATATGATCTGGAATACGATCAAGAAGATACAACACCTTCTGAAAATACTAGCCAACTTCAAGAAGAGCCTGAAAGCTTAGGCGCTCCTCCTGAAGTTGTTCCCATTTGTAGGTCTGAAAGGACTATATGTGCACCTGACCGTCTATGTCTTAACGTAGAGGTAGAGGAAAATATGGTTGGGGATCTTAATGGTTGGCTGATCCTGAAAAGGATAAATGGCAGATTGCTATGAATGGGGAAATGCAATACATGAAAGATAATGATGTCTGGATTGAAGTTGACCTTCCTCCCAATGCTAAATTCGTTGGAAGTAAGTGGATCTTCAAAAAGAAAACTAACATGGATGGCAATGTACACACCTACAAGGCTCGTCTAATGGCTAAAGGTTTTACTCAAACCTATGGCATTGATTACGAGGAGACATTCTCTCCTATAGCGGACATAAGAGCTATTAGGATTCTCATAGCTATAGCTGTACACTATGACTATGAGATTTGGCAGATGGATGTCAAAACCGCCTTTCTGAATGGTCGTCTAGATAAAGACATCTATATGGCACAGCCTAAGGGGTTTGTGAATCCATTATTTCCTAACCGTGTATGCAAGCTTAAAAGGTCCATTTATGGACTGAAGCAAGCATCAAGGCAATGGAATAAAAGATTTGATGGAGAAATCAAAAGTTTTGGATTTACTCAGAATCTTAATGAGCCATGTGTATATCATAAAGCTAGTAAGAGTCATGTTACTTTCCTTGTTCTGTATGTCGATGACATATTAATCATGGGAAATCATATACCAAGTCTAAATGAGGTGAAAGCCTATCTTGGTAAATTTTTTTCGATGAAGGACCTAGGGGAAGCAGCATACATACTCGGAATCAAGATCTATAGGGATAGATCAAGGCTGCTAATTGGTTTAAGCCAAAGTGCTTACATTGACAAAGTATTGAAGAGATTCAGTATGCAAAATTCCAAGAAGGGTTTTTTGCCAATGCAAGTAAATCATGGTTTGAGCAGCCAAGGTTGTGCTTCAACACCTGCAGAGGTGGCGCGTATGAAGAAAGTTCCTTATGCTTTAGTTGTAGGATCTATCATGTATGCGGTGCGATGCACAAGGCCTGATGTGGCGTTTGCTCAAAACTTGACCAGTCGGTATCAACAGAATCTGGGTAAAATTCACTGGACTGCTGTTAAACATATTCTCAAGTACCTTAGGGCTACAAGAGATATGTTCATAGTGTATGGGGGAAATCTAGAAGCAGAACTGTCTATTACAGGTTACTGCGATGCATCCTGGAAGTGTGATAAAGATGATACGAAGTCTCATACGGGTTACATATTTGTCATCAATGGAGGTGTTGTGGATTGGAAGAGCAAGAAACAGACAACACTTGCGATGTCTGCTACAGAAAGTGAGTACATAGCGGCGTCTGAGGCTGCCATGGAAGCTGTTTGGATAAGCAAGTTTGTTTCGGGGCTTGGTATTATGCCGTCGATTGAAAATCCTATTAAAGTATATTGTGACAATTCTGCTGCAATAACTTTTGCCCATGAACCTGGAGTCATGAAGGGCACCAGACACTATCCTAGACAATTTCACTATGTTCGAGAACAAGTCAAGATAGGTGAAATTGAGTTGCTCAAAGTTCACACAGATGATAACCTAGCAGATCTTTTAACGAAGGCATTACCTGGTGCAAAACTTAATTATTTGTCTGATAAGTTTGGACTTCGTTTAGCTAGTAGTTTCATGCCCATCTGTGACTAGTATTTTAGATAAAAGGATATTGTAAACATTATTATTGAAATGAAATAAAGTATTTTGTTATGTTTATTATTCATTTATTATGATGTTATCATATATTTGCATGTTTAAATCCTTGAATAGCTTAAGTTATTCTAAATTGTCCATTGTCAATCAATAGCATGGGAATGATATTGAATTAAGACAAATCTGAGTATTAGTTAGAATATACTTGAAAGTATATTGATGCGTAGCATGACTAATTTCAGATGATATTCAATGAATTGAGTATAGGACTTATCCCACTCACATGATGATACTTTATGGATATTTGTCATTAAGTACATTATGGATATTTATCCTCTGATTTGAGATACCAGAGATATGTCATGGATGTAGTGCATTTTTGTGAAACAATTTAACACTACACGTAACTGGTAGTTATAAGGGTTGTTTTCAGAAGTGTTGCGAAATTTATGATTTCTGCTTGTAGTCAAAACGGGATTTGTTTCCTTCAAATTTATTTTGAAGTATAATATTGTTGGGCCCCTCGTAGGGTTGTTAAGATGTTTGCATGGCCATGCCCAAGGTCTTCTGGAATATGTTCAGAAGAATTGGTAATCTTGATCAATCACATAAAGCGAGAAACAGAATAGTTAATTAAGAAATGAGTAAGATCCATATTCTTATTAACATAGTTTTAGAAACTGTGGAAACGTATAGGGGGGGGTGAATACGTTACCGTTTAAAAACTTTAGATCTTTAGTATCAAATCGCTTATGAAGCTTGTTATAATATGAAAGTACCAATTATTGTTTGTGACTAATATAAAGCATGGTAAACCAAGTTGTCACACAATCATGAACATCAAACCACATCATAAACAATAGTATAGTGCAAGTATAAAAGTAAAGAGATAAAGAAAGGAAAGTGCAAACCGAACACGAGGATTTATAGTGGTTCGGTCACGGATCTCCTTTCCGCCCTACTCCAATCCCCGAGTACCCAACTCGAGAGTTACTTCACTAAATCAACAAGCTCCCTTCTCGGCGGAGAAAACCTTACAATCGTCGCTTACACTTTTTCCGGTACAAAGCTAAATACCGAGTTCTAGTTCGAGGTAGAACCAACCTAACGTCGCCTATACAATATTTTCGACACTAAGCTAGATGTCGAGTTCTTTTACAAGGGTACAACCACTCCCAATATGTTTTATGGCCCAACATAATAAACCTTGTGTTTTATGGCACAAACACATAAACCATCTAATCTAGTTTGGTGAAAGTGTTGGTATGATGCAATGATGTTTACACTAATGATCCATGACACAAATGTCTAATGGATATGAATAACTACTTCTAAATGAACTTCCATTGGTAGAAAGCCTTCATGATGAAGATCACAAGTTCCCTAAACTTCTTGTGATAGATCTTCAACTTGTGGTGAGTGGGGATGGCTAGATCTCCAAGATTTCCTTGGTTGATCAAAGAGTATGCTTACAACAAAGATGAATGTTAGAAGCATTATGATCATGATCATTAGGGTGTTTAATGTGTGTTACTACATTGTTAATGATTGATCTAAATGTATGCAAGAAGGTGAAGAAGATGTGCTTTGAAGTGGTGAAGAAATGGGAAAACAATGGGCTTCTATTTATAGCCAAAAGTGGACAGGAGCGTCCACGGACCACGGACCCCTTAAAAGGGTTCCGCCCTTTATAGAAAAGGGTTCCGTGGGTACCTGACAGAAAAGCTAAAAAATCTTTCTTCAAATCTTTACAAGATATTACCAAATCTTACTAAGATCACATTTGAAATATTGTGTGTCAATCTAACCAAAATATTCAAGTGATCTTCCAAGGATTTCAAAGATGATGCATGACATGATGTAACATGTATTTCCATTTTTAGATTAAAAAGTTTATCAAGGTAAACTTGTAAAATGTATTATGTAACTAGTTAATAAAATGTCTAGTTACCTTTTGTAAAAGAGTGCTTGTCAAAATAAAATATATTTTGTCAAGTGTAAGTAAACTTTAGTATTTGTATGAAATACTTGTGAATGCAAAATGTAAAATGAGGTTCGAAATAGAATGGTTAACCTATTAAAATACTTAGTGACTCTAAACGTATTTTAAACATTCTAAATGATTTGTTAATGGGTTTGATCATAATGCCACATAACAAACATGTACGAACCTGTGTTGTAACATACGAGGACTTGAGACATCGAGAGGTGTTGAATGTATGTTGAGACAACGTGTGATTACAAGTAACTTGTACATTTTACGTTATGTATTACAAGTTACATGTTTGTCATCAATCAAAACAAACGAGACTGTATAGATTAAATATCGTAATATTTGCACTAACAATCTCCCCCTTTTTGATGATGACAAATATATGTAAACGTAATAGAAAGTAAAATGTAAAAAGTTACTTGTATCCTTACTACCTTTACATTACCTTCTCCGTTTACACTCTTCTCCCCCTTTTGTCGAAACAAAAAGGGTGTGTCCTTGGAGTTTAACTTCATTTCTCCCCAAAAAGGCGAGGTTGCATCATCCCTAGTGAAGTTAAATCGTCTACTTCAATCCGTTCCTTGTTTGGTAGCGGATCCATGGATCAAATAAAGAGGCTTAACCTACATCAAGGTTAGTTTTATGCAGCAAAAATTATGAGAAATATATGAAAAAGAAAAATGCATAGCAATGTTAGCCTATTTTCTCCACTTTTTATCGAAGCACAAATGCTTGTTGAAAAGTGAGAATGATGCTAAAAGCGTGCATGCTCCCCCTTGACGGTTGCTCCCCCTTGTTTGAGGCGTCAGGGTATGATTAAAAACCTACAAAACAAATATTAGTGCAAAACTATATTCGTCATTGGAAGAGTAAGTGTTATACAACAAAGTGTGTATAAGATGCATTCAGTAAATTCTTGACGGAAGCTCCCCTTGCTCTAGGGCGTCAAGATGAACCTTCAGAATAAATATTAGTATAATAGAAGCTTTGTCTTTAGACAAATATGTCATATACAACCAAGTGTATAGACAATGCATTATGAGTGCTTAAAGGATATTCCTCCTTGTTCTAGGGTGTCAAGAAGCACCTAAAATAAGAAAAATAATTGATGCAAACTTCATCCTTAGATGAGTAAGTTATATACAATCGAGTGTATATGATGATGAACCTACAATAAAAAAACATTAGTGCAATATATTTCATCTTTTTCACAAAGAAAAATGAGATGAATATATGTGATAAATGATATAATCAAAGATCTCATGAAGTGTAGTCTCCTAATTACAATCATAAGAAAAGTGAGAATATAATATGATAAAAGCCTACAAAATAATTCCTAGAAAGAAGATATGAAGTCTTCCACCGGGTGTGCCACTAATGGTGCTAGTGTTGGTGTCGGTTTACTAGTAGGATTCATGTGGTGATGGTAGATGACTTGACATTTACAAAAGAAAGTTTTCGCTAATCTATGGTGGTGATGATTAGTGAAAGTGGTGATGGAAGGTGGTGGTGATAAGGTAGGAAGCTATTAAGGAGTTAGAAACTCGTATGTATAGCAAATATAGAAATATGGACTCATGCAATCCTTTCGTCACGTCAAGTGACCAAAGCTAAGAGGAAAAGAAAAAAAATGAATGGACATTGCATTTCAATGATGCATAAGGGTTATGATTTGAATGATTTATTGATACTAACAACCTATTGTTATGAGCAAGTTCTCATAAGCTTCAACCCAAGAATAATCAATAATGCGTTCTATCTAAGAATATATAAAAGTGATAACATGAAGATAAATTCGTTCATTGATTGACACGGATTATAAAAATGACCTATTCTAGGTGACAATGAGAAAGGTAGTATTAGCATGGTTTTGACCGACATGGATGATTATCACTTTGAAAAGAAGTGAAGACAATATGGAAAATACTACTAATAATAATGAGTACCTATATGAGGATGAGAATGACATCATATAAGTGAGAGTTGGATGGACCAACGTGTTGGAAATGGCTGTTTTGATTAATATATCGTTTGTACTGACAATGACATGCATGATATATGTCAAGCGAGAAAAGGATAAGATCCTATGATGGTGTTCTAGATAGTGAAGTTGTAAGGTGCTAGTTTAAGGAAAATCCTAGATTCGTTGATTGTGGAGATGAAGAAGTTTGTAGAACACATGATGTGTTTTTCACTTGATGAGGTATTGGTGCAAACTTGTGATATAAGGTTAAAAAGGTTGAACTAGTTGTGGTTTCGTGAACCGATTTTAGCTAAGTGGTGTTTGCCTATGTGTTGGTATTTTAGAGTCTAAGAGACATAAAATTTGACAAAAGACAATTATGTGAATGGATTTCTCTCCCCCTTAGTTGGTGGACATCTAACATAATGTGTAATGTATCAAATAAGGAATGACAACAAAGTGTTTAGGAGGTTTTTCGGGTTAACGAAAGAGATGAGCTTAGTGATGTTTTTCTGGATGATGGTTAGCATACAATGAACTTCATCCTTAAAGTCACGTACCTCTTCTCGATTAATACGAGATGATTGTATGATGAGGCATGTGGTTTCCTAATAGGAAGTAAAGAGGATTAGAGTATTGTTATAACTAAATAATGATGGAGGTTATTTATTTATTTATTTATTTATTTTTGAAAGCGGAAGCAAAAATGAGATTTTGAAAGAGGTCGGTTGAAAGACAAAAATGCAAAGCCAACCCTCTAGAACTTAATTCTATATGCTTTTAAACTATATGCAAGTGTATGGGTCCCATAAAGCATAGTACTAATCTACATAGCAATAAAGGGGATTATGCAAAAATGAGCATATAAAAGTTAGAACCAAGTGAGATAACAAATAATTTGTTATCAACCTACAAAACAAATTTGTTGGTGACAAAAGATGTTAACATGATAGAAATCAAATGATAACATATTATATAAGCAAAAACACATTGCACTTTTAGTAGACAAGAAATCACCATACAAGATAGCATCAAGACAATCATATTATGCAAGAATACAACTTTATTCAAGACATTTCATTTTGAGATTGTTTTGTCGTTAGAGTTAGACGCTTAAGCATACTTGGCTTGTAAATTAACACAACAATCTATGTGATTAATTTGTAAGATAAAAAGGCTTCTAAAAGTTTGTCATACCAAAAGCATTTTGACATATTATATGTGCATATGTAGCAAACAAATAGTGTGACAAGAAGCAAAAGAAACAAGATGAAAGATTTATGCAAGCCATGTTTAAGACATAACAATTTGGAGCATGTATCGTTTGGATCGTACTACACATAGATATAATGAATGCCAACTAATAGCTTTCAAACACAAACTTATCATATCAGAATTATCACGTATCAAAATGACATATTATGATTTCATAAGTAACATGTTAATCATGCTAAAATAAATTCAAAAGTAAGTATCATGCAAATAAAGTTTTAGGTTTAAACGTTTAGTAGCATGAAACAATAATACAAGCATTAAAAAGATAAAACCGTACTAAGGTTTACACATTCGACTAGTTATCAAACACTAAGATAATGTCAAATCAACTTATCGTATCAAACAAGAACATGTAATCAACACATGTAAGTGCAATGCAAGTGGTTTTAAAAGAAAAGTCATATATACTACTTGTTTGATTAGTATTCCTAAGGCGAGGCAAACTATCAATGTCTTAACACTTACTTTAGGCAAGTATAGGAAAACAGATTTTTCAAGTTGGAGAATGAATATGAGACTATTACTAGCGGTGCTCAATTAAGGCTAAACACGACCATTTTTACGGGTGATTCCACATACCCAACTTCTCTCCAAGAAGCAATTCAACCGTTAGGTCAAATTGAGTTTCTAGTGCAATAGGTTCTCCAGTAGTCATTCTCATGTTAGAAAGATGGGAACTCCTACTTTTGCCTATTAAAGTGCATAAAAGAAGATAGTTTACCAATACTTGGCTTAATGTGACACAACTAATATACAATATAACTAAGGTGATGAAGATGTGATGTTATACACATGAATTTTAACAATGGTGTGTTGATAAACAATATGTTTTAATCTTGTGTTTAGAATCTAAGGTTGTTTAAATTACATAGTTAATTGTATGATCTAATGGATGACATCTTTAATGTTGAAGTGTACACTTTAAAAGTGATTTGATTTATCTAATACTAAGGAATGGAATATGTTAAATTAAGAATGTTCTCAAAAAAGCTCTTTGGAACTTTATTTGACAAGAATCTAAATAAGGTTACTAACTTCAATAGATCATGTGCATGTTCTAGAGATGTGTAGTTTTAACCTTGGATGTGCACTCGGTTTGAGCAAGGTTAGGTTATGATGTACGCTTGAAAGGAAATAGATACAAATAGTATCTTTCAACAAATGAGATTATTCCATAGGATAAAGATATCATGCTTATGAAAACAAGTATGACAAGTTGAATTAGATATGCTAGTTCACAGAACTTGTAGATGTTTGTTTCAAGATCATTTGTGTAATGAAATCTCTTGTAACACAACTATTTATGTCGCAAGAGTGATGCATAGGATATACAATATCCTTTTAACAAAATGAAAGCTTAACGCATGAATCTTAGTCATAATGTTCTTCAAAACATCATATTTTCCTAAATGAAGATATGAAGCCAAAGTGTTTGAATTGGATAGTCCCATCTAAATAAACTTGGTCTCAAGATTATATTCACTAGATGATGACAACAGGAATTCACTCGAGTTTCTTATGTATACTTCTCAAGAGTCATTGTTGCTTGGGGTGTATGATGTTGGCTTTGAGATTGCATTTTAACATATGTTGTTAAAATGTTGATTTGAAGTTTAATGAAATTAATGCAGAAGTTTAACGATGAAGTATTACTAATACTTTGATAATTTGTGAAGGTAGTACTACTTATACCTAGTGGAAATTGACAACAATCACCAAGAGCACCATGCTTATTTGATAGTTGAGGTTCTAGCCATAATGAATTATCTAAGTCCTTATATGTTGGAAAGGATGTTTGAGTTTGTTCAAACGTGCATTTGATTCAGTACAAGTGTTGGACACAAGGGTTTTTTGAGCAATACACTCAACGAATTCAAATGATGGCAAGGATGGTGGATTGGTTGATCTAGGTGGTAGGTCTTCTAGTGTGTCTAAATAAGGATGTGGTGATGTAGGGGTTTGTTGTGCTATGGGAGTACTTAGGTTGATTATTTGTCCATAGATGTTGAATACAAAAAATAAGGATACTAATTCTTATGGTTCATTGGTTGCTACAACTAGTGGGTGAAGTGCTTAAAGTCTTGGTTATGTCTATGAAGCTTAGGGGTTGAGGTATAGGTTCATCTTGAAAGGGCACGTTTGATTTAAAGGATGCTCTTGGAAGTTCATGAGCAATACGCTTAATGGTGCCAAAAGATGGAAGAGGGATAGTAGGTGTCAAAGAGGGATAAGTGGCACAGTGGGTTGTTTGTTTTGGATAAGTGTTTCAACATGTGTTGTTAAAATACTTGGGTGTTGATTTTTAGGATATGACTTTTAATGACTACAATCATAAGTCGCATATACTTGAATATTTCAGATGAAATACTTAAGTTATCAATCCTAATTTGTTGAGATTATAAAGCTTAGATTAAACTCAAGGATAACAAGACTTGATAGTATGTCTTTAACATACGTGTGAGTTATGACTCTATGTAAATACTTATCGTCTAGAAGGATGACACATTATTTTCATGTTAACCAAGTGAGGCAATACATGTAGATACAAAACAATATATATAGTCATATGATAGACTTGTGTATGATATCTTTGCAAGTAATGAGTCCAGATTTGTTAGTCTCGGTAAGACATCTAAGTCATCCGCAAACGGGTGAGGAGATGTTGGTGGTGTTTGCACAAAGTACAAGTTTTGGCGACTTTGGTAGTGAAGGTGTTTTGGATGATGGTGGGTGATTTTGGTGGTGGAGTTGGAGTACTCAAGTTTAGAAAGTTCACATATTGAATGGGTGATGAGATGTTTAAGAGGTAATGAGTCTGAGGATGAGGAGTTCAAGTTAATGAAGCAACAAGATCGAATGCTAATCCTAGTGGTTTTCTTAAGTTGCTTATTTGAGGTTGAGGATTTAGCCATTTTGACTTTGCTCTAAGAAATGCTAAGCTTAAGGAAATAACAGGGAATGTGTGAAAATGACCAATCTGAATGTGTAGATTTATAGAACTGAGGATTCACGGATTTGATATTAATCCATACAAAGATGGTAGTTTCAAATGAGATGGAAGTGTCTAAGATCATGTCAAACATCCTAAGTTAATCCATTGAGGATGTGTTGAGTGAGATATGAAAGATATGCATTAACAACTATCCCAGAAATGAAATTTGGTAAATTAGATTACGGGATTTAGTAAAATTCAACAACTTACCTGTAGGATCTACGGCACCATTTCTTTACATAGGCGGAACCCTTAATTTGGTGCCGCCTGGTCCGCCTGTACAGGAACGACGGTACCAAAATGCATAAGAGACGGTACCAAATGTTTGGTGCCGTTTAATCCGTGGACACCAGAAAACTTCACAGACCCATTTTTTAGGTGCCGGGGAGTTTTCCGAAACCTGAATTTTTGCTTAAAACATGTGACATTAATCATTTCTAGTTAGGAAAAAGTCAATAACACATATACCAACATAGTGGAGAATAGACTTTGACTAACGGTTAACGATTTTCACATATAAGTGAAAATGGGTAAAATTTGATAACACCCGTGTGTTATCCCCCTGCATGAACCGATTAGCATACATCAATGTTTTAAGTTAGTTTATCATCCTACGAAGTGAAAACACATAAATTACATCATACAACATTGTTTTTGTCCTTGTACCAAACACTCTCTTAAAACCTTCATTTTTCAAAGTACTTAACTAATTTAGTTAGTACTCATTGCTAAGCGAGTTATAACATTTCATAAATTATGTGAGATGTTAGTATGACTTATGCAAAGAAAGTGATCTAATTCTACAAGTGATGGTAAAACAATTTTTCAACTTAGTGCATAGAATCTAGCAAATATCCTATTGTGCATACACAAGAAATCTTCAAACAAGCGAATAGATAACATGGCAAGATTGACACTTATATTATGCAAACAAACAAGTGTAAACAACAATTTGAAAATAAGCAAGCAACATATATGCAAACAACATAAACAAGTGGTCATTCAGCATAGCATAACAAGAAAGACACTTTTCGTCATTTTCTGTTTAAATATGTATACCAAGCTTGATTAGTTTCCTTTACACATATTACCAAATTATTTAGTTTCAAAGGAAGTTGTATCAAAGTTCTAAGAATACCAACTTAAATTGCTTGATTCAAAATTTTGAGTTTTTATGTTAAAGCGAAACTCAATATTTTAGACATACTGTAGTATTTGGTCTATTTCACTTATTTAAATTTAGACTCTGGTCATGAAAGTATTTTTAAGTGAAAGTAGACTCAATTCCCTTTAAAATGATAGGTGGCTCGACTCGTACGGACTTACGGTTAATTAGTTATGATTTTTTGAAGTTGCCCAAAAAACTGCATACTGTACACACGGATTCCACGGAACCAAATAAAGGGATCCGCCCTTTATAAGATTTGGTGCCGTGGTCCTCTGAGACAGATTCACCAAAACTAGTATTTGACATAGAGAAAACGTGTGTGACTTACTAGATTTCATAGTAAACATATAATACACATATTTAACAACATATTTACTTATGTAACTTATCTTAAACATTTACGGAGGTGATTTTTCAACTAAATTTATAGTTATCCCAAACACTCCTTTAAAATCATATTTCTTCGTAAATTTTCTATAAGCACACAATACAATACTTACTAGTTCTTTCAACAAACTTTTATTTTATTTTTCAAGAAAACCTTCAAGCTTGTATACAAAGTTACATTTAACAACAAAATTTCTAAGTATAACAAGCAAAGCATTTTTCATATTATTTTTCGCTTCAATGGTAATTTGATACATGGATCGTACTCTATTTTAAAAACCATTTGTTTTGAAAATACGAGCTACGTGGCTCTGGTACCAATTGTGGAAACGTAGAGGGGGGTGAATACGTTACCGTTTAAAAACTTTAGATCTTTAGTATCAAATCGCTTATGAAGCTTGTTATAATATGAAAGTACCAATTATTGTTTGTGACTAATATAAAGCATGGTAAACCAAGTTGTCACACAATCATGAACATCAAACCACATCATAAACAATAGTATAGTGCAAGTATAAAAGTAAAGAGATAAAGAAAGGAAAGTGCAAACCGAACACGAGGATTTATAGTGGTTCGGTCACGGATCTCCTTTCCGCCCTACTCCACTCCCCGAGTACCCAACTCGAGAGTTACTTCACTAAATCAACAAGCTCCCTTCTCGGCGGAGAAAACCTTACAATCGTCGCTTACACTTTTTCCGGTACAAAGCTAAATACCGAGTTCTAGTTCGAGGTAGAACCAACCTAACGTCGCCTATACAATATTTCCGACACTAAGCTAGATGTCGAGTTCTTTTACAAGGGTACAACCACTCCCAATATGTTTTATGGCCCAACATAATAAACCTTGTGTTTTATGGCACAAACACATAAACCATCTAATCTAGTTTGGTGAAAGTGTTGGTATGATGCAATGATGTTTACACTAATGATCCATGACACAAATGTCTAATGGATATGAATAACTACTTCTAAATGAACTTCCATTGATAGAAAGCCTTCATGATGAAGATCACAAGTTCCCTAAACTTCTTGTGATAGATCTTCAACTTGTGGTGAGTGGGGATGGCTAGATCTCCAAGATTTCCTTGGTTGATCAAAGAGTATGCTTACAACAAAGATGAATGTTAGAAGCATTATGATCATGATCATTAGGGTGTTTAATGTGTGTTACTACATTGTTAATGATTGATCTAAATGTATGCAAGAAGGTGAAGAAGATGTGCTTTGAAGTGGTGAAGAAATGGGAAAACAATGGGCTTCTATTTATAGCCAAAAGTGGACAGGAGCGTCCACGGACCACGGACCCCTTAAAAGGGTTCCGCCCTTTATAGAAAAGGGTTCCGTGGGTACCTGACAGAAAAGCTAAAAAATCTTTCTTCAAATCTTTACAAGATATTACCAAATCTTACTAAGATCACATTTGAAATATTGTGTGTCAATCTAACCAAAATATTCAAGTGATCTTCCAAGGATTTCAAAGATGATGCATGACATGATGTAACATGTATTTCCATTTTTAGATTAAAAAGTTTATCAAGGTAAACTTGTAAAATGTATTATGTAACTAGTTAATAAAATGTCTAGTTACCTTTTGTAAAAGAGTGCTTGTCAAAATAAAATATATTTTGTCAAGTGTAAGTAAACTTTAGTATTTGTATGAAATACTTGTGAATGCAAAATGTAAAATGAGGTTCGAAATAGAATGGTTAACCTATTAAAATACTTAGTGACTCTAAACGTATTTTAAACATTCTAAATGATTTGTTAATGGGTTTGATCATAATGCCACATAACAAACATGTACGAACCTGTGTTGTAACATACGAGGACTTGAGACATCGAGAGGTGTTGAATGTATGTTGAGACAACGTGTGATTACAAGTAACTTGTACATTTTACGTTATGTATTACAAGTTACATGTTTGTCATCAATCAAAACAAACGAGACTGTATAGATTAAATATCGTAATATTTGCACTAACAGAAACAAAAGGATTAATATGATGATGAATCATCGAAACTTGGTTTTTCTCCAAAAAACCATACACGAGTTGTACCTGGGGCATTGGCGTGTTGCTAGACGCTAACCAATGTCATTTCATGTTTTTTAAACATATCCAAGTGGGAGCTGTTGGAAATGTATATATTTATAAATACGTAAATGTCCGGATTCGAACTCGTGACCACGGGATTGCACACATTAGCGAATGAGAATTCAAGTTAAATAATTAATGTTAATGTTTACGATTAATTATTACACATAAAGTCCGTCTAACGATCGTTAAGTATTTAATGGAAATGACTAACGACCATTAAATATTAAATGGGAGAATATATGGTGAATATCTTGAAATTGGAAAAGATTTCGAATCTCCTTTTCCTCTCTTAGGGTGGCCGGCCATAGGGTGCTATCCAAGCCCTAAACCCTAACTTTTCTTTCAAGTTTTCCATACACTATAGATACAAAGGCTAGGGCTTAGGGTTTTCATAACTTTGTGCATTGAATTAACCCTAGATCTTGCCTCTCCTCTTTCTTGCTTACTTCGGCCGAAACCCTCCTCCAAAGGGGTGTTTTGGTTTTGTTTATTCATAAAACAAGGACTTGTGTTAGATCTAGCAATCGCTTGATTCGTTGGTTAATTCATGTGTACAAAACTGTGGTTGTAAGACAATATTCTTACACCTAATTGGTTTGAGTTGTAAAACGGTAAGGGACAACTCTTTAAACCACTTCTTCTATTTTGTTCAAGAGATCTGACATTCGCAAGAGGTATGTTACGCTTTTAATTCAGTTAATTATTTATTTGTTATGATCTTAAGTCTTCCGATGTGTACTCTGTGGTGTCTACATGTTTTATTGTTATTCATGTATCTTAAACTCAACAAAGCTTATGCCTGTCTTCAATGTCTTGCGGTTGTCTGATGATCCCGATATCATAAAATCTGTTTGTGCAGCTGCTACACCCGGGAAGGTAATGATTGTAGTTTCTATGTTATACAGTTTTACGTTAACTTATTGTTTTTCTAAGTCAATACCATATAAAGTTTACCCATTTTATTTTTTTAATTTTATTTTTTGTTTCTCAGGCTGAAAATGAAGTCACCAGTTCAAAGGTTGCTGATGTGACGCCATCTGTAAGTATTATTAATTATTTACTTACATTACGCAAGTAGTATCCATTTTGTACATTTATTTGCCACGTTGGTTGCTAAGCATTTTATGTTGGTTAACCTACCTTTTTTACTATTCGCATGATTTGGAGTCACAAACCGATGAGAACACAACGCCGGCTACTGGCCTAAAGAATGATGTTGCGAATGTCGAGCAGTCGTCTTCTGATACGACGTCGCATGAAAAGAGGAAGGTGGATCCATTGGAGAAGACTGACTTGCTCCAAGGCGAAGAAAATAGTGCAACCAAAAGGACAAAGTTGGTTCTCGACAAGGAAATTAAAGTTGAGAAACTCTGAATGAAGTGTGCTTTTAGGTCCAACTTTTGGTACATGCTGCGTAACTGTGGATGCATTTTCATATAAACAATACATTTATGTTGTCTGATATTGGTCTTGGATTTTATTTTTTTCGTGTTTGCAATGGTATTTGAACTTTTTTTGTGTGTGGACAATGCCTTATTATGAATAATGCATCACTACTGGGTGCTTGAACAATTATTCGTTATGCTTTTAAAGTTGTTTGCAGGTTTTAACAAATATTTTATGCATATTGTACCTGTTTTCTTGTGTGCTTTTCATTTTGCAGGTAACTTTGTGTTACTTTTTCTGGAGAGCATATGGCTTCATCAAATGTAATTGTGATTTCGTTCAACCAATCAACAAAGAAGATGATAGAAGGAAAGAAGAAGTGGCTTTCAACATATGTTCCAGTTTGTAGGTTCGAAAGTCTCCCGTTCAAACTGCAGATGAATGTTAGATAGGTTAGTTGTCCCAAACTCAATAGTGGTTTGGGTCTATTTGGTTTAGGCTTTAGTTGCTTATTATCAAATCTATGTATTTAATATAAATATATATGATGTCTCAAATGTAATGTAAAATTTTGAATATTAAGCATAAATAATGAAAGTGTAATTAAGTCACGTGAATTAAAAACATTTATAAGACAGAAATAACCCATTGTTGGTTATTAGTTGACTAAAATAACCTAAACTACCCTACACTAGAAATAAAATGAATTAGATAAGGTGTAATATTGTGATTTAATGCTTATGCGGCAATTTTGAATAGAAAATTAAAAAACTGAACATTTTTGGCAGAAAAGCTTTAAAGTTCTTTTTTCAAAAGTGGATATGGCACACAAATAATCCAAGTTATTTATAGAAAAAATTCATTATGCGTGGTAGAAATGTGTGCTATATTATATAAAATAGAAATAGATAATGCATTCATTTGTAAAAAAAAAAATGCAAGATTAAAAAATATTAATTTCATATAAGTGTAATAAAAATGAAAAGGAAAGTGTAAGTTAATGAGTCTATGTTAATTTAATTATTGAATTTCAGTTTTAGGATACGATATAAATTTTTGATAAATCTAGTCAAACATAAAACAGTTTTATTTATCAATCAACAACATATCATAAAAAATAAACATTTAAACATAACATTAGTTTAAACACATAATGTAAATTTTTCCAGTTTTAAGCATAACTAGAAAAGGTGTAACTAAGACACGTGATTTAAGAACATTTATGAGACAAAGATAACACATTGTTGGTTATTAGTTGACTAAAATAACTTAAACTAACCTCCACTTGCCGTAACACGAATTAGATAAGGTGTGATATCGTGATTTAATGCTTGTGTGGCAATTTTGAAAAGAAGAATTCAAAAACTTAACATTTTTAGCAGTAAACTTTAAAGTTCTTATTTTAAAACTAGCTATGCCACGTGGTGCAAGGATATGCCAAGATATTTATAGAAAAAAAAATCGTTAAGGGTGGTGCAAAAGTGTGTTATACTATATATAAAATAGATAGATGCATTCATCTGTAAAAAGACAAAAGAATGAAAGATTGAAAATGTTAGTTTCATATAAGTATAATAGAAATGAAAACGAAAATGCAGATTGATTCTTCCGTGTATGTTAATGAGTTTATGTTTAATTAAGTCTTGAATTTTAATTTAAGAAAACGATAAAACTTCTTTAATAAATCTCATCAAACATAAAACAGTTTTTGTTATCAATCAACAACATAACATAAATAAATAAAACATATAAATTTAATATTAGTTTAAACACATAATGTAAAAAAATTCTATATTAAGCATTAAAAAAAAGGTGTAACTTAGTCATGTTAATTAAAGACATTTATGAGAAACAAATAGCACATTGTTGGTTATTAATTGACTAAAATAACACAATTAGATAAGGTTTAATATTGTGATTTAATGCTTGTGCGGCAATTTTGAATAGAAGAATTCAAAAACTTTATAATTTTAGCAGTAATGTTTTAAAGTTCTCGTTTCAAAATTGGTTATGCCACGTGACACAAGGATACGCCAAGATACTTATAGAAACAATTGATTGGGATGGTAGAAAAGTGTTATATATTATATAAAACTCGATGATACCCGCGCATATCAACGAGATTTTATAGCGACTGATCATTTTGAGTTAAAAAAAGGTTTATGGGTTATAAACGAAAAATAATAAAAGTTTGAAGATTTAGGGATTAAACATAATGTTTTGAAACCCGGTTCGACCCGGGTGGTTCAACCGGTTGAACCGTTCCGGTCAAAAAACGGATCCACTTAAACCGAGTCAACCCGACGGGTTTGGTCAAAATGGGTCAAATTAAACCGGGTCAACCCACCGGGTTTGAAGCGTCTCAGGTCAACCCGGTTTTCTATATGTATTAATATTTTTCTTTTGAAATATATGTTTTCAACATTTCTTTTTTTAATTTCAACTTTTCACTTTTTACTTTTTGGTTTTTCCTTTATATATATTATAGTAGGGTATTCGCGCGTTGCGGTGGCGGGTACCCTATGACGAATAATCGGAGAAATAGATCTTGATGAGACCTGATTCACCAGTCTGTATCGGTTTCAACGGGTTTTCTCTGGTTCGTTTTCGGATGGCTTTTATTGGTTAGCCGAACTGGTGGCGACACCCGTTCCCGGTTGAACTCGTTGGTCCAGTCTGATTTTTAAAACTATATGTACCATCAACTTGTTAGCTTGTATGAAGCTTTGTGTGTTTTATTAATTTGTAAAATGTATATAATAACATGTACTTTTTATTTGAGAGTTTTGAAAATTAACATTAATTAGTGTGTTTAATTATTTTATATTTTGGATTATGTTGTAGTTTGTTTAAATTTTAAATTGTGAAAATTTTATTGTACTTTTTAGTAAAGGGTGTTTTAATTGGTTGTTTTTAATTTGGTAAATATGTTTTTAATTGTTTGTATAATGTAAATAAATTATTGTACTTTTAAGTAATGATGTGTTTTAATAAGAGTATTAATTATACCATATATTCTCTCACGACTTTCAACATTTCATTTTTCAAATTTTGACCATTTTTCTTTTATATGTAGTATAGATAGATGCAATCATCCGTAAAAAAAAATAAAAGAATGAAAAATTAAAAAATGTTAGTTTCATACTTTCATATAAGTGTAATAGAAATGAAAAGGAAAAATGCAGATTTTATTTTCCGTGTATGTTAATGGGTCTATGTTTAATTAAGTATTGAGTTTCAATTTAAGGAAACGACATAAATGCTTTCATCAAATCTCATCATAAAACTGATTTTGTTATCAATCAACAACATATCATAAAAAATAAATAAACATCTAAACTCTTCTTCTACTTTTTTTGAAAAAAAAATGAATATATTATTCCAAATCAAATTTATACAATACATACTGCTAGAATTAGTGTGTAAGGGCATTTCCCAAACACACTAGACTATAAAATAGCAAACACACAAGCATAAAATACTAGCTTTAACAATACAGGACCAACTATCTAAGAAAGATAACTAAAGCATATCTATCACCTATTAACCATTTCATCCAAGGATATCCTAAGCTAACTTAGCATACCAAATAGAGCAAACACCCTCACAAATGGTATACCAAGAAACTAAGACATCAGGGCATCATCATAGGCATAAGATCACTTAGAGAAAACTCACCAAGCATGGCTTGTAGGTCACTACATATTGTATCAAAACACACACAAAAATATAGAAGTTTGAGATAGAAAGAGTAGCGAGGTAGAGAGACGGTAGCGAGGTAGCAAGAGAGAAAGTGTTAATACTGTAGGACCTAAGATATATCAACCTTATCACTTTACCAAGCGAACCCAACACAAACCAAACACAAATACGTTATGCGTATGAATAAGAAAGATTAAGATAAAGAACTTGGTGACTTGATGTATGAATTCGTGTATATGTTTAGAGAGGTAGAGAGAAGAAAGATGAAAACAATAAGTTGTATATTGCTTCAAGGAAAAACACACACACACACACACACTCAAGCACACCCCTCAAATGACATACTTGAGGGGTATTTATAGTACAAGAGAGAGGATGCCCTAAGGCTTGGCCATGGGCCGTATATGGGCTTGGATTGGACATGGATTGATATAAGGCTAGCTTAACATAACTTCTAACCAATTAGCTTAGCCCAATCCACGAGCCCGTTGACTATTCTATCACGATATCTAACACGCGTTACAAAGTTCCTAAACGTGAATGACCATCACTTCTAATAAAAACTATTAAGGCTAACAATCTCCCCCTAAGGGGTGGTCATTCAAAAGATGCTCCACTTGAATAGGTCTTTACTTTCTTTGAGCTTGAACTTTGCGTGTAGATATAGAATAGTCTTGTTTCTTTGTTCCTTCATGCTTTGTGATCAGTTGATGTGGTTGTCTGCCGTTGTCAACTTCGTTGGTTAGGTGTCTCCACGCCTTTCTCCACCATGCTCACACTTCTATTTGACTTTGAAGTTCTAATGTGATGAAGTTCTCTAGTCTTTACACTTTGTAGATTCTTTGACATTGACTAAGAATCATCTTTAACTTTGAGTCGCCTTTGATTTTGATGAGAACATTCATATGTTGTTGGTATAAGCATGTGGTGAGTCTGCACGATCCATCCGCTCCGGAGCTTCCATAAGAAGAAAACATAAAACAGGTTAGTAATAAGCGGATTCCGGCACTTACAAGTTTGAATTTTGAGGGTGTTAACAACATAGTGTGAAAACACATCTCTAATTCTCACAAGGGCCGTTCCTGAACTGGAGTCCCACAAGTGAGATAACGCGATATACCGAAGTACATCTACAGTTCAGATGAGTCGCTGAGGTACACCGAAGCATCACCTCACGACTGTAGACCGTTTGAGACACACTAAGCGTAATCCACAAGGAGTTACCGAAGTGACCTGCTGTCAGGGCTGCTTGATGTTGACCCTAGCAGGAGTTTCCATTCAATCACTGAAGATCACAAATGTGAATCTTCTCATAAATGTTCTGGCAGATTGCTAAGATCTGCATAGGACTCTAAAATATATCACTTGTGTCCTTAAGGATGAACAACAAGCGATGTCATGTCAAGTGTTCCTATGAGATCTTTTGATGAATCTCGTGGCTCTAGACTCAATAGTGCTTTTTGTTTTCCTGAGCGGAGACTAGGGAGAGGGTCTCCTTCTTCAATACCAACGATCTCTAAGAGAAAGTCGATAGATTATGTAGGGTTCCCAGTGAGAATGAAACAAATCCTTTTAAGAGGAATTGAGTGGCTAGAAGGTTTAGTGCAGTGCGTCACTGGGTCCATGACGTCTTTGTCTTCAATACCAGTGTCATCTAGTGACAACCAGTAGCATATGTATTGAACCCGGTTTCTGCCCTAAGGTTGAATATGGAGGGCTATTTCTTTTCACCCTTTCTCATTACATTTCTTTTTAATTCTTCAACCCCTTCTTTCTCCTTTCTCACATTACTCCTTTTTTCAATCATACCTAAGGACTTCTAGTTCTAACTATTGGTGGTGTCCTTGGGTAGATCCCTCCGGCTCTGGCGGATCATAGGACGGATTTCCTATCCTTAGTCACCTTATTACTCCATGACTGTCCTATTGTTGCCATAAAACCATTTTTCTTGAAAATCTCTCAGAGTGTTTATGATAGAAAACATGTTTGAAACACTCCGTGAGTTTTATATTTTAGAAACACTCCCCCTTCACATGTGCTTATAAGTTTTGACAGAAATCTGCACATAGAGGGTAGAGTTCGCACTTTTTGAATTGATCGACTTTAAATGAACTAGACCGATTCGAGACACGTTTACATCACTAGAGAACTAGCTTGAAATTATTACCCGTCCTGGTCAAGTCATAGAAAGTTTCTCGAGATGGTACATGATTCCTCGTCAATTCATTTGTTACGACTGAGTCGAGCTCTTTTTGAGATTCAAACAACGAACATTAGACTTTTTTGATCACATTTTAATCACGTTTCTCCCCCTCAAAAATAGCATATCAATGATGCTTTTGAAACAAAATGATTAAAAGATATGTTTTTCGAAAAGCATTTGGAGAGAAACTGATTTAGCATGAATTTTAGAACAATTTTGGTTTAATACTCCCCCTTAAAGAAAGCATATTTTTCTTACAGAAAATTTGGAATCAATTAAGGGTTTAGAGGGAGTTATCTTGGTACCAAATGTGAGAGATTTTGAAAAATCTTTTTGAAAATTTTCAAATCAATGGTACGCAAGATGAAGATTTTAAAAATCTTTTGAAGATATTTAGAGAAAAATTATCTTCATTTGTTTTAGGATAAGTGCTCGATATGTATGAAAATCGATTTTGCGTAGCACTTTCCTTTCTTTAAAGATCGGGTTGCAAGCGGAAATACTGACAAGCCATTGTTTCTAGGAAAAGTGCTTTGAAAAATATTTAAGACCTTTGATTGGTTAAGCACTTTCCTTTCTTTGAAGCGCGGGTCCTGAACTGATGTGTCCAGAAGCCATTAATTTGAAGTCCGGGTTTCGTACTGAAGTATACGAAAGCCATTTTATTAAGAAATTTTGAGAAACGACATGTTTTAGAAAAACATTTAAAGAACTCTCGCTCAAGCATCTGTACATGCCCGTATCATTGTTGAATGACATTTCTAGAAACGTACAGAATTACGATTATACGAGAGACATGTCGTGAGAAGAATATTTTTGGATTTTTGATTTTGTAATGTTTTTGTATTTTTGAAAGTTTTATATTTTTATATTTTGCTTTTGTTGGTTTTTCAAATTTTGTATTTGGTTTTTCAAAAATATTTACAAAGAAGATTTGAAGAAAGAGAAATTAAGTTGGGACAAGTAAAAGTGGAGTTAAGAGTGGAACTAGAAAAGGATTTCCACATGCGAAATTGGCATAAAGTTCTTCTTTACCACACGGGGTATATGAACCTTCAACACTTTTACAAGTACCTGCATCTACAGAAGAAGAATTTTCACAAATAACCGTGTTAGAAGTACATGTTTCCTCACGGCGAGGGTGATCACTATCAACGGTTGTAGTGGATCTGACTTCCTTATCCGAATGATTTTCACTATTATCTGTGTTGGAGCAATTATCAAAAATCTTTCCTGTGGGAATCCATCTAAGACCTATTTTGTTGAAAACTTTGCCCGTGGGAATCCACCTAAGGTAAGATCGAGGAGTTGTTTTCTTATCAGATGCAGCGGAAGACTCATTTTTGGAAAAACTACGTCCTGAAGAGATCCACCTATTAGGTTTCCTTTTGATGTTCATCTTGTCAACGGGTTTGTTTCTATTTGGTGTCTTAGTGGATTGTGCCTTGGCACGAGAATTATCTTTCTTGAGATATTGTAAGGCACATGCATCATGATTAGCTGAAAAGATACATTTTTTACATGTAGTACAGACAAATTCAATATTCTTGTTTAAAACAGCAGCTTTATCTTTGTCACTATAGTCTTTTGGACATTGATTTTTGTTCGAAAACGACTTAGAATTCCTAGTGTTGTTTTCTAAGGGCATAGCATTTTCTTTTGCGCAACTACTCTTAGATGCAAGCCAATCCCTAGTCTTTTGTAGAGTGTTCCTAGGTAATGGTTTACTACTACTAGCAGTGCCTTGAAATCTTGTAGAATTCATCACCCTAGATGTTGCACCTAGAATTCCATCTTTTCGAGTCTGTGCCTTTTTCCTAGCTTCTTCTAGATAGTGATTGTTGACCATGTTGTTAGAACCAACAGATTCTTTAACTGGATTTGCGGTCACATTCTGTGAACTATTCCTAGAAGTGCCATGTGTAATCACTTGTTCTTTATCAAAAACTGGTTTTTCAAAAGCTTTGATAATTCTCTTTTTAATAGGCAAAGTCTGTGGAGTGACTGTTTTTGACAAATCATTTTTCTCATTGACTTTTGGAGGATACTGAGAAATAGACATTTTTGGTTTGAAAACCGGTTTGGGAACATTTGTTTTCTCCTCAGTCAATGGTTTTGCAAACTTAGTATCCACAGCCTTTCCTTTTTGACTTTCCAGCTGAGCCCTCAAAAGATCATTTTTCGATTTCATGTCATTGTAGGCACGCTCATACGACAGTTTATCATACTTGCATTCCTCAGTTTTTCGATCGAGTTGTTTAAAATATGAGATATTTTTTTTTCAAGTTTCATAAGAGCTTTTTCATATTTTGAAACAATCTCGGAGGTCTCATACTGGAGTCTTTCATGATCTTCAACAGAATATGTTTGCAAAATGATGGACATAATATCAGTAGTCAGAACATCTTCGGAGAGAGAGTCATTAAACTTTTCCAAAACTTTGATGTGTTCAACACTTTCATTAGCTTGCTTTACCAGGGATTTATGGTCCTTGACAAAGTCAGTTGTTTCTTTCAAAAAGGCTTGTTCAAAATGAATTACCCTTGCACTGATGTTATTCAGCTGAGGGGCAATTTGAGTTTCAAAAAACTTTTTCTGTTCGTTATCAAAACTATTAAACCAGATGTTTGTTCTAATATTGGTTTTAGTTTTAACGGTCTCTTGAAGATCTGCAATTCTAGTTTTCACATTTTCCAAAATACTTCTCGCATCACTTGTGTTAAAAGGATTGTTTGAAGACATTTGTTCAATGTTCGAAAGAGAATTTGAGACAACAACTGGTTTTGAAACTGATTTTGAAACTGGTGTTGACACTTTGTTTGAAACACTTGGTTTGGTGGAAAACGTTGATTGAGAAACAAACGAAATACCATTAATTTGGTTCCATTTATTATAATCAATAGGTTTGATTTCCGGATGTTTTTGTTTCATTTTTGATCTACTCTCCTCAGATAGTTCCAACGTTTCAAGAGAATCATGCACAATTATAGGTTCATGCAAAGGTTTTCCATTATGCAACACATTCTGAGATTTCTGAGCTTTCTTGAGAAACGAAGAAGGGTCATTACCAAGTGCCATCTTATGTGAAGTATGAAAACGTGGATTTACTTGGTTAGAAAGCATCTTGTTTGATTTAGCTGAATGACCCGTTGTAAGAAGCAAATTGTCCAATGTTTTGATTTTTTCCGTTTTATCAAGAATTTCATCAAGAAGAGAATCTTCTCGTTTTGAAAAATCAGCAATCAACTGTTTCTTTTCTTTTTCAAGATCAGAAAACAGTGCTTTTTGTTTAGAAAGTTGGTCATTTAGATCAGAAATTTCCTTGTTTAAAGATTTGATTTTCAAATTCAGATTCACATCAAGTGTATCGTATTTGAGTTGCAATTGTTTTTCTCTTAAAACAGAATCTCGATAACCAATTTCTAATTCTGAAAGTTTGTTTGTATGAAATTCAAAAGCTTTGGCGTGCTCCTTGTAACTCTCAAGCTCAGCGGTCAATTTAGCATTCGAGGCCTTAACTTCGCGATTGACCGTTCTTACTTTCTCAACTTCAATGCCACATTGATTAATTAATGATTCAAAATAAGCACGTGTTTCCTCATCATTAGCACCATTCTGTATCACTTGACCTCCATTAGGATCCATATATGGAGTTTCAGAGTTAACATTGCTATTAACTTTCTCTCCCACATATGTGTCATAATAAGGTTCGGGAGACACAGAATGTGGCTTCTCATGAGTAAACGAATGTGGTACCTCATTGAGTGAATCTGTGTCGTAGACAGGAGTTGTGTCATAAATACCGCTTGATGTTGTGGCCTGTTGATTGATTGTGTGACTGGAGGTTGCATTATCGTTTGCTTTATCTTCCCATTTTGGGTACCTGAATTTTATTTCCTCAGCAGTCAACTCAATTCCCAACTCTTCTTTTTCTGCTAACATCAACATGTACTGGACCTTTTCAAGCTTTGTCATTGGTATGACACTAGATCCTGAATCTTGTCTTAGAGGTTCGGAGGTAGCATTCTGAACAGAAGTCATAAAACAGTTATTCCCATTTTGATATCCCATATTCTGATTCACAATCTGACCCCCTTGATGTCCATCAAACTGCTCTGCATATTGCATCTGATTTCCCTGATTCACATTTTCATAATTCCCAACGACTGGAGCTGCAACATTGCCATTCTGATTACCCACTGCTCTATTCCCAACATTCTGTCCCATCTGATTTCCAACATTCTGACCCAACTGATTACCTTGATACGGAACCGCCTGATTACCCATGCGACTGCTAAATGCTTTATCCAATAAAGAAAATACCTGTTGCAAGGTCGCTTCTACATGGTCAGTTTCATGATCAATGATTCCTTGTTCCTGGTATTGTGGATACGGTTGTTGAATGACTTGTTGTTCTGGTGGATAGAATTGTTGTTGTGGTTGTTGAATGTATTGCTGCAAGTTGTTGTTGTTGGAAGATGATGAAGCTTGTTGTTGTGTATTGACTGTAGTTTGAGTCTTAGCAATAAGTGCCAATCGATCATGATTCTTTGCCAATCTTTCTTTCCTGACTTCATTCACTTCAGCTTGGTTTTGTTTCAGAAAATCGTTGAGTTGATCAAAGTTCACCTGATGTAAGTCTTTTGTTTGGTTGACAATAGTGACATATCGTCCCCATTCTTCTGGAAGATTATTCAGGAACTTGATGTTTTGAACGATTGTTCTGGGTGCCAACTTGTTTCTGATAAGCTCATTCATCAAAGTGCAAAACCTTCCATAGTAGGATTCAATGGATTCTCCTGGTGTAGATGTAAACTTCTCCCATTCAGTTAGCAGCTTGTTCTCCATGTCTTGTTTACCAATTTCTGTTCCATAACATAGCCGTCTAACACGTTCCCACATATCGAAAGCAGTTTCACAACTGTCTACCGCAGCAAAGATGTCTATTGGTAAACCCAGTTGGACAATATGAATTGCCATGTCATCTACATCGACTTGTTTCTGATCCTCTTCAGTGTATTCTGATTCAGTTTGAAGATGAGAGGATGGTGGGATGGGAGGTGTTGCATCTGCATTTCCAGGTACATGAACTTTTCGAGGCTTGAAGGGTCCATCCTGAATGGATTTAATCATGAGTTTGCCATTAGGTTTGGTCTTGATGTAGCGGAGCATTCGACTTGTCCATTGAAGATAACCACCTTTTGCCAACATAGGAGGTCTGTTTTCGGCACCGGCTGCATGAATGTCTTGTTGAGTAGCCATTGATGAAGGTATGATATGATAAAGTTGATGTAGGATCGATTCAACGATAAAGGAGTTGTGGTTGATGAAGATTAAGCTTGGTTGAGGTGTTTCCGAAAGTCGTACTCGTAAACTCGGTTCTTAGTCGAAAAAAAATTTTCGCCCAAAATTTGAAATTCACTTTAAAAATCAATTCTAAGGTCGTATGAAAAATTTGAGTTATGACAATTTTGACGCCAAATTTGACCCGAAAAATTTGAATTTAGGCCCAAAAATTTGAATTTTTTACCAAAATTTTCACAGTTAAACCAAAATTTGAATCTCGCGTAAAAATTGAACGTTTAGTCTCCTCAAAAATTTAAATTTTACTCAAGTTTTCCCGCCAAAATTTTTTTTTTTTTTTTTTTTTTTTTTTTTTTTTTTAACCTTAGGCGTAGAAAGAGCTTAGGCGTAGAGAACAGAAGTTACGAGTAGGATATGGTTATGAGTAGACGAGGCTTAGGCGTAGGATCTTATGCGTAGGATCTTAGGCGTAGGATCTTATGCGTAGGATCTTAGGCGTAGGATCTTATGCGTAGGAAGCTTAGGCGTAGGATTCCTTAGGCGTAGGATCTTATGCGTAGAAAGAGAGCTTACGCGTAACCTTAAGCTTATGCGTAGACAAAAAGTTACTCGTAAACCTTACGCGTAATTGTGAAGTTATGCGTAGAGTTACTCGTAAGCTTTTAGCTTATGCGTAAACTATGGTTAAGAACCAAAAATCCTTTACACTGTCACAGCGTAAGAGATATCCACAAGTCGAAGTGTTCCACACACTTATCCAAGTGAGGGAAGCACTGAGTAACCGTTATAGCTCGAAGATTCTTCACCAAAAAGTTATGAGTAGAAAGTTATGAGTAGTTGACTGTCTTACGAGTAGAACTAGGGTTTTGACCTACTCGTAAAAAATTTCCAACGATTCAAACAATTTCTCTTGCACAGATAGCCTTAAAAACACTCAAATAACACAAAAATGTTAACCTTTTTCACCCAAAGTGCTTAGAAAAGTTACGAGTAGAAAACTAGGGTTTTGACTTTTTGACTTCTACTCGTAAGAAATTTCCAACGATTCAAATGATTTCATTTACCCAGATAGCCGTAAAAACACTTGAATAACCCAAAAATGTTGACCTTTTTCACCCAAAGTTGCTAGAAAAGTTACGAGTAGAAATGACCAACAAACCAAAAACGAGCTTAAAACTTAACCAAAACGCGTAAAGCTTCGAACTTTTTGCCAAAACTAGAATCTATAACACTATATAAACCTTAGACCATAAGAATCTTGAAGATTTAAGTGCAAAAATAAAAGTTTTATGCGTGACAACTTTGAATAGCGAGAGCTACGCGTATACTACAAAAAAACTTCAACCAAAACACTCCTAAACCATTGTTAGGCGATTGATACCAATTGTAGGACCTAAGATATATCAACCTTATCACTTTACCAAGCGAACCCAACACAAACCAAACACAAATACGTTATGCGTATGAATAAGAAAGATTAAGATAAAGAACTTGGTGACTTGATGTATGAATTCGTGTATATGTTTAGAGAGGTAGAGAGAAGAAAGATGAAAACAATAAGTTGTATATTGCTTCAAGGAAAAACACACACACACACACACACTCAAGCACACCCCTCAAATGACATACTTGAGGGGTATTTATAGTACAAGAGAGAGGATGCCCTAAGGCTTGGCCATGGGCCGTATATGGGCTTGGATTGGACATGGATTGATATAAGGCTAGCTTAACATAACTTCTAACCAATTAGCTTAGCCCAATCCACGAGCCCGTTGACTATTCTATCACGATATCTAACACGCGTTACAAAGTTCCTAAACGTGAATGACCATCACTTCTAATAAAAACTATTAAGGCTAACAAATACAAATAAGGCATAAAAACGTTTATTTATATTTTACGATCTTCTAATGTTTTGTCGATAACAAAGGTAAAATCATTTTAACGAAACAAATAAAATACGTAAATGGTTTGAGCCAATAGTTTACTAACACACTTACATTTTCATATAAAACACTAAACAAGTAATATTGTTTACATCTTATAGAAATGCATATGTATAACAACTAGTGTTTACATAATATGGAAATGTGCATATATATATATATATATATATATATATATATATATATATATATATATATATATATATATATATATATATATTGTAATGGGTAAAAATCTAAGTCCTTGACCCATTGACTAGGTACAAAGAATGTTGTTGGGTAAAAAAAATCCATTACCCATAACCATGGAGCTTGATCCATAACCTATGACCCATTGCATGACATCATGCATGAAGTCATTTTGGGTATTATCCATGATCCATGACCCAAGACCCATGACCCAATGTCTAGATACATTACATCTTGTTGGGTATCCATAATTCATTACCCATAACCCATGGTTCATAACCCATAAACTATAACCCGGTTTGCAACCCAAAATCCGGACATAAGCTGACCCAGCTGCCTGATCCCTTGGATTGCACTAGCCGGATCCCTCAGGGGAGGGATCTGTGGGAACAAAAGATTGCACTACCAGGCTTCGATGATGATTAAAGGTATGAGGGGTGTATGTTCCAGCCAAGACTTTCCTTTCACCTAAGAATAAGAAATACGAAACACTACGTTAAGTGATTTCGCAGGGGTAGGACCCTGCGAACCACCTCCGGCGTGAGAGTAAGTATGAGTTATGGTTGTATAAGTGTGTGTAAGTAAAGAGATTAGTGTGAAAGAGCATACCATAATCCATTGCCCGTCCAACCTATTTATAGTGGAAGAAATAGGGTTAGAGGCACTCTTGCGTGAATGTCGAAGAACATGGGGGCGTCCCATGTTTGTGGGTAACCGCTAGGGTTTAGTGACCCACGTTCTCAAACTTGACGGGGAACCCAAGAGAGAGAGGGAGATCGTGGGTTTGACCAAGTCAGGAGGTTCTCCTATCCATTACTCCTTCGTCAACCTTACCCCGAAGGGCTTAGGGCTTCAAATGGCGAATTCCCCTGAGGTAACCTCCGTGATAACGAATGGTTTGATGCCTATGGATATTCTGGAATCCTTACTTAGGGCTTCGACACGTCTCGGAGGAGTGTCCTTCGAGCTGTACGGAGGGTACATCATCAAGCCCCCCAGTCGAAAGTGATGCATATGAGCGAAGAGACATTGCTTTCGACTTCATGCTTCAAAAAAATACCCGTTCACTGCTAAGCTTATCAATTAGAAAATAAATATGTGCCTAACTTAGCGCATTTAATGCTAACTAGACTTTTTGGCTACCCGCTACAAGAATCACAATTCCCCATCTTACCCGGAGACCAAAAGACTTCTTTTTTAAAATTTAAAAAATTTAAATCGGATAAGAGTAATTTTTGGGACACGTGTCCGGTGCTTAAGAGATGCGAAAGAGAGTATAAAAAGTAGTTGAAACCCTAGCACATTTTACTCTCTCCGTCTCTGTCTACATGCAGTAAAATTTGATCGCCACCACTCCGAAATCAAAAGGTAAACCTTCCTTCTCACTTGTAGTCTTTTTTTTTTTTTTTTTTTTTTTTTTTTTTTTTTTTTTTTGTTAAAAAATGGATTCCAAGTTTATCATAAAACAACAAAAATGTACATTGTCTGCAAAAGATTTACACGATCACCTAGCTGATTTTCCGATCCCCTTGGAGTATAAAATCATGTTGCCTGAGTCTAATCAGGGTATATTTGATGCTCCTGAAGGTTTCATAGGGCTATACACACATGCATTTAGCCATTCCAACCTTAGGATTCCACTGCACCCACTGATATTAGAGCTTATACAGTACTACAAGGTTCATATCTCTAGGTTCAACCCATTTGGTTTAGCCAAACTGACCACATTCATAGTGATGTGTAAAGCATACGGCTATGAACCAACTTTAAAGGTGTTAAGGGGTTTTTTGAATTTGTATCCTGGGGGAAACTGGTTAACCTTGGCTAAAAGGCCTGAGGCAGATGTGCCGAACCTATTTGGGAGAGTATTTACCAACATAACAGCTTGGAAATACAGTTTCTTTTATCTGCAAAACACTTTTATCCCACCCAACTATCCAGAGTTGCTGAATAAGGAATATATGTTTGATGCAAAACGGTACAATGACCCCTTGCCATATGAGGTGCGAAGGGATCCCTGCTATCAGCGTTTGGCTAGATACCCTGTTGATGTGCAAGTGTTTCCCGAGCCAATCTTATACATGGCTGGGATTGCCCAGAGCTGGGAGGGGTCTCCCAAGAAGCCTATTATCATGTACCATGGACAAAGTATGTTTCTCTACTTCTTGTAAAGTAGGACCAATGTATCTCTGATATTTATTTATTTTTGTTTCTTTTTTGCAGAGATGTCATTCAGGAATTTTGTGTACCAAGATTTGGATGAAGACTTGAGCTTCATGCCAGCTGATAAGGCCGAAGAGTCTTACAGTGTTGGCTCTCCTTCCACATCCGTTAACAAGAATGATGTGGATACTCCAAAGCTGGAGCCTATTGCATCAGCACCCCCGCAACTTGCACTGGAGGGTCCATCTCAACATGTTGAGAATGTTGCTGACTCGGACGATCCTGCGGAGGAGGATGTCCCGGTTGTAGGTTCCACCGGTATAGCTGACAGGTTGAAAAGCTGAAAAGGAACAGCTGGCAAGGCGGTTAAGTCAACCAACAAAAGGAAGAATCCCCTTCCCGCCTCCGGATCGAGGGCTGTGAAGCAGAAGAGTGCTGAAGGCAGAAAGTTTGTGAAGTCAGCCTTTGAGTTACCAGATGAATCTGTGGAGGTTCATGGTAAGCAGTTTTTCCTTATAAAACAAGTGAAGTGATAATTGTCAAAATTAACTTAACCCTTATACATTGTATTGGTCGCAGGCCTTCCAAAAATGAAGGAGCTTCCCAATGCTTTGGCTTGCCACCGGATTGTGGATCATGTCACCCCCCCCTTAATGGAAAGGTTTTCTGGACAATATGTTCATTGAAAGGGTTTGTGATATGCATAACAATGGTGTAGCGAGGCAAGCAGTATTGGATAATCACTTAAATGGCAGAACCAGAGAGTTGCTCAGGGCTGTGACCAAGGCTAGACATGAGATGGATGTCTTGTTGGAAAGAGAAAAACATAGGGATCAGGAGTATGCAAAATTGGAGGCCAAGTGTGATGAGATTGAGAAGGACCTTGAGAAGAATCCTCTCGTTCAAGACCTTCGTCAAAAGGTTACAGAGTTGACAACTGAAATTGTTAAACTCAAGGTAGAGGAGGGTAGGGTAGTAACTCTCATTGGTTAAAATTCAGTGCTTGAAGCGAAATGTGCCGGTTTGGAGAGTGAGAAGGCTAGGCTCGGAGAGGTAGAAGTTAAGTTGAGGGAGGAAATTGATGGCTTGCAGATGAGGTACAAGATGCTGCAAAAGGACCATGCGGAGGTTGTGTCAAAGGTGGTGCCGTACATAGCCATGGAACTCTACCATAGTGATGAGTTGGGAGCACAGATGTGGAAGGTCATCAAATCAACTATTTTTCATGGACGGTGCTTGGCGTTGGAGGAGGCTGCCAAAACAGGTAAGCCCCTGGACCTTTCCAAGATTGAATGCTACCGTCCCACATCAAAAGCTGAATATGATGAGGCAGGAAATGCGTTTGCAACAGCAGAGTACTCCTTCCTTGCTGAAGCTACCAAAGATCCTATGGCACCCCTCGAAGGCCTCCTTTCCAAGAAGCCTCGCAAGCTGAAGCCTACGACTCCTACCAAGAAGACAGTGTCTGCCAAGCCTACCTCGGTTCAACAGTCTCCGACCCCCTCCCTACAAAAAAAGGAATGAAGGCTGCCGTGTTGGCAATAATTTGGTTTCAAGGGTGGCATGTACCCTTTAAGATAATTTATCTTATTTGACAATGCTTGTCTTGTTCTCTAAACAATTTGAATGCTTGTGATGTATGGCCTTGGGCCACAAACAACTTAATTGGGGCTTAGGCTCCTCGTGCAGGTACAAGGGTACTAGCCCTTATTTTGAATGGTATAGTGTGGGGGAGTACCTCTACACACTTAGTTATTATTTGTGTTTGTCTTGTGAACTTCTATTACGTCATTTTTCAGACGCTTAACTTTTACATCCTAAGGTTAAACAACCTCATTGTGTGTAAATTTCAACACCAAGAGTATAATGACCAAATTTGATCATTGACAGAGGGTCGCGACCCACTCTATCTCAAAACCTTTAGGTAGTATGACTTTGTATATGTTTTCACAAGTACCATAAACTACAAGGAGAGTTAATGTGAATGTTTTAGTAGGCTTAAATTATGAGGCGTTTATTACACCTTATGCCCTTTTATTCGACATTGAAACTCATAATCGACTTGGTTGAACAAATCTTTGTGTTTAAGAAACGAAGCAAGAGATTTGTGGGAACTGTCTTATTTATCATTTAATTGGTAGAGAGGATTACATCATTCTTGAAATGAAAACTAAGACAACTACCAATAATGTTTGCTTTCCCTTAAGAAGCTTCTAATTACAAGAATGAAAAAGTAAAAGTAATTCTTAAACATAGAACTTTTGAAGGTTCGTACCATTCCATGTCCAGTCGATGGGTTCTCCGAGAAGAGTGGCCAGTTTGTAGGCTCCATTGCCGTGGGCCTCAGCTACCATGTAAGGTCCTTCCCAAGTAGGTCCCAGCTTTCCCTGGTATTGTGCTTTGCATGCACTGTTGAGGCGTAGCACATATTCCCCATGCTTGAAGGTGGAAGGTCTAACCCTTTTGTTATAGTAGCCTTCGATCTTATGTTTGTGCATTGCTTCTCGGATGGAGGCTATCTCTCTTCTTTCTTCTAGTAGATCCAGGTTCTCCCTGATCCTTTCATCATTTTGGGAGGCATCATATGTTGCCACACGCTCCGTGTGTACACTTAGTTCTGAAGGGATGACCGTTTTTGTTCCGTATGTTAGGCTGAAGGGGGTTTCACCATTGCTTGACTTAGGGTGTGTTCGATGGGCCCATAGTACTTGAGGGAGTTCATCTACCCATTCATGGTGAGTTCGTCCTAGCCTTTTCTCAATCCCTTTGATGATGTCTCTGTTTGTAACCTCCACCTGTCTGTTACCTTGTGGATGGTAGACGGATGTCCAAGACTGCTTTATGTTGAGCCCTTGACAGAAGTCGTAGAAGACGCCTTCGGCGAACTACTTTCCATTGTCAGATATGATTATGTGGGGCACTCCGAATCTGCACATAATGTGCTCTCACACAAACTTCTCGATCTGTCTCCCCGTAACGGAGGCTAAAGGTTTAGCTTCCACCCACTTAGTAACGTAATCAATTGCCACTAGCAAAAATTTTACTCCTCTAGGAGCCATAGGCATAGGTCCTACGATGTCAATAACCCATTGGGAGAAGGGCCATGCGGATGTCACACTTGTCATGTCCTGCTTCGGCATCTTAGGAACGTTTGAGTGTATCTGAAAAGCTTCACATTTGAGAATGATTTCTGCCGCATCCCTATGCATCGAAGGCCAATAATAGCCCAACTTCATTATTTTCAAGACAACTGAGCGAGGTCCTGCATGGAGGCCGCAGGATCCTTCGTGGACTTCAGCGATAATACTCGTAGCCTGCTTAGGTCCCACACATCTTAACCAAGGTGATAGAAATGACCTTCTATATGGGTTTCCCCTATTAGCCGGTACTGTGGGGACTTAACCTGAATTTTACTTGCTAGCTTTGGATCTTTGGGGAGAAGACCGCTTATTAAATATTCCCTGATGGGAGTCATCCATGTCTCTCCTTTTTCGTGAACCATGTTTGCAACTTCCTTGCGAATGATGGACCTTTCAGGTAAGACTTCGACAAGTACTTCTTTGGTGAGATAAGCGAAGGCCATAGAGGCTAGCTTGCTCAGTGCATCTGCCTTCTTGTTTTGATTCCTACGAACATGTTGGATGGTGTAGGAGTCGAAGTTCCCTAGCATCTCCTTTGTTTTTTCCGAGTATTGTTTGATGACGGGCTGCCTTGCTTCATAGGAGCCTGTCACTTGGTTTGCTACCAATTGGGAGTCTACGAAAACAGCGAGAGCCTTGACTTCCATATCTTTAGCTAATCGGAGGCCTGCTAGCAGGGCTTCGTACTCCGCTTCATTGTTTGTGGCTTCGAACTCAAAACGAAGAGCATACGTATGCTCCTTCCCATCACGACTGACCAACATTAGACCTGCTCCAGAACCATCGGAGCTGGATGCTCCGTCTATATAAAGTTTCCAGTCATCCTATACTTTAGTGAGTTTAGCTTTGGGCTCTTCCTTTTCTGCGTCTGGCTCGGAAGGTGTTTCTGCCAAGAAGTCTGCGAGAATTTGCCCTTTAATAGAGTTTCGACATTTGAACTCTATTTCGTGCTCTCCAAGTTCAATAGCCAATTTAGCCACCCTCCCAGACTTTTCAGGCTTCGACAAGATTTGTTTGAGTGGCTTGTCGGTTAAGACCTTGATCGGATGGGCCTGGAAATAGCGTCGGAGCCTCCTTGCTGCGTATATCAGGGCTAGTATTAACTTCTCCAATGTTGGATAGTTGATCTCCGCCCGCTGTAGGAGCCTACTGACAAAGTAAATAGGGATCGGTTGTTTGTCTCGTTCTGCCATAAGGAGTGCGCTAATACTCTCCATTGAGGATGCTAAGTACATAAACAACACTTCGCCTTTGATTGGGGCTATAAGTGTTAGAAGGATTTCGATGAACTCCTTCATCTTCTGAAAGGCGGCTTTTGCATCCTGAGTCCACTAAAAAGTCTTCTTATCCACGCATCCTTTGAGTGTTTTAAAGAATGGTAGGGACCTATCAGCCCCCTTCGACAAAAATTGACTTAGAGCAGCCATCTTCTCATTCAGACTTCGCACATCTTTTAGACACTTAGGAGCTTGGAGATATGTACTTGAATTTGGAGGGATTAGCCTTTATCCCCTGGTTAGTAATCAAATGCCCTAGGAATTGCCCCTCTTCGACACCGAAGGAGCATTTCTTAGGGTTCAGCTTCATGTTAATCGCCCGAAGCTGGTCAAAGGTTTCTTGTACATCGAGGAGTAGATCTTCCTCCGTCTTGCTTTTGATAACCATGTCGTCAACATATGCTTCGAGATTTCTGCCTATCTGTTTGTTGAAGGCTTTGTCTACGAGACGTTGGTAGGTTTCCCCTGCATTCTTTAATCCGAAGGGCATCTTTCTGTAACAGTAGACACCTTTGCTTGTGTAGAATGCTGTCTTTTCTTCATCCTCCTTTGCCATTTGGATCTGGTGATACCTTTTGTAGGCATCTAAGAAGCATTTTAGCCGGAAGCCTGCCAAGGATTCTACCTTCCAGTTAATTTCTGGTAGGGGGTAGCAATCCTTCGGGCATGCTTTGTTGATGTCAGTGAAGTCAACGCACATGCGCCACCCTCCGACGCTCTTTTTGACCATTAATGGGTTGGCTACCCAAGTTTGGTATTTAAATTCCCTTAGGATGCCTGCTTGTGTGAGTTCATCAACTTCTTTGCAGGCTGCAACATTTCTTTCGGGGGCTAGGCTCCTCCTTTTCTGTTTTATTAGCTCAATGTGTTTGTACTCATTGAGTTTATGCTCCGTTCTGAAGGACTGTCCCGTCTATCAGCAATGTTCTTGGTACCCCTGTCATGTCAGAATATTTCCAAGCAAAAATATCAAGGTTAGTCCGCAACAGTTCTGTGAGCTTCGCCTTGAAATTCGCCAGGAGTTGTTTTCCTATTACCACCGTTTGTTCAGGGTAGCTAGGGTTAACTACAACTCGCTCCTCCGCATCTGTGCAGCTTAGAATTGCTATCGGAGACTCCTCCGATTCTTTTTTGATCCTTTTGACACCATATACACCCTTATCCGCCCCATAATTAGAATGAACAGTTCCTACTCCGAAGGGGGTTTGGAATTTAATAGCAGCATGTATGGTGGAAACAACAATGCCCATCTTTTGCATAGTTGTTCTCCCTATTAACAAATTATAAGGAGAATCTGACCTGGCTATGACGAAGGTGAGTGTCTCCGTGCAGGATAAGGGGCCTTCGCCTATGGTGATTTCCAACGGTACTTCTCCCAGGGGCCATGAGTGTTCACCGGAGAACCCTACCAGTGGTGTTTTCGAGTCCACCCTTCGTGAGCGTAAGGATGACTTGAGCTTTAGGAAACAATGCTCATAAATGATCTCATAGGAGCTTCCACAATCCATATACACTCTGTTTACCTCCCTGTTTGAGACTCGCACCTTGATGACCACGGGGTCAGTCGAAGGTGTCTGCCCCAGGATGGAAGGGAAGGTTATTTCTCCTACACTTCCCAGCTCCCCATCTGCTTCCTTTCGTTTCAAGGTTGGATCATTCTTGTGCACCATTAGTATCGGAGCCTCTGTAGGGTTAGCCTCCTTCTTGTTCCCCTTCCATTCACCCAGTTGGGTGTCAGAGAACTTGTATTTTCCCTTCTTGATGCACTTAACTAGATGTGCTAATTGTCCGGACCGTACCGCCTCTTCGATCTGCTTCTTTAGCTCTCTACAGTTTTTTGTGTCGTGTCCATAGTCTTCATGAAAATGGCAGTACTTGGACATGTCCCTGGCTTTGCTTCGTGCTGACATCCAAGCTGGTGGATCGAAAGACTTTGCGGCTTTTTCGGTACCCAGGATCTCCCGGGGAGATTTGACCAATTTCGCCAAGAGTGCATGGTTTGAACCTTTTTTGTATGGAGTGAAGCGGTCTCTGTTCTTCTTCTTATTCTTGGATCCTTCCCTGGAGGACCCTCGAGAGAACTTGTCAGAAGCTTCCTTTTCCTCTATCGGAGCCCCGTTTGCTGCTACTTCTTTGGACTCAATCCAAGTGTAAGTCTTCTCCATCAGTGCCTTGTAAGTGATGGGGAGATCGGTGGACAGGAATTCCACCAAGCTTCATGTCCGAAGGCCATGTACAAAACCTGAGATCCTATGATCTTCGTGCAAACCCAGAATTTGCAAAGTTTCATCGGTGTACCTCGTAACGAAGGCCCTTGTGCTTTCGTTGTCCCTCTTCTGTTGGCTAAAGTGTGATCGGAACTTAGCCTTAAGGTCGTCTAGACTTACAATGCTTCCCAACTTCTGTCCATTCCACCATATTCTCGCAGAGTCTCGGAGCGTGTAAGTGAACATGTGGCATGCTACGGGCATGACCCACTTTTGCATCTTGATAGCGCCTTCGAACAAGTGTAGGAAGTTATCAGGTTCGCCTTTTCCATCGTAGGTGCCTATGTAGTCGAACCACTATAAATACTTGTGTCGTGGTTTTGTGTTCCTTACTCTTTATCTTTGCATTACTTGTTTATATGCTTATCTATCATCATCCAACACACACTTTAAATAGATTGACATAAGTCGATCTAAATTGTTTAAAACGAAGTTTTAATCGGTAAAACTATTTAAACCCCCTTCTAGTTTTCCATAATTGGTACCTGATAAGGTTTTAAAATGTACCTTTTTGAGAGGTCGTTTAAGCCCTTATTTGATCACTTTTGTATCCGTTATTACTTAATATCGTTCCTTTTCACTTTTTAGGTCTCTTGAAGGCAGATTGTTGGAATGACACTTATTCGGACGAAAAGGCGTGAATATATGAAGAAAATGGCCAAATTCAAGAATCGAGACACTCAAGCTGCTAAAACTGAAGGGGACGGTGTCAGGTTATACCTATGACGTTGTCGGAACAAGTGTTGTGACGATACAGTAGCCAAATTGCTTATTTTCAAGTGACGGCTTCAGGTTTTAAAAGAGTAGGGCGTCGCAGCTCAGACGGCCTAGATTTGATCCAGACGGCGTCAGAGACTCAAGGCGACGGCGTCACGGACATAAGGTGACGATGTCACAATAATAACGTGGCCAAGACGAAACCCTAATAACGGTGACCCGACGACGTCACAAATTAAAAGGTGACGCCGTCGCAGTTGTAACCTTATATATATAATCCGAATTTTTCAGTTTTCAATGTGTAGTTTTGTGGAGTAAAAATCTAAACCAAACCAAGGCTGTCTTGTACAGTATTTTAGGGTTTTATACCCTAACTTACATCAAGATAAGTGTTTTACTTCATTAATTTAATTATGTCTTCAATTGATTGTGTGTATGCTTGCATGTTCCCCATGTCCGGCTAATTTACTTGTGTGTTTTCTTAGGTAATATGAAACTTAGTTATTGAATATTGATTGGTTGTCTCTTATCTTAATTGTAATCGACCTAGTATTGCGATAGGTCATTCATTGTGTTATTAATGCTTGATTAAATCTTTGTGGAACCTTAGTTTATAATTACCTAGAGTAATTGTAGGCTAAACACCCAAAGAATACCTTAGTGTTAAGTTTATGAATCCTAGAGATTTTGTAGTCGTTAACCTTTGGTAGTTTCAAAGAGTTAGGGATAAACGCATACCCTACAACCTTAGAGACACAACGTGATTAAGAATAAGGACGTGACAATTCAACCATCAATAGGAGATAACTAAGGAGTAATAAAGCCTAAGCAAATACATTTTTAATCATCATACGAGCACACAACAACTAGACATAGACTACATACACCTTAGGATTAGATAATTAGATAGTAGAAGTAATCGGTAGAAATACCAACCCCCAAATCCGAACCCCGAGATTCGTAATTTCAATTTCCTAAAAAATAGAAAAAGATAAAAAAATAATCTTCCTCAACCACAACCTTAACATAGTAACTTCTCACTAGCATTCCTATTCCCCTAGAGAACGATATCAATTCCCGTGGCTTACCCTAATACTACACTACAATGATCAGGTTCACTGCCTATGGTGTTGAAAAACTTGCTCGACGAAAAGGAAGTTCCTTTGACCCCGAACGCGATGTGTAAGCGTATCAAGTTTTTGGTGCCGCTGCCGGGGAATAGAATAGCTAGTTAGGAGTCCAGCTCATTTTGGTTTCCTTGCTTGATCCCTATCAAGTAAGCTTTTTTCCCATTTTTAGCTTCCTCATAGTCTATCCCCCTTCTTTGTGACCTTTGTTAGTAATCCTGTCACTTTTCATCATGGAAGGTGATAACCCCCCTCTAATCATTGTCCCGCCAAGAGCCAGTACTCTTGGTGAATACTCTAGAGCTAGTCACCTAGGCTATCGGAACACCATTGAGCTTCCCGACCAAGCCCAAACTACGGCCCTGCGATCCGACACCATCCGGTTGGTGCAAAACGGATGTGCATTCCATGGACTTCGTTCCGAAGATCCTAATCATCATCTTAAAGATTTCCTTAAAATTGTCGATTCCATCGACCTCGATGCTACTACTCGGGAGACCACGCATCTGCGTCTCTTCCAATTCTCTCTACGAGACCAAGCTAGTAATTGGCTTGAGCAACTTCCCGCCGGCTCCATCTCAAGTTGGGATGATCTCACCTCTCGTTTCCTTGCTTAATTTTTTCCACCGGGGAGAACCACTAAGCTTAGGAATGATATCTTGATGTTCCAACAACGTCAGGTGAATCTCTCTACGAAGCATGGACTAGATTCAAGTACTTACTCCATAGAGTCCCTCATCAAGGCATTAATCTTTGGCTTCAAGTCCAAATCTTCTACGATCATGTCAATTTCCCCACTAAGCGATCCATTGACCAAGCGGCCGGTGGAAAACTTAATGCTCTCACTGCGGAAGAATCGTGGGGTATAATAGAGGACCTTGCTCTCTATGACAATGAAAGTTGGAATGACGCCCAAAACCGTAAAGGCAATCTCCTTGCCTCCCATTGACTCACAATCTTCCGACCGTAGGATGCTCGAGCTTTAAGATCAAGTTAAATTCCTAATGAGCTCTTACGAATATCCTAAGTCTTCCCGCCAAGTGAACAAAGTTTCTTCCTTGTGTGAGCCATGTAGTGGTCCTCATAACACTCACGCTCGCACAAGACTCCCCGAACAAGCTTCCGTTTACTACGCATCCTTGCGTACCAATGGAACGGGAGGAAGATTCCCTACAACACCTGGACCTACGACTTTCAATGACGGCCGAGAAGCATGGAAGGGCAAGCCCGACTTTTATTGGGGACAAACCAAAGAATTCACATCTAATGATTTCTCGTGGCCCCCATCTCACGGCCCTAGCCAACAAAACATAGAAGGGATGTTGCAACACCTAGTCGCATCCAAAGAAGCTCAAATAGCTAAGCTCTTGGACCGTTTTAACCAACAACAAGCCGAGATGGATAGGAAGATAGATAACCTCTTGAAATCCATGACCAATAGTGATAGGAAGTTTAATGCTATCTCAACTTCCGAAGCTTCCGGTGTAGAAATTAAGGACCCAAGTAAGTTAGCTCAGCACGTTCAATTCGTCAATACCATCACCTTAGTGAAACCTAGTAGAATAAATGACGAAGCGAACCATGAAACGACACTTGAGGTTAGTGAGACACCTAGGAATGAAACAACCGAGGAAGTAGATGAAGTAGACAATGACTATTTCAATAAGTTTCCTACGGAAGAAGAACTATCTCGCCACCCACACTTAGTACGTGACCTCCGTCACATGTGTGTTAGGAGAAGCCCTAGGATCAAGTTTGGGAACCCTTGGAATCTTAACATACCATGTTGCATAGGATACCTTTTCGTGGCAAATGCCTACATTGACCGTAAATCCCCGATAAATATAATGACTAGCACCTACTATAATTGGGTAATGAAGAATCCTATCCCAACTAGACAAGATCTCGATAATCCTAGGGTTAGTTGCAATTTTCTTGGTAGAGTTAAAGGATTGCCCCGTGTATGTAGGTAGTTTCACGTTTCCTACGGATTTCATAATTGTGAACGATATTAGTACGACTATAGATCCTAGCTTGTCCAATGTAATTCTAGGAAATCCTTTCATAGAGAACACTGAGATGACTTATGATCTATCGTTAGGAATAGTGAGATTCAAGGATGAGACCGATGATGTAGCTTACCAAATGCCGTTTAAGATTGAGAAGTTTTCATCACTCTCCAATGATGAAAAGGAACTTAAACTATCGGTCTACTATAGGAATGAGGAAGATAAGCAGAAGGGAGTAGATTATGTTATGGCCAAGATTTTTGATTTTTATAAGGATTTCTTGAACTTAGGACCGGAATATAGAACCGAGTGGGAAGAGGACGACCTCTTAGAAAGGTGCATCATAGGGCACTTATACAACATGGAACCCCCCAATAGAGACCGTCATGAGGAAAAAGGTGACGGTAATGAAGTCACGTAGGGGCACGACTTCGAGTCTAACTACAAGACTCATAAATAAAGAAAAGCGCTTCGTGGGAGGCAACCCATGCTTAATTGTTTGCTTGTTTGTATGTCGTGTATCTTTTATTGATTGTTTATTCTCATGTTTAAATTTGTAAAAATGCTTTATTTTGTCTTTAACCTCGTCTTAGTTACATATAAAGGTATTTTACATAAGGGATAAGTGTAGGGAGGATTACACACGTTTTCAAACAAAACGTAAACATGAGAATTACAATTAATTACAAGATATACATGTGTGTTTGTTCGAGTCAAATGCTTGTATCGAGTCATAATGGATGTTTTGCAGGAAATTTTTCCAGATTCTAAAGATGTAAATTTTCCAGAATTTTTTTTCTTCGGAAAATCGCAGACCAGTTTCTGTCAGGATAACTTGACGACGTCAGGATCGCAACCTGACGGCATCAGGAGGAGCAGAAATAGCTTATGACTTTTTCTCATTTTCTAAGCTACCATCCTACATCTATCATTTAAATTTATGTTTGTTTGTTTCAGTTATCTAGAGTTTAGAGTGTCGAGTCTTGGCTTAGCAACGCCATTCTTCGCATGTTTGTAACATAAATATTTTTGACTTGCCACCACTAAATCGCCTATCCCACCAAACCCTTTGTTTCCCTACCGTAAGCCTAACATTACAACCCTTTAAAAGACCTCTTGGATAGTCTTTCCTAGGTGCTTACGCCAAAGCGATGGAGGTTTGATCTAGTCTCAAAACTATGGTAATCTATGTACTAGGACCGTTTAATAAGTGTTTATCTTTCATTTCCAACTTGTTATATTTCATATACACCCGAAAGATGTGAGTACCCAAACACCCCATGTGAGGTGCTAGTATGTAATTTTCGTGCTTGTTATGACTTTTGCGGGGCATATATGTGTTGTGGATCGGTCTAAACTAATGCTTCATGACCCTAAACTTATAAATTAATTGGCTAAAAGCACATTTGCTTGAGGACAATCAAATACCAAGGGATATTTGATAAGGTTTTAAAATGTACCTTTTTGAGGGGTCGTTTAAGCCCTTTATTTGATCACTTTTGTATTCATTATTACTTAATATCGTTCTTTTTCACTTTTTAGGTCTCTTGAAGGCAAATTGCTGGAATGACACTTATTCGGACGAAAAGGAGCAAATATACGAAGAAAATGGCCAAAGTCAAGAATCGAGACACTCAAGCTGCTGAAACTGAAGGGGACGGCGTCAGGTTATACCTATGACGCCGTCGGAACAAGTGTTGTGATGATACAGTAGCCAAATTGCTTATTTTCAAGTAACGGCTTCAGGTTTTAAAAGAGTAGGGCGTCGCAGCTCAGACGGCCTAGATTTGATCCAGACGGCGTCAGAGACTCCGGGCGACGGCTTCACGGATATAAGGTGACACCGTCACAATAATAACGTGGCCAAGACGAAACCCTAATAACGGCTACCCGACGGCATCACAAATTAAAGGGTGACGCCGTCGCAGTTGTAACCTTATATATAGAATCCGAATTTTTCAGTTTTCAGTGTGTAGTTTTGTGGAGTAAAAATCTAAACCGAACCAAGGTTGTCTTGTATAGTATTTTTAGGGTTCCATACCCTATCTTACATCAAGATAAGTGTTTTACTTCGTTAATTTAATTATGTCTTCAATTGATTGTGTGTATGCTTGCATGTTCCCCATGTCCGGCTAATTTACTTGTGTGTTTGCTTAGGTAATATGAAACTTAGTTATTGAATATTGATTGGTTGTCTCTTATCTTAATTGTAATATACCTAGTATTGTGATAGGTCATTTGTTGTGTTATTAATGCTTGATTAAATCTTTGTGGAACCTTAGTTTATAATCACCTAGATTAATTGTAGGCTAAACACCCGAAGAATACCTTAGTGTTAAGTTTATGAATCCTAGAGATTTTGTAGTCATTAACCTTTGGTAGTTTCAAAGAGTTAGGGATAAACGCATACCCTACAACCTTAGAGACACAACGCGATTAAGAATAAGAACGTGACAATTCAACCATAAATAGGAGATAACTAGGGAGTAATAAAGCCTAAGCAAATACATTTTTAATCATCATACGAGCACACAACAACTAGACATAGACTACATACACCTTAGGATTAGATAGTAGAAGTAATCGGTAGAAATACCAACCCCCAAATCCAAACCCCGAGATTCATAATTTCAATTTCCTAAAAAACATAAAAAGATAAAAAATAATCTTCCTCAACCCCAACTTTAGCGTAGTAACTTCTCACTAGCATTTCTATTCCCCTAGAGAACGATATCAATTCTCGTGGCTTACCCTAATACTACACTAAAATGATTAGGTTCACTTCCTAGGGTGTTGAAAAACTTGCTAGACGAAAAGGAAGTTCCTTTAACCCCGAACGCGTTGTGTAAGCTTATCAGTACCAGAGTTTCGACACCAAGTTTCTTAGAGTATATTGCACTTTAAAAACTTGATACGATCTGTGTATGATTGAAAACTACAAAGAAGGAAACTTTCTAAAAAGAAATACTATGTTTTAAGAACACTTTTGTTGGATGTTGATTGGATGACAACATCAATTTTTTTTACATCTTATTTTGTGTTACAAAATGCACTAACCTTTCTTGTCATTTTGTTTAGTTAACCTCATATTAAGCAAGCTTTCAGAATTCCTTGGTAATAAGATAACATGTTCAAAAAGGGTGTCTTAACATACTACCAACTAGATCTCGAAGAAACTGGAGCTGTCCATTAATACTTTTTGTCAAAAGTAAGGGACACTCAAAATTGCATTAGAGGTATGATTTTCATGATAATTATCTGATTGTACAATAATTCGTACGACCAGGCCTTCGATGGTGATCGAAGGGTATGAGGGGTGATATGCTTGCGCCAAACTTGTAGTCAATCTGCAATAAGAAATAGTAGACACTTAGTTAAGTGATTGCGCAGGGGTTGGGCCCTGCGAACCACCTCCGGCGTGTGAATAAGTATATGATATGAGTTGTGGATAATATGATGTATGTGAAATACTGTGTTGAGTGAACATACCATTGAAATGACTTGTCCAACCTATTTATAGGTGATGAAAATAGCTTGGAGAGTGTTAGCACACGTTTAGGAGATCATGGGGGGTGTCCCCTGATTTGTGGTAACCGCTAGGGCTTCATCCCCACTATCTCGGACTTGGCGGGGAAGCTAAGGAAATAGTGGGAACGTGGGGGAAGACCAAGTCAAGGTTCTTCTTTATCTTGGCATCTTCAAGAGAAAACGCTGAAGGGCATAGGCCTTCGGCTGGCGGATTCCCAACTGGTAACCATGTCAATGATGAATGGTTTTACGCCACCAATGACTTATGAAGAAAGACTTGGGTCTTCGTAATGCAATTTCGACTGTGGCCGAAGGGGGGTCCTTCGACCTGATCAGAGGGTACGTCATCAAGCCCCCTAGTCGAAATTGATATGTACGAACAAGAAATATTGCTTACGACTCAGAAATAAAAACGAAACCTCCTCTTCGTCACAAAAAACGAACGAAGATGAAAAGTCTTGTAATTATTGACCGTATTAAATGCAAGATTAATCCTAACTACCTCTATTTCCTCGGTAAAAGTAAACATCCTTTCAAAATTTAAAAATGGTTTGAAATCCGATAGGAAAGGGATAAGACCGGACACGTGTAGGGCTAAGATTCAACGTTTGTAGCGTATATAAAATGTAAAAAACAGTAAAACCCTAACAAAGTTTATCTCTCACCCAAGTTTTTCACCTACTAAAACTTCTTCCGATCAAGCCTTCGACCAAACAAGGTAAAACGCTCCTCTTCTATGTATTTCAAATACATTGTTGTGTTCTTTAGAAGGTATCATGTCTACCAATAAAAATTTTGTGATAAAACAACAAGGCTGCACACTAACCAGGGAGGAGCTTAAAGTGTTCCTCACTGATTATCCCATTCCAAAGGAACATAAAATAATGCTACCGAGTAAAAATCAAGGGATATGTGATGCCCCTGAAAATTATGTAGGCCTGCATACCCATGCTTTCACCATTTCCAACCTTAGGATACCTTTGCATCCTTTGATCTTAGAATTCCTCCGGTATTATGAAGTACACATTTCTAGGTTCAACCCTTTTGGCCTACCCAAGCTTACAACATACATTGTTATGTGCAAAGCTTATGGGTACGAACCATCATTGACTGTGCTTAGGGGTTTTTTGAATCTATACCCGGGAGGAGATTGGTTGACCTTGGCCAAGAGGGGTGAAAGGGATGTGCCCATTTTGATAGATAGACCTTTTACTAACATAAGGAACTGGAAAGGCAAGTTCTTTTATATCCAAACTACCATTATCCCTCCTGCATACTCTGCATTGTTAAACCCAGACTTTCAATATGATGAGAAAAGGTTCACCGATCCATTGCCTTATACTGTGAAAAGAAACCCATTGTATCAGCGTTTGGCTCGTCATCCAGCTGACTGCCAGACCTTTCCTGAGCCAATCCTGTTCATGGCTGGCATTGCTGAAAGATGGGAGGGGTCTCCGTTGGTACCTGAGATAATTTGTGATGGATAAAGTATGTATTTTTTAAATTAACATAAGAAACTAAAACTTATCTTGCTGATATTTATCTTATTTGCTTCTTTGTGCAGAGATGTCATTCAGGAACTTTGTTGTAGCTGGTGGTGCAAAGGAGGTAAGCTTCCTTCCAAAGAATCCTTAAGAGACAAGCTATGGCGTGGGCTCCCCATCAGTGTCTATAAACAACAATGATGTGGACGCCCAGCCCATCGAGCATGTATCCTCTGCTCCTCCATCAAAGGAACCCATAGATGTGGAAGATCAACTGGTGTAGAACGTTGCTGACTCTGATGAACCAGTATCCGAAGGACAGCTGGCCATCGTAGGACCCTCCGGCATAGGTGAGAGGGTCCGAAGCAGGAAAGGTGGCAGTGCTAAAGCTGTGAAGTCTACTTCAAAAAGGAAGCTCATCCTACCTACTCCTCCATCTCGAACTACCCAGCAAAAGAGTGCCCAGGGTAAGGCTGTGGAATTTCCAGACATCGAAGGGCCCAGCGGCGATGATATCCATGGTAATTTTCTTTCCTGCAAAACAAAATTAGGTACCAACAATAATATATTAACGAATGTACATATGTTGCAGGACTTCCTGATACGAAGGAGCTTCCTTCTCCCCTAGATTGTCACCAACTTGTGAGCAATGTAATCCCACCCAAGTGGAAGGGGGTGATGGATAACATGTCTATAGAAAGGCTCTGCGACCTTCATGATAAAAGCTATGTTCGCCAGTGCATGCTTGACAACCAACTCAATGCTAGGACAAGAGAATTGCTCCGTGCTGTCACCAAAGCTCGAGAAGAAATGGATGTTATGCTGAGGAGGGAGAAGGCTAGGGATCAGAAGTATGCAGACCTAGAGAAGAAGTGTGAGGATGCATTGGAGGATTTTTACAAGAACTCCTTGGTGCAAGATCTTAGAGCTGAGAATGAAAAGCTCAAAGGTCAGTTGGTAACGAGCGAGGCTGAGTGCAGCAGGTTAACTGTCGAAGGCTCAATGGTTGTTGGCTATAAGGAGCAGATATATGTTCTTTCATCCAAGTGTGGGGGCCTCGAACAAGAGAGGGAAAAGTTGCTGGACCAAGAGATCAAGCTCCGAGAAAAGGTGGATGGGTTAAACCTTCGTCTGAAGATGCTGAAGAAAGACAGAGTGGATCTGGTAACCAATGTGATCCCCTATGTTGCTATAGAACTTTACCATAGTGATGATGTGGGGATTGCCATTGGGAATGTGGTGAATGCTGCCATTTTCCATGGCAAGTGTACCACTGTAGAGGAGGTAGCCAAGACTGGGGAACCGGTGGTGCTGGAAAAAATTCCTTACTACTGGGCTACTCATGAAAAAGAGTATGATGATGCAGGTAATCAATTAACTGCCTTAGAGTTCCCTTTCCTTGCAGATGTGATAAAGGACCCAGCGGCCTCAATTGAGGACCTGCTGGCCAAGAAGCCAAGGACAGTCCAGCCTCCATCTTCCTCCAAGAGGACTCCGTCACCCAAGGTTCCCTCTCCAGGTTCAGCTGAACCCACTCACTCCAAGGTTTGATGAAGGCAACCATGTGGTTGTAATTTGATCCCCAGGGTGGTGTGTACCATGTTTTAAAACAATTGTATGTGTTCCTTTCCAGGCTTCGTTCCTGATGAAACAATTAACTTGTGGTATGTGTGATGTAGGCTACGGCCTAAGACAATATTTTATTTTGTTGGATCGTTAAGGCTATGGCCTGTTTTAGACTAGTTAAACTAGTCATTAATCTACATTGAAGCCACTAGGGCTCGAATTTTTCCATGTGTGATTCTTCTCTTTTTATTTTTACTTGCGTAAAAAATATTTTTTACAACCTAAGGCGTATGGTAGATGCATATCCTCATTGTGTGTAGTTACTTCACCAAGAATATTAGCAATCGTATAATTTAACTGCTGACAGAGGGTCGTGACCCACTCTGTCTTGATCCTTTGGGCAGCGAAAGGCTTAAAATACCTTAAGGCCATATAGGAAAGTTAATGTGAAGTTGAGATGGATGTTATGCATATGAGCAAGACATGTTGTTTAGTCTTTGTACATACCTTCGACATTCAAACTTATAAAGCGACTTGGTGGGCAAATCTTTGTTGTATTGAATGAAACAAGAGATTTGAGGGAAATGTGTTATTATCATTAAGTGGGTAGGGAGGATTACATCATTTTAAGAAATGAATACTAGACGCCTACCATTAATGCTTCTTTCCCTAAGTGAGAAGAATGCAAATACATTGATTGAAAGCAAATAAAATGTATCTTTAGACATTGTAAGTTTCATACGTAGAACTTACGAAGAGTAGTGCCATTCCAGGTTCTATCAATAGCGTCTCCTTCCAAGGTTTCCAGCTTGTAGGCTCCGTTGCCATATGCTTCCTTAATAATGTAGGGTCCTTCCCATGTAGGTCCTAGTTTACCCTGGTACTCAGCTTTACTTGCGCTGTTGAGTCAGAGGACATATTCCCCTGGTTTGAAGGTCGAAGGCCGGACCCGCTTGTTATAGTACCTTTCAATCTTTTGCTTATGGATAGCCTCTCTAATTGAGGCTATTTCCCTTCGTTCTTCAAGTAGGTCCAAGTTACTACAGAGTCTTTCTTTGTTATCTGCTGCTTCGAAGTTCATGACCCTTTCTGTTTCGACACTTACTTCCGAAGGGATGACAGCTTCCGTGCCATATGTCAAGCTGAAAGGTGTTTCTCCGTAACTTGACTTCGTATGCGTTCTATGTGCCCAAAGTACTTGAGGTAGTTCATCTACCCAACCGTGATGACTGTATCCCAGCCTTCGTTCTATTCCTTGTATGATGTCTCTGTTGGTAACTTCTACTTGACCGTTACCTTGAGGATGGTAAACGGAAGTGAAAGATTGTTTGATATTCAGACCTCTGCAAAACACTGGGAATACCCCTTCGGCAAACTGCTTCCCATTATCTGAAATGATGATGTGAGGTACTCCGAACCGACAGATAATATGTTCCCACACAAATTTTTCCATGTGTCTTCCTGTGATGGATGCCAAAGGCTTTGCTTCCACCCATTTAGTGAAGTAATTGATGGCTACGACCAAGAACTTTACTCCTCCTGGAGCAACTGGCAGAGGGCCTACAATATCTATCCCCCATTAGCTAAAGGGCCATGCAGACGTTACGGAAGTCATATCTTGCTTTGGTAGCCTTGGGAATCTTGAGTGGACTTGACAGGCTTCACACTTCTGAATGATGTCGACAGCGTCCCTGTGCATCGAAGGCCAGTAATATCCGACCCTCATGACCTTGGAGACAACGGAATGGGGTCCTGCGTGAAGTCCGCAGGATCCTTCATGCACTTCTTGGATGATGTTGGCAGCTTGCCTTGGTCCTACACAACGGAGCCAAGGGGACAGAAAAGACCTTCTGTATAAGTAATTTCCCATGATTCTGTACTGTGGTGCTTTGATGCGCACCTTTCGAGCCAACTTCTGGTCCTCCGGCAGTATACCACTTATTAGATATTCTCTAATTGGAGTCATCCAATTCGAGTCTTCTTCCAGTATTACGTCAGACACCTCCTTTCGGATGATGGACCTATCTGCCAATACTTCGACCAAAACTTCCTTAGTTAAATGAGCAAATGCCATTGATGCCAGTTCGCTGAGTGCATCCGCCTTCTTGTTTTGGTTTCTCCGAACATGCTCTATGTTGTAGGATGCGAACCCTTCGAGCATTTCTTTGGCCTTATCCAGGTATTGCTTGATCACAGGTTGTCTTGCCTCATAGGAGCCTTTTATCTGGTTGGCCACTAGTTATGAGTCAACAAAAATAGCCAAGTCTTCCACTTCCATATCTTTGGCCAATTGGAGACCTGCTAACAAGGCTTCGTACTCCGCCTCATTGTTCGTAGCATCGAATTCGAAATGGAGTGCATAAGTGTACTCCTTCCCTTTGGGATCAACGAGCATGAGACCTGCGCCAGAACCATCAGAGCTGGAGGCTCCGTCAGTATAAAGTTTCCACCCTTCGATTGCCTTATCAGGTTTCTTTTCAACAACCTTTGTGTCATGTTTCGGTTCGGAGGGTGTTTCTGCTAAAAAGTCTGCCAATATTTGCCCTTTGCCCGAGTTTCTGCCCTTGTATTCAATATCATGTTCTCCTAGCTCGATAGCCCATTTAGCTATCCTTCCAAATTTCTCCGGCTTTCAAAGTATCTGCTTAATTGGCTTGTCAGTAAGTACGGTTATGGGGTGAGCTTGGAAGTACCTTCGAAGGCATCTCGCAGCATGATTCAAGGCCAAAATTAGCTTCTCCAATGCTGGATAATTTAGCTCAGCTCCCTGTAGAACCCTGCTAACGAAGTAGATAGGGATTTTCTTCTTCTCCCTTTCTGCCAATAACACGGCGTTGATGCTTTCAAAGGAGGCTGCAATATACATGAACAACACTTCGCCTTTGATTGGGGCCGTAAGTGTAGGTAGAATAGCCATGAATTCCTTGAGCTTTTGGAAAGCTGCTTCTGTATCTATGCTCCACTGGAACGTCTTTTTGTCCGTGCATCCTTTGAGTGTTTTGAAGAACGGCAAAGATCTGTCTGCACCCTTCGATAAGAACCTGCTTAGGGCTGCTAGCTTTCCGTTAAGACTTTGCACTTCCTTTAGGGACTTAGGAGGCTGCAAATCCGTGATGGCTTTGACTTTCGACGGATTGGCCTTAATACCCTGCTTGGTGATTAGATGTCCCAAAAATTGTCCTTCTTCCACACCAAAGGAACACTTCTTGGGATTTAATTTCATATTGATGGCGCGAAGCTGGTCGATGGTTTCCTTAATGTCGGAGAGCATATCCTCCTCCGATCTACTCTTGATGACCATATCATCTACGTAGGCCTCCAGATTCCTACCTATCTGCTTGTGGAAGGCTTTGTCCACTAATCGTTGGTAGGTGGCACCTGCATTTTTCAAACCAAAAGGCATCTTTTTGTAACAATAAATGCCTTTTCCTGTAAAAAAAGGTTGTCTTCTCTTCGTCTTCTTCTGCCATTTGTATCTGGTGGTAACCTTTATAAGCGTCTAGGAAACACTTCAGCCGAAACCCTGACAAGGATTCCACCTTCCAATCAATCTCTGGCAGAGGGTAGCAGTCCTTCGGACAAGCTTTGTTAATATCTGTGAAGTCTATGCACATTCTCCATCCTCCGTCATGCTTCTTGACCATCACCGGATTGGCCACCCAAGTTTGATACTTCACCTCTCTGAGTATGCATGCTGCTACGAGCTCGTCCACTTCTTTGCATGCAGCGGCATTTCTTTTAGGAGCCAGGCTTCGACGCTTTTGTTTGATGGGTTCAATATGTTTGAACTCATAAAGCTTATGTTCAGTGCCGAAGGGCTTTCCATCTATGGTGAGAGTTCTGGGGACCCCCGTCATGTCAGAATAGGTCCATGCGAAGACATCTGCGTTAGCACGAAGTACCTTTTCCAATTCTGCTTTAAAGGAGGTTGGGAGCTGCTTTCCGATTACCACTGTCTGATCGGGGTAGAGATCATTTACCACAATGCGTTCTTCAGCGTCAGTACAACTGAGAACATCCTTCGAAGGCTCCTCCGAAACCTGTTTGATCCTTTTACTTACTGCCGTAGACTCCTTCACCTTATAGCTGGAGAAAATCGTTCCAATGCCAAAAGGTGTTTGGAATTTGATCGCGGCATGTATGGTTGAGACAACGATGCCCATCTTCTGCATTGCTGTTCTCCCTATCAATAGGTTGTAGGGAGATTTTGACCTTACGATCGTGAACACCAGAGTTTCTGTTCTTTTTAGCCTCCCTTCTTCGATCGTAACCTCTAGAGGGACTTCTCCCAAGGGCCATGAGTGCTCCCCTGAGAACCCTACTAAGGGTACCTTCGAATCTACTCTCTTCGACCTTATTGAAGGTTTGAGCTTTAGAAAACATCGTTCGTAGATAACTTCGCAGGAGCTACCGCAGTCAAGGTAGGCTCTGTTTACTTCTCTGTTGGAGATCAGGACTTTGATGACCACGGGGTCATTTGAAAGAACTTTCCCTGTGATTGAAGGAAAAGTGATATCTCCTATTCCACACATGGCTTCCTCTGTTTCTTTCCTCTTTGAACTAGAGTCCTCTTTGTATACCATGAGGATGGGTGCTTCGACAGGTGTGGTATCTTTTCCCAACTGTGTGTCAGAGGCTTTCTCTTTATGTCTTTTTGTACCCTTCACCAAATGTCCTAATTGGCCGGACTTTACGGCCTCTTCTATCTGCTTCTTTAGTTCTCTGCAGTTGTTGGTGTCGTGTCCATAGTCGTCATGGAAGTAACAAAATTTGGAAGTATCTCTGGGCCGTCCTTTGTTTGCTAAGCGAGGAGGAGGATCAAAGGCCTTCGCAGCCTTTTTCGTAGCAAGTATCTCCCTTGGAGATTTGGACAGATTTGCCAAGAGCCCATGGTTGATGTTTTTGTGGTATGGTGTGAACCTATCCTTATTTTTGTGTTTGTTCCTGGACCCTTCCCACGAAGAATGCTTCGGATCTTTGCTGTGGCTTTCTTTATTTTCGACCGGAGCCCCGTTGGTAGATACTTCCTTTGCTTCGATCCAGGTGTAAGCCTTTTCCACTAAACCCTTGTAGGTTGCGGGGAGATCAGTGGAGAGGAATTCAACCAGACTTCTGTTCCGTAGACCGTGCACGAAACCTGAGATGCGTTGGTCCTCGTGCAAGCCCGTTATTTATAAAGTGTCGTCGGTGTATCTGGTAATGAAAGCCATGGTGCTCTCATTCTCCCTCTGCTTGATGTTGTGCACCGTTAGGTGCGTTCTTGTAAACTTTTTCTGTTGGCTGAAATGTGATCTAAACTTGGCCTTGAGATCATTCAAATTCACAATGCTACCTGGTTTTTGCCCGTTCCACCATATACGAGCGGAGTCTCGTAGGGTGTATGTAAACATGTGACAAGCAACAGACATAACCCACTTCTACATTCTGATAGCCCCTTCGAATAAGTGCAAAAAGTTATTCGGATCCCCTTTTCCATCGTAGGTACCAATATGCGCGGGCATTTTCAACCCGTCAGGTAGAGGGTAGTCTTCTATCCATCTTACGAAGGGGGTTGTGGAGCCCATGGGCTCCGAATAAAGGCAGTTATAAGGTGGCATGTAGGTAGGGGCAGCATTGTACGGGTTATGATTTGGAGGTATTCCAACAGGGTTTTGGTTAACATATTGAGGGTAAGCAGTAGGTATATAAGGTGGGTGACTTCCTACAGAGTACGAAGGATATATCATAGGTTGCCCGTAGGGCATACTTCCGTATGGTTGAGTGAAACTGGGGTTACTAGCCTGCCCATTAGGTGGGGGATAAACCCTTTGAGGGTAATATTGAGCCTGAAAAGGAGGGTACATACCATGAGGAGGAAGATTTCATCCCCTATTCATTTGAAGTGGATTGCCTTCTACGTCGGATGCGTGAGAAGGCTGCAGTGGTACCCCTGCTTCAGTTCTTCCCAGATGAGCTGCCAAAAGTGGTGGCAAATTAACCTCCGTAGCATCCCTTCGGTGACTCCTTCCATTAGAGCCTTCTATCGTGCCTTCCCGCCTAGTCGGAGCTCTCTCCGGAACGTCTTCAAAACCAACCGACCTTCCACTATGCCTTCGACTGCTCGGAGACCCTATCCTTAGCACTGAGCGAGTAGCCCCGGGAGCCAAGGGCCTAGTCTCCATTTCCAACTCTTCGTCATACTCATCGCTTGAGTATTCTAACTCCCTACGCATCTCCACATTCCGAGCTTGCCTCCTTCGAGCTCTTAGTAAAGATTCTAATGCTTCGATGTTAGCTTCGACAAACGCTGGACTAATTACCGGTTCAGGGTTAGCCGAGGTTGAAGCATGGTTGTTGGGGGTTATTTCGGGATGAGATCGTGTGGTAAAAGTGGATGTGGTTATATTGGGAAGGTTGTTAGGATCGTTGACTGGGATTGGTGCCAAGGTCGAGAAACCCGGAGGGGGTGTATCTTCTCTTCCTTGAGTCATGTCGTAAAACTAGTGAGAGTGATTGACTGGGTGTAAGTTTGGAATAACGAGACCAATAGTAGCGGGTCCCACGGATGGTGCCACTGATTGTACAATAATTTGTACGACCAGGCCTTCGATGGTGATCGAAGGGTATGAGGGGTGATATGCTTGCGCCAAACTTGTAGTCAATCTGCAATAAGAAATAGTAGACACTTCGTTAAGTGATTGCGCAGGGGTTGGGCCCTGCGAACCACCTCCGGCGTGTGAATAAGTATATGATATGAGTTGTGGATAATATGATGTATGTGAAATACTGTGTTGAGTGAACATACCATTGAAATGACTCGTCCAACCTATTTATAGGTGATGAAAATAGTTTGGAGAGTGTTAGCACACGTTTAGGAGATCATGGGGCGTCCCCTGATTTGTGGTAACCGCTAGGGCTTCATCCCCACTATCTCGGACTTGGCGGGGAAGCTAAGAAAATAGTGGGAACGTGGGGGAAGACCAAGTCAAGGTTCTTCTTTATCTTGGCATCTTCAAGAGAAGACACCGAAGGGCATAGGCCTTCGGCTGGCGGATTCCCAACTGGTAACCATGTCAATGATGAATGGTTTTACGCCACCAATGACTTATGAAGAAAGACTTGGGTCTTCGTAATGCAATTTCGACTGTGGCCGAAAGGGGGTCCTTCGACCTGATCGGAGGGTACGTCATCATTATCTCTAAGTAACATTAGCTAAGAATAAGTACGCTTGCATATCACTAAATAGAAACTTATATGGTTATATTAATTTTTCTTTATTTATTCAAATTATATGCTTTTGTGATATACGTGGCTTAATTAGAAAACCATCGTGCATACGTGTTGTCTTCCGTCTAAACCTAGGTATATCAATATGTGTTATCTTAACCTAAATCCTAAAAATCAAATCTTTCTAAATACTAATAAAACAAAACACAAATCTCAACCTCCTTAGCCATAAAACATCCTTCGATCGTCCAAATACCACCAAACCTCATTTTTCAAATCTTCCACTTTCAAAATACCTTACATTCAAACTTCATCTTCTCCTTCATCTGACCTGGAAAAATCAAAACCAAGGAAGATTTCCATCATCATGGTTTACATCGCCTTCGTTCTTATCATCATAGCACTCATCACTCTCGTGTATCCCATGATAAGAAAGGGAACAAGCAGAACCGAGGACCTAGCAACAGAAACTCATGCAAACATAAAAACCACTTCATAAAACTTACCATAAAAGGGAAAACCCTACTAGAATATTAGAACAAAGTAATTTAATTATTATTGTTAATAAAAATAGAATAGTCAATAAAAATAATAAAGCGATCATATCATTTCAACATTAAAAGGATTGAACTAAGATATCATCAATCAAAAATCACCCTTGAAGCGTTAATTTGTCCTAACTTAACTTTGTAAATTATTCATTTCATGTCTATAGGTCTCATCATGACTCATGAGTATGAATTTGATCATCAACTCACTTGTGTCTACATTCCAAATATTTCTCTTGAGCCTAACATACCTGGCAATCATGTTCGTGGGTTCAATAATCTCGAAACTCATTGCTTTCATGAAGGACTTGTTGTTGACTCACCTCAACTATACCAAGAAGGTATCAATACATCATTCTGCACCATAGGACTAGAAGGTCTTCTCGGAATTAACGAGAAAATTTGTTCGCGGTTGGTTTTGGAATTCTTCCATCAAGTTGAACTCGTTCGTAATGAGGATCGCTCTCTAACACTATGGTTTTGGATCAAAAACCAAAATTTTGTATTGACTCTTGTGGAGTTTTATAGACTCCATGGACCATTTAGAGCATCTAGGGTTCAACAATAACAATGATATTAAACTTGGTACGCAGCGGAATAAATCAAATCAAAGTTATTGATACAAGGTTTTTTCAAATCACCTCCAATTATATTATAACGTGTTATCCATCTATAACAAGGATCAATGAATTGATCTTGGGGGTTACTAAACTAACTCTAGTTTAGGCGTTTACAAGAACGTACACCCTAGACACACATACACACACACACACACCTTTAATTGTCTACATTATGGAAGACTTAATTATGAAACCTATACCCCATGTCCTCTTTATATAATAGAGGATTAGGGTTTACAAATCTCTACGAAGGAATAAACAATAAACCTTCTTTTTCAATTAAGTCCTTCTATCTTTTTGTAAGTTTCATTCTTTTCACTTTGAGTCCCTCTTGTTTCATTCTTCTTGTTTTGTTTCATCAAATCAATAATCCCAACAACTCTTGAGCAATTTGCTCACATTCTCCGAATTCCAAATCATGGACAATGTGCCTTCACTGAAGATTGGTCTTTTGATTCTCTCTTTAACTACCGTGAAGAAAATAGTCTATATTGTTCATACATACCTTCTCCTCAAGAAATAGCTCGCATTCTTTGCACTCCTCAATCCAATTACACAAATCCAAACATAATCCATACACGTGATATCCGAGATGATCTCAAACCTCTCGCAGTCATTCTATGTGATAACGTTTGGAGTCTTAGAGGAAACCGTGAGATATTTCCTACATGTTGTGCTCACATGATTTACTGTCTCCTAACTCAACAACCATACAATCTCGCCTACTTCTTCACAAGGCGAATTGTAAATCTCCAAGGTAGCAAGAACAAACTTATTCCATATGGAATGTTCCTAACATGCCTTTATCATCATATCATGTACTATCATCCTCAATTTCAAAGTCCTTTATATATACTTGTGAACAAAATGATGGAACCATTGAACACATCTCTCATCACTTCATTCTTCATTCCTTAATCTTCAAACACTCACCACGCATTCGATGATCCATCAAACAAAAACGCATGAGAAACCTAGTCTTTTCTCTAAATAGAATCAATCTTTAGGATTCATCTTTTACCTTTGTAACATGATCATTTCTATGAAATAAAATGTTTATTGATCATTTGATATCTTGCTTGTATATGTGTTTAGTTAGTTTCATATTTAGACACCTAGAACAAAATAGTACGCGTTCACTGTTGAGTATTCTGTCTCAGATGCCTGATCCCTGACTTTCAACTAGCCGAATCCCTCAAGTAAGGGAACTGTGGGATCCGGGCAACAGAAACATCTTCACTTCAATCCAATATTCCAAACCTTATTATTCTAGTTAAACATGATACTTTAAGATCACTTAAGTCTTCCTCAAGCTTAGTTGGTCTCACATTTACTCGTAGCTAACTTAGGATCACATTCAAGGTGCTTTTTGATTTATCATTTCATCAAAACTCACCACATTTCCACTCCATTGCTGACAGATGGTTTATCTCATCTCAAAACACATAGTTTGAAAATTCTCTCAATTTTAGCAAATTGATTTTAGTCATCCTTACCTCAAAATAGGCTAAAAATAGTTTTTCATTTCTTATGATTTTTAAGGAATTTTCCAAATTTCTTTTAAGTTACCATATGATTTCTAGGATCATTTGACTCCAATTGACACTCTCAAATTTCTTAGTGTCATCTTTGATCACCCATTAGTGCTCATAAAAACCCCATTTCCTTCCATAAAAGACAATCATTAGCTACCCTCACTCATTTCACTTGATCATTTAAGTTTCATATCACTTAAGACACTTGAGAAGACTGAAACACTCAAGATGTATAGGTACTAGACCTTACAAAACATCACCTTTCTTTTTCTTTGGCTGCTGAGAGCCGGATCCCTAGGTTTAGCCTAGACGGATCCCTCATTTGAGGAAACCGCGAGAACCGGCTGCACAGACTAAGCTAAAACAATCATATCAAGCTCTCCTTGTTAACTTAAACACTCCACTTTGTCTTATTTGACTTCCTAGATCAGTGCAACTCTGTAGTTGACTCTTATGCATGCTTACCATTGCAATTTGAAGGTTTTTAGTGGATTAAACTTTAATTCACTTGCCAATCCTTTCTCCTTCTAAACCTCTTTTTGGAACTTCCAATTCACCATTCACACACTTATTCTTAGTAGCTAAACTCTCTTTTACACCTTCCCTTTCTATCACTTCATCATGAGGAAAGCCTCTAGTGTTAACTCTTCCACCAAAGGACCTCAAGAAACTTGCTCGGGTTGTTCGCAAAATTTCTTAAACCGAATCATTATCCGTTAAAGCCTCAAACACTAAAATGGCGTCACAACCAACCCTACCTATCAAACCAATTCCTAAGAGGATTGTTCCCACAAAACAACCCTTGCCAAACACTACTATACCTCCTAAACCAAAAACCCCTACTTCCACTAAACCATCACCTCTAGTACCTAGAGCTATCTCTTTCACTACTCCACTCTCATCTCCACACATCTACAACTTAGAGAATTTGCCTTCTAGGCCATCTCATCCACCACCATTGCCAACAATTTCCTCAATTAAGAAAATAGCTCAACAACAAAACTTTGGTATTGAAACAACACTAGCACATGTATCATTTTCTCCATCACCCTCAAATAGTTCATTTTGGATTATGAGGAATCAACAAAAACCGGATCATATGGAAGTAGATACCTCTCTACCACCATCATTAACACATATTCCACCATCATCAACACATATTCCACCACCTTCATCTTTAGTTGAACCACCTCCGACTTCATCAAACATGCCTCCACAAATCCCTCCTTCTTTTGTGGAACCTTCATCCAACCTTCCATCTCAAACAACTCCATTCCTACCACCACCATTCCCTAGCCATGACAAAGATTGTTATCATTGTCAACATGTTAAAGGTTTAGTACATAAAATACGTGACGAGCTACGTTTCATATTTTATCACCTCCTTGAACGTTTTGATGAGGTCAACAAACCTAAACATCTTTAAGCTTAGAAATTCAAGTGGTGTTCTAGTCTTAAGCATAACTTAGATATATTATGAATCATACTTCATGTTCGGATCATTTTCTTAGTTTTAGAGTCATGTACATCATTTCTCTCGTTTATTGAATGATATTACATGTTGTATGCTATTTGGTTATGAAAATATGTTTAGTGCCTTAATACATAACTCTTGTTGATGTTAACATCACATTTTACATGCACATTGCTGTCATGAGAATGCATGTATACGGATCCCTCACTTTTGCCTAGACGGATCCCTCACAGGGAGGAACCGTGGGATCCGTGCAACAGAAGCACTTTTTATTACTAATTTGAATCTCATTTGCAGGAAATTATGCATCATATTCTTGCTTTCTAACTTTGGTTTTGTAGATTTTCAAAATACACATGAAGAATTTGACACCCTCAACTAGGGGGAGCTTTTCGTCAAAGCAAAGCAATTGCAAAAACTATTGCAATACTTTCACTTAGGATTTATTTATTTCTTGACGAATTCCTCAAAAGGGAGCACTCGTCAAGGGGGAGCATTTCGTCAAAAGACGAAAGCATTTGCAAACATAATTGCAACACACTCGCTTAATCTTCCTAATTACTTGACACCTTCAACAAAAGGAAGCATCCGTCAAGGGGGAGCTAAGACGAGAATCCTTCTCCTCTCCTACTCTCTATTTTTCATATTATTACTTTTCACACGTTTTTCTCAAAATAATGGGTTAGTTTCTTTTCGACGCTCTTTTTGTTTCAACAAAAAGGGGGAGAAGAGAGTAAAAACTCCAATTAAAACTTTTACAAATTTTAGGTTTTCCTTAAAATAATCTTATGTTTTGTCATCAACAAAAAGGGGGAGATTGTTAATACAAATAAGCCATAAAAACATTTATTTATATTTTACGATCTTCTAATGTTTTTTCGATAACAAACGTAAAATCATTTTAACGAAACAAATGAAATACGTAAATGGTTTGAGTCAATAGTTTACTAACACACTTACATTTTCACATAAAACACTAAACAAGTAATATTGTTTACATCTTATAGAAATGCATATGTATAACAACTAGTGTTTACATAATATGGAAATGTGCATATATATACACACACACACAAATATATATATATATATATATATATATATATATATATATATATATATATATATATATATATATATATATATATATATATATATATATATATATATATATATATATATATATATATATATATATATATATATATATATTGTAATGGGTAAAAATCTAAGTCCTTGACCCATTGACTAGGTACAATGAATGTTGTTGGGTAAAACCCAAAATCCATGACCCATACCCACGGAGCTTGATCCATAATCCATGACCCATTGCATGACTTCATGCATGAAGTCATGTTGGGTATTATCCATGATCCATGACCCAATGTCTAGATATACTGCATCTTGTTGGGTATCCATAATTCATTACCCATAACCCATGGTTCATAACCCATAACCTGGTTTGCAACCCAAGATCCGGACTTAAGATGACCCAGCTGCCGGATCCCTTGCATTGCACTAGCTGGATCCCTCTAGGGTGGGATCCGTGGGAACCGTGGAACAATAGAGAAATTTTCCTATAAATAGTGAGCCATTTCTCACTTGCTACTCACCCCTTTACACATAATCTCTCTTAATATTGTAACATCTCTAACATCAGATCCAAAGGATCTTTCTATGTAGTTTTGTGTTTGTGTAATTCTCTAGGTTCCTCTTAAAGGCGAGATCACCACCTCTTGAAGACGTGTAAGCTCAAGGTCATGAGTTTCTAAGCTTCGTCATCATCAAGACCACTTAAATGTCTCTTGTTGATAGTTCTTTTCTTCCTCCATAGAGAATGTCGTGTTAAAGGCATTAGTGAAAGGTTCCGAAGGGTCGTGTCGAAGGCATTAGTGAAAGGTGCCGAAGGGTCATGTCGAAGGCATTAGTGAAAGGTGCCGAAGGGTCGTGTCGACGGCATTAGTGAAAGGTGCCTAAAGTTCGTGTCAAAGGCATTAGTGAAAGGTGCCAAGGGTGTACATTCTATATGGTGCATCGATGTACAAGATAGATAGTTTGGGTTAAAGGATATTGATATCCTTATGATGTTGTAATAAGGAGTATGTCTCTTTTGGGTTAGTTGTGTTGTGTCGGGTAGTAGTTCCTCCTTTGTAATGGAACTCGGTATCTAGCCTTGTACCGGATAAAGTGTAGGCGACGTTGTGACAGCTATGGTTCTACCTCGTGGAAGAACTCGGTGTCTAGCCTAGTACCGGATAAAGAGTAGGCGCCGTTGTGAAGGCTTCTCCGCCACATTAAGGAGCTTGTTTTGTGTAGTGCTTACGAACTCTCGAGTGGGGAACTCGGGGAGTGGAGTAGGGCAAGGAAGGTGTCTTGTAGCCGAACTACTATAAATACTCGTGTCGTGGTTTTGTGTTCCTTACTCTTTATCTTTGAATTACTTGTTTATATGCTTATCTATTATAATCCAACACACACTTTAACTAGATAGACATAAGTCGATCTAAATAGTTTAAAACGAAGTTTTAATCGGTAAAACTATTCAACCCCCCTTCTAGTTTTCCACAGAAAGGAAAAGTGTAAATCTATATTAAGCACAAAAATATCAAGCCACACCCCTTACCCTGGTAGGGGGTATTTATACAAGTTAATAACGAGGTAGGCATGACTTGGACATGGTGGTGCCTCTAGTGGGCTTCTATTGGGCCACGTCTATTACTAAGTTTATTGTAACCTATTCAATAAGCAAAACTTAAAACGTATGTTAGATGACCAATAAATCAACACTTTAGATGATTCCTAACAATCTACCCCTAAGGGTTGATTATTCAGGTCTTGGTTCGGTTATGTCCCTTCTTGGTCTTCCTCCGATATAGCTTTCTTATCTTCTCATTTACTCATGATGTCTGAGACGCTTGTTGATTTCATTCTCTAAGTCTTCCCATATTTCCATCTCATTTGGTGAGAGACGGTTCACATCAAATCCTAACTTTTTATTCAAAACTCTTTGGCTTATCTTTGTGAGCACCCTCTTCAGCATTGCATCACTATACTTACAAACTTCATTGTGTGAGATGAACCTCTTTCGTCCCTTGCTTTTCAAGTATATAAACCAAATCAATGGTTCTGAAATCATGATGAATGGCTCCTTCTCTTCAATTCCTTTAAATGTAAATGTTGGTGTTGTTAAGTTGACGCAATACTAGTAACTCTCTACACCCAGCTGAAAGTCATGGACTCTTGCAAGTATAACACTGCTCATGATGCAAACAACCAATGTATCCAACAGTCTGCACTTGAAGTGATCTAACTAATTATGTACACAGATTAAGTACAAGTCTTCAATGTCATTCAAATTCAAATACTTGTAGTCAGATTCGCTGAACTCGTACTCTTTGTCATCTTCCGTTATCACAGTTATCATCGAAATGTAGGTATAACCGCAGTATGTGTAGCTTTTGACATCGCCAACTTCTTTGATCTTGAACCTTGAGTTCAGTTCATCTCCATCATCCCTTGTCTTTCTTTGCTTGTAGACTATTTTGTGCATCTTCTTATGCCAGTGTTGGATTACCTTTCCCATTTGATTACCTTGCTTATCAATTTGTGAGTGACTGTCTCCTTAATGTCATCATCATCAAATCTTTCAGCATGAAACATTTGAATGGATAGGATGTAGCTAATAACTCTCAATGATCTCTTGAATCTTGAGAGCTTATTATGTTTGTGAGCACGATGAATGTGTCTATGATTTTGCCAATATGTATGTGGTAATCTACTTACAGATATACAACCTATGATTGCTTAAATTTTGTAACTACGCGTATCCTTGCTGATTTTGATATTGTTCAAGATGTACCTAATAACTCTTTTCAATGTAACTTTTCAATTGTCTTTAAAGGTTTTGAGAACTACGGTCTATTGTTGCTTATATTTTGTGTTTATATTCTTCAAATTGTCCAAGATGTAGCAAACATTATTCAAATTCGCTTATTTAGCCGTCACTGTACCTAAGCCGGTCAATATAAGTTGGCTTTTGATGAGAGAATTATAAATAAATAAATAAAATGAAAAAATGACGAGTTGTGGCTTGACCCATATTGAAGCTGGTCTTAATTTAGAAAAATCTAATCTTTAAGCTAATGCATACTATCGCGTACACTTTGTCGCAACACATTGGTTAAAATCCTCGTTAGATACATTTTTAAGCAGTTACGCCTTTTTTAGGGTAATTCTCATAAAAAGGTACTCTACTTTAGGTTGATTTAAATTTAAGGTACTCAACCGTTTTTTTCTCAATTTTAGGTATTGAACGTAATTTTACGTGCAAAATTAGGTTTTTTGACTTTTCGAAATAGGTTATCGGTCATAATTTTAGCCGAAATGACTTTTAAATGCTCAATAATAATGATACTTCACATTAATTAATTTCAGCTAAAGTAATGATGGGAAATCTCTTTCGAAAAGTAGAAAAACCCTCGAAAATTTACATTGCACATAAAAATACTTTTGGTACCTTTTAATTAAGGGAAAAAAATTGGATATCCAAAATTCAAATTTACCTAAAGTAAACTACATTTGTATACGATTTAATTTTTTTATTATTGACAACACAATGTTTGCCTATAAATTACAAGCATTTTAGATTCCAAAAATCACATTCACCAATCAGCCATCTATACGATTCTAATTTCTACCCATCAGACTAAATTTTAATAGAGTGGTACTTTTCATTAACGAAACAACTATTATTGCTCCAACATTCGGCCTTTCAGTAAATCGTTCTACTTAAAAAGATCATTACTTATCTATAATCTACAATCTTGAAAAGTTTTGGGGTTTTCTTAATATGATAACTATAGTTGGGTGAATCATGAACGCGTTAGAGCTCAAACTTGTGATAAATTTAATTTCTAACGCACGTATTCCTTATCTAATATGATCGATTTTCTTGTTTTTGTTTTGTTTCATAGAGTTGCAAATGACACAAAGTACCGCTATGATGTTACGTGACCTCAATGCGGAAACTATTAAATCTTTACGTGGAAATTTGAATTTGACTTTTGATATGAATGATGTTTTGCTACCTATTGATGATGCTGCTGGTATGATCGATGAAAAATTGGTTAATGGAAGGGACAAACCAAGAGAATTTGTTCTTGGAATTGCTTCGAGATTACTGAGCCTGAAGTTGACGATGAGGTTAAAACTAGAGTAATGGAAGCTAACATGGCTAGTGTATTGGCCAAATATAGAGAGTCTTTGCTTGAAAGGACTAAACATCATTTGGGTACATAACTTTTTGCTTCTTATGTAGTTGGTTGAATCTTTGATTCTGGTATTTTGATTCATTTAAAACTTACTATATACTTACCTGTCTTTGTCTCAAAATCATTGTTCGATTTCATTCTTCTACAAATAAACATTATCTTTAACACACTTATTTTATTGCTTGAATTTATAAGTAGGCAATTATATGAGACATACAATGATAAAAAGATCGTGACAGTATTGGTACGTAGAGAGCAATTCATTGCTGAAAACCATCATCCCCGTAAAATAAAATAAAATAACAATTATAAAAGTTGTCAGAAATATTTATAACTCCAATGTTAACTTGCACCTAATTAAAATGGAATCATTCATGCAGCTAGCTAAAAATGCTAAATTTTTATAAGGCGCAAGTCAGAGATAATTCTATTTCCATTATATTAAGCTTTAATGTTAAGATTTTGACACTTTTGAGTTGCACCCTATAAAAGTCGTGTTGTCTAACAGGTTATCCATTTAATCTGGACTTGGAAAATGGTGTGTTGTCTCAGTTTGAACATTTTTCAATCAACAACCTTGGTGACCCGTTCATCGAAAGCAATTATGGCGTCCATTCTAGGCAGTTTGAGGTTAGTGTTTTAGATTGGTTTGCGCGTCTATGGGAATTGGAAAAGAACGAATATTGGGGCTACGTTACAAATGGTGGAACAGAAGGCAATCTTCATGGCATATTAGTCGGGTTTGTAGCTGCACACTTTAACTCACTTCTAAGATTTCTGCTATTCAAATATATGTCCTCACAGACTCGTGTAAACCTACAGGAGAGAAGTCTTTCCTGACGGGATTTTATATGCATCACGTGATTCACATTATTCCATTTTTAAAGCAGCAAGAATGTATCGAATGGATTGTGAAAAGGTCAACACGCTTGTTTCTGGTGAAATAGATTGTCGAGATTTTAAAGATAAACTATCTCTTCACAAGGACAAACCAGCAATCATCAACGTTAATATAGGTTCTCGTGTTACGGTTGTTTAAATCTTACGGTGCTAGCTTATATATTCACATATTCATAGAGTTATTTATATTTTAGGAACAACTGTGAAAGGAGCCGTTGATGATCTTGATCTAATTATAAAGACCCTTGAAGAAACAGGATTCACACATGACAGATTCTACATCCATTGTGATGGAGCTTTGTTTGGTCTAATGATGCCCTTTGTTAAACTTGTAAGTTTGTTCATAAATAACAATATGCTGACATTTTTCTATCATTATTGTAGATATATTTCTTTAATATAACTCAAAACAAATGAAGCTAAGTATGTTGTTATTTTTGGTAATTTTTTTATGTAAGATGATATTATATGTGAAAGTGTGAATATGTTGCTATTATCCCTAAAACGTTAAAGAAACCTGTATGAATTGTATATAGTAATAGGCGGAGTAAAGGTTATAAGGTAAGACGCCATTATTTTGATCTATGGCATATCATAATGTGGGATAGTTGACCAGACTAACAATAGTAGTGCCTTTTCTCAGGCACCCCAGGTTTCTTTCAAAAAACCAATTGGAAGCGTGAGTGTGTCAGGCCATAAATTTATCGGGTGTCCAATGCCTTGTGGTGTTCAAATAACAAGATTGAAGCATATCAACGTTCTTTCAAGAAACGTTGAATACCTTGCTTCTAGAGATGCAACAATAACGGGAAGTCGTAATGGCCACACTCCAGTATTCCTTTGGTATACCTTGAAACGTAAAGGCCACACATAGTTTGAAAAAGAGGTTCAGAATTGCCTTAGGAATGCCAGCTACTTGAAGGATCGTCTCACAAGTGCTGCAATTGGGGCAATGCTTAACGAGTTCAGTAGCACAGTTGTTTTTGAGCGACCACAAGATGAGGAGTTCACCCGCAAGTGGCAACTAGCATGTCAGGGGAGCATTGCACATGTCGTGGTCATGCCCAATGTAACCATTGAAAAACTGGACTATTTTGTGAACGAATTCATAGAAAAACGTGTAGTTTGGTATGAACACGGGAAGATTCAGTCGCCTTGTATTGCATCCGAAGTAGGAAATACTAATTGTCTATGCGTGCTACATAAGTGATTGATCTAGTGTCAAGAAAAAAAGCCAACACCTTGCTAAGTGGGCGATCAATAACAACATTAGTTTCAACAACATCGGAGTACATCTATGTTACATCTCAGTTTTATAAGTACCAAGGCCACCATCTAGTTAATTTGAAAGACATGTAGTTATAAAAGCTTCCATGCCTTGCCTCCGTTCATGTTAAGTTTCTTTAGCCTACCAAAAATCATTACCACTACCGAAATTAATTTACCCTCGTCACTCCTGAAGAGAAAATTAGAGGACAACATTTAAGTGAATTGTGAAATGAGTTTATTGAATGTGAGAAAGTAAGTTGTCAACTATTACAATATACCCATTGGGTATTTATACTAATACTACTTACTGAACTGCTACTTATTTACAAGCTATACAATGTAACTACTAGCTTAGGCTAACTACATTCTATTACATCTGGTCATGCTTTTATTTAGCAGAATCCTCATCTTGTGTAAACTCAAAGGAGTGTTTGGATATCTGAGAACCGAGTTGACTTTGCAGGATTGTTTGGTATCTTGTGTCTCATTATCCCCCCCACAAGTTGGCATTGTGTAAGGATTACACAGGCCTAACTTGGACAAACAGTTGTAATGAAGTGGTTTAGGAAGTCCCTTGGTTAAAATATCTGCCACTTGGTGTTTTGTAGAGACATAGGTGGGTAGGATGAGTCCCTCTTTAACTTTGTCCCTGACAAAATGACAATCTATCTCAATGTGTTTGGTTCTAGCATGATTAACAGGATTAGAGGCAAGTAAGATTGAGGAAATATTGTCACAGAAGATGGGTATAGGGGTAGAGACTTGAACTTGAAATTCTTTGAGTAAACATCTGAGCCATGTAACTTCACATGTAGTATCTGCTAAGGCTCTGTACTCTGCCTTAGTGGATGATCTAGAGACCACAATTTGTTTCTTGGACTGCCAGGAAATGAGACTAGGACTGATGAGTGTGTAAATACTCATCATTTTTGTACAAATTAAATTGCAAAAACATCTGAAAACACTCAGAAATGCATCAGAATGATAAAAATATCACAAATAAGTGTTTTATGTGTTTTAAATGCAAAAATATCAAAATCTGGTGAAAAACGTATCAAGTTTGCATAATTGGCAGTTTTAGTCCCCCAAGTTTCAAAAGTTGTCAAAAACAGTCCCTGGTAAATCTAAATAAAGAAAAATATCATTTTAAGTCCCTAGGGATTCCTAAGTTGTCAAAATTGGTCCTTGAGATTTAAAATTACAAAATTACAACTTAAGTCCCTGAACTTTGTAATTTGGCAAAAATGGTCCTTTGAGAATTAGAAAATGTCAAAAATGGTACTTGTACTATTAAAGTTTGTCAAATTCAGTCCTTATGTTAACTTTGAGAAATTGGCAGTTTGGTCCCTCATCTTTCAGAAATTGGCAGTTTTAGTCCTTGTCATAATAAGCTTAAAGCTAGCCTTGTCAAAACTCATTTGACCCCCTGCCATTATACCCATTTGACCCCCCTGTCTTTAGCCATTTTGAACCCTGGTCAAACCAAAGTCAAATCTCCACTTGCCCACCACCTCCTGCTGTCTTCCCCATCTTGTTGCCTGCAACTCTCAGCTCACTTCCCATCACCTTTTCTCCACAAACCACTCCCCTCATCATCACAAACACTCCACATTAAATTCCACCCCCCCCCCCTACTAGCTATCACAGAGCCACAAGTCAAAATAGGCTTTTCCCGCCAAATTGATAAAACGGCCAAAATGTGCAAAACTCATCCATTGGTCAAAGTGAGAGGTGGGATTGGCTCAGAACGACATGTGGGAGTCAATGGAAGTATAAAAAGAGGAAGAGAAGAAGAGAGAAGGCAGTTAGTTAATTTTTAGTCTCAATGTATGTCGTTTTCAATTTCTATGTCTTAGCTTAATCAAAAAGTTTTAATCTCCTGTTTCAATGTACTTAACTTAAGCTAAATTATCAATATAATCCATATTCAAGTATCATTTCAAGTTTTTGTTCACTTTCCATATGTTCATGTTCACTGTCTAAAAGTTCAAATTCAAACTCTATAGTTAAAGCTTCTTATAGCTTATATTAAAGTCACACCAGCTTATTCAAGCTTAATATAGCTTTCTGTAAGCCTGGAGTTCAGTTTCAAGCACAATGGGTTGAAAGTCAACAAAAGTCAACAGAGAAGCAAAATGGGTATAAGTTTGGAATTGGGTGTTACAGAGCAGTATTTGGGTTGGATTTGATATAGAATAGTGGATTTGGGTTCTGTTTAAGCTACACTAACAGGCTTGACATTTGTGAGCTTATTATCTCCTTTTCCTTTTGTATGCAGTTTTCATATTGTACTTCTATTTTTGTCATTAAATAGCTTAGACAAGTTTACTTAGTAGTGATTAGGACACTAGAGTTAGTGTAAATGGTTAAATGAGTTAAATAAGTAACTGGTTAGTTTAAAATTTGCTAAACAGTCTCTAAAGTGGTGTTTGGTACAGCTAGTTTGTTTAAGCTTGAGTTGTTGTTTATGCTTAAAACCTACTTACTTAGTCTCAATATAGGTCCTTTGAATCATTTGAGTCAGTTAATTGGTCATTAGAATGCTCCAAGTCAAAATTTCTCTAAACTGTCTTAATATGCCTATCTGTTGGATTTTAAGAAAACCAAAAACTTGTTTCATGCTTAGAAATCACTAGAGTAGCTTGCAGTAGTTTTATTATACCATTAAACATCATATTCAGTCAACAAATTAGGATTAAAGTTCAAGAAAGTCAATTATATCATAATTTGTCAAAAGTCAAAACATGCAAAAGGCAGTTTTTGGCCAACTAGAGGGATTTTTCTTGGGTTCATTCTTGGACCAAATCAAATGAAACTCTGGGTTTTTAAAGTTCAACAGGTCTACTTTCTTATTGTTATTTTAGTAGATTTTTAGTAATTTTTATAAGCTCTACATAAGCTTGTCAAACAGGGCTCAGTTGCCCTGTTCACCAAAACTCAGTCAAAGCTGAGTGTTTCTCAGCTTTGTGCAGCCCTTGCACATTGCTCAGTTGAGCTCAACTAGGTCTCATCTTTAGCTTATAGTTAGCCACCCAGGTCCTCTTGAGGTTCCAATTTGTGGTTTTCAATTTCAGCTTATTGTGTGGCTTATTGCTTGGCTTAAAGTAGTACCCTCACAACTGTTTTTAGCACTAATCTCAAATAAGCCAAATCTGTGCATTGTGTAATCCAGAGGTTAAGGCTTATTGTTTCTTGCTTTATTTTAGTAGTTTTAGCATATTAATGCTTCTGTTTCAGTTTGGTAGCTTGTGGTGATCATTTGGCTTATTCAAGTGCTTATTTCATAAGCACTAGTATTGCAGTTTCAATTTCCACCAAACAAGCACATGTTTTTCTATTTTTCTTAGATTCTATATGTTAAATTAGACTTTTCCTGAAATTTTCATAATTTTCCATAACAGTTTGCTATTTTTCTTAATTTAAAACAGTTTTTAAGTAATTTTAAATAGCTTTTAATACAATTAAATCAGAAAAAGTTCAAAAAAATAATTTTTCATTTTTCTTAGGTTAAGATAAATATAAAAAGTAAAAAAAGTAATTTTCCAGATTTTTCATAGTTTATTTTGTAATTTTTAGTAATTTAATTAGTTTTTAATAGTTTAAAATTCATAAAAACTAGAAAAATAATCAGAAAAATATAAAAATAGTTTTGAAAATTCTCTTTTGTTATTTTAGATTTTTCCAAGTCTTAATTTTATTTTTCTAGGTTTATTTCCTATTTTCTTGTAATTTAGGTTATTATTTAATAGTTAAAAATAGTTTTTAATTAATAATAATTAATTAAATAGTTATAAAAATAATTTTATTTTTCTAAAAAGTTTCTCATATCATTAGGTTTGTAAAAATATCATTTTCATATTTTTAGGATTAATATTGTGTAAGTTTCACGTTTTTATTTGTACGTCACGTAGTTTTTAAATTAAGTTTTATAAAAACATAAAATCAAAAACATCAGTTTAAAATTAGTGATAGCGTTTATTTAATATAGTTAATCTTTTTAATTTCCTTTAATTTGCATTTAAGTCGCTGTAATTTATTAATCTTTTCTTTAGTTATAAAATAACTCAAAACCCTTACTGATCACTATCCTTAGTGATCATTCGACATCTGATTGTGTTAAACACCAGTCATCCTCCGTGGGACTTAACGACCCGGGAATCCACTGTATTCTCCAGGACTTCATTGTATTGGTTTTTGAGCAGTTTTAAGTCTATTACGGTTAGCCATTCACAAGTGGCTGGCTTGTGTGATTAGACTTGACTAGTTCAGCACCAATCAAGGACCAAGAAATATCCCATAACCAGTGATGGATCTTCTTGAAAAAGGACAGCTAGCCCAATCACTATCACAATACACTATCATTGCCAGATTGTTGTGGATAGGAAAGAAGAGTCCTTGAGGTATTGTGAGCTTCACATATCTGATGACTTTAAGAAGTGCTTTTAAGTGAAGAGTATTTGGATTTTGTAGAAATTGACTCAGGCTTTGAGCTGCAAATGCTAAATCTGGTCTTGTAATAGTAAGATACAATAATTTGCCAACCAAGGTCCTGTATTGAGAGGGATCAGGAAGAGGATCTCCATCAGTCATTGTTAATTTGATGGTAGGATCAAGTGGTATGGCTGAAGGTTTTGTATCAAGTAGACCAGCATGAGTAACAAGCTCCAGTGCATACTTCCTTTGGCTCATAGCTAAACCAGTTGAGTTCCTGAGAAACTCAATGCCCAAATAATAATGCAGTGGCCCCAAATCTTTGATGCTGAATTTGTGGTGTAGACTGGCTTTGATGTCTTGGATCACTTGTCTATTATTGCCTGCTATCAGAACATCATCAACATAGACTAGAAGAACTGTGAAACTTTGATCTTTGGTGAGGGTGAAGAGAGAGGTGTCCACATAACTCTGTTTGAATCCAATGGAGATGAGAAAGGAGGTAAGTTTTTCAAACCACTGTCTATTTGCTTGTTTGAGTCCATAGAGTGACTTGGTGAGCTTACAGACTGAGTTAGGAGGAAATGAATGATTGTATCCTTGTGGAATCTGCATGTATACTTCCTCATGTAGATCACCATGTAGGAATGCATTGTTGACATCAAGTTGTTCAATAATCCAGTTATTATGTACTGCAATAGCTAATAAAGTTCTGACTGTAACCATCTTAGCCACAGGGGCAAAAGTCTCTGTATAATCAACACCTTCTTTCTAATGATAACCTTTTGCCACTAACCTTGCTTTGTACCTCTCAACAGTGCCATCAGCATTGTACTTAATTCTAAATACCCATTTGGAGCCAATGGGTGTTTTGCCAGCTGGTAGTGTGACTATGATCCAGGTATCATTCTTTTCTAAAGCTAGTATTTCCAAATTCATTGCTTCAACCCACTTTGGGTTTTTAGATGCTTGAAGGTAAGTGGTTGGTTCAGTGAGTTTATCAAGTGTGTTAATGAAGTGATGTGATTTTGATGATAGATTAGAATAATTAATGTAATGTTTGTGATGATGTTTGTAAGATGTGGTGTTGTGAACAGTGGATTTGGGAAGAATGTAGTCTTGGAGTTTGGTTGGGAGATGTTTGATTCTTGTGGATGTTCTTTTTGGGGGAGGTGGTGGTGTATGAGATTGAGATGTGATGGAAGGTGATGGTACATCAGTTGGATCAGTGGTTGAATGATGAGGGGAAGAGGAATTGTGAGGTTGTGGATTAGATGTAGATGGTAGATTTGTTGAGGTGTTTGTTGTTTCTGATGATGTAGGTGTGGTGGGAGCTGTGGTAGCTGGTTCTGTATGTGTTGCAGATAAGGTGGGTGTAGTTGGCTCAGTTGGTGGAGGAGATGAAGTAGATGAGGTGGGTGTAGTTGTTTCAGTTGTGGATGTAGGTGTTGGTGTAAAAGAGTACAGAGGTGATGTGGGAGTGTTTGGTATTGATGAATGATGGGGTGTAGAAATAGTGGTAGGAGAGGTTTTGTTGAAAGGAAAACATGTCTCATCAAAAGACACATTTCTGGTAATGATGGTTTTGTGTGTGTTTGTGTCATAAAGAATATAGCCTTTCTGATTATGTGGATATCCAACAAGGACAGTGGGTATGGATTTGGCTTTGAATTTATCAGTGGTGTGTTGATGTGCATGAGCTAAGCATCCAATGATTTTTAAGTGATCTAAAGATGGTGGTCTGTTATGAAGGAGCTCAAATGGTGTTTTGTGATGAATGACCCTGGATGGTACCCTGTTGATGAGATATGTGGCTGCCAGAACACTGTATCCCCATAAATGAATAGGAAAGTGGGCTTGGAATTGAATTGCTCTTGCCATTTCAAGTAGGTGTCTGTGTTTCCTTTCCACTCTTGCATTTTGTTGAGGTGTGTAGGGACAGGATGTTTGGTGTATTATGCCATGGTTTTGAGTGTAAGTTAAGAAGGATGAATTAATATATTCAGTGCCATTGTCACTTCTGACAGTTTTGATGTGTGAATTAAACTGAGTTTTGACATAATTATGAAAAATTTGAAATGTGGACAGGACATGATGTTTGCTAGGTAAGAGATATGTCCATGTAGCTCTTGAATGATCATCAACTATTGTAAGAAAATATGTACATTTATTGACAGTTGAATGTTTGTAGGGTCCCCATACATCAAGATGAACTAGATCAAATTTGTTTTTAGCATGAAAATCACTACTAGGAAAAGGAAGAACATGTTGCTTTGCAAGTGGACATATGCTACATTTGTTTTCAAAAGAATGAATTACATGAGGTGAAAGTGTTTTGATCTTTTGAATGACTGGAAAAGAGGTGTGTCCAAGTCTGGCATGCCACAGGTGTGAGTTGCTTGAATTCTTTTGAACTGTAGAAGTAGAATGTGTTGGAATTACTTGAGGTGTAGATGCAGTGGGTAGAAGGTAGAGACCACCATGTAAAGTGCCATGAGTGCTTGTCCCATCATGGCCCTGAAAGATGAACTTGTCATGAGTAAAGGTAACTGATGCAAGTGTGTTATGAAGGAGTCTGCTTATTGAAATGAGGTTGTAAGTGAATGAGGGTATGTATAAAACATTGTGAATGGTAAGGGAGTTGTTGAGTTTGACTGATCCAGTGATGTACACTTTAACTGTGTGACCATTTGGTAGTGATACAATTTCTGGTTCTGTGAGATTTGTGAGATTATGCATGTGTGTGAGTGAAATACAAATATGGTTTGTTGCACCACTGTCCACAATCCATATGTAATGTGAGTGTGAGATGTTTGAAGCAATAAATGAGTATATACTAGCCTTATTTTTGAAAGAATGAATACCAAGAATTGATGGAGGAACATTTGTTTTGGGATTGAAGGTGAGTATACCTACCACATGGGGTCCTGCATAAGTACCAGTGGTATCATTTTGAGAAGCCTGCATCATCAAAAGTACTTGATTAAGCTGGTTTTGGAGTTGATCCATCCTGGCATAGACATGTGATTCATCTGGTATTGTATCCAAAGGACTGGATTGAGAAGTGCTGGGATCCCAATTTGTCCCTGAAGTTTCACCACTAATCATGTTGACTGTTTTGTATCTAGTGTTTGACTGAGTTCTTTGAGAAGGTGGCAGATATTTCTTATGCAGTGGATGACCAACTGGGTATCCAAGTAGCTTGTAACATTCCTCCTTTTGGTGTCCCTCTTTCTTACAGTATGCACAAATGATTCCTTTTTTGAATGTACTCCTTTTTTCAGGTTGATTACTTTGTGTAGGAGTGTTGTTCCTTTGAGCAGTGTTGAATGGTGTGTTGAAGTGTGGTTTGTAGGTGTTTAAGGCAATAGGAGCATTGATTTGGTGTTTGTGGGTTTCCCTTTGTTTTTCTTCTTGCCTTAACATGCTATATGCCTTTGCAGCAGTAGGGAGTGGTTGCATGAATAGAATTTGACCTCTGATGTTGGTGTAACATTCATCCAAACCCATTAAAAACTGTACCAATCTCTTCCTTTGTTCCCTTTCACCATTTTCTTTTCCATTTGTACAAACACACTTAAAAACACAAGCATATGGTGCCTCAATTGCATCCATTTCATCCCATAATCCTTTGAGTTTATGATAGTAAATTTCAATGGTGCAGTTTGATTGCTTAAGATCAACAATTTCATTAGCAAGTTGGTAGATTCTATGACCATCTAGTTGAGAATAGTGTTCAGAAAGCTCATTCCATAAAGCAGAAGCAGAGTTGATGAAGGTGAGGTTGTTACCTATCTATTCTGAAACTGTGTTCAAGATCCATGAGATTAACATATCATTTGCTCTCTCCCAGTAAGGCCTAAGATCTGATGATGAATCTGGTTCTTCATAGTCACCATTAATCAGTTTCAACTTGTTCTTGGCCCCCAAAGCAATTAGCATGGATCTTTTCCATGTTCCATAGTTTTCTGAACCAATAAGCTTCTTAGAGATGAGTAGAAGACCAGGATGGTCATTAGAGTGAAAATAGAGTGGATGATGAGGTGAATTGATATCTTCAAGATTTGATGATGAGTTTGTTGGAATTGGTTGTGAGGATCCAGAATTTGATACCATTTTTGAGTGTTTTGAAATGAAATTGTCTTATTTGTTGTGTTTTTGTGATGATTGATGTATGAATCTTGAGTTTTTTTTTTTTTTTTGTTAATGGTGAATGAAGTTAAGAACTGTAACTGACTGTAACAGAATTTGGTGATGAAATGATGATAAATTTGTGATAATCTTGATTGTTGGTGCGGAATTATGGTGGATAATGATGGTTGATGGTGGTAAAAGTGGTGGTGAATGGTGATTTTGGATGGAAACATTTGACGGGAAAAACAGTTATGGTTGAAATTTTTGTTACAGTCGCCCGAAAAAAACAGTTATGGTGGTAGAGTCAGTTACACACCACAGTTTGTTGTGGTGGTAGCTCTGATACCATGAAGAGAAAATTAGAGGACAACATTTAAGTGAATTGTGAAATGAGTTTATTGAATGTGAGAAAGTAAGTTGTCAACTATTACAATATACCCATTGGGTATTTATACTAATACTACTTACTGAACTGCTACTTATTTACAAGCTATACAATGTAACTACTAGCTTAGGCTAACTACATTCTATTACATCTGGTCATGCTTTTATTTAGCAGAATCCTCATCTTGTGTAAACTCAAAGGAGTGTTTGGATATCTGAGAACTGAGTTGACTTTGCAGGAGTGTTTGGTATCTTGTGTCTCATTAACTCCACTTCCCGGAGAACACATACCGCTTGTTTTCACAACTTGTATTCAGTTTCAGTTGACGATCACAACTGTAACCTGTTGAAAACCCAACATTTCCATACGCACTGCAATAATGGGATGCCAAATGGAGTATCACATAATAAACTAAAGATAGTAATATTTATGTATTTTAATTCATATTGTCTTACAGTCTTATGCATGGGTTAAGATCATTACTCTGAAAAAAGTTAAAACTTTTGAGTAGAGTGAAAAAAATTCTTGAAAGCTACCGGATGTCGTTCTAAGTTCTAGTGTCACTTAGCGAGGATCATGATTTTTATGCAACTTCTAAAACCCGTATGCGTGTACTGTGTAGTTCCTATATTCATACCAACTGACATATGATTATCAAAGATATTGTCCATAGAACTCTCATATAATTATAGATAGATGGAAATAGATGATGATAGTGTTAGTACCTTATGACTGCAACCACGATGCCTAAAACATTGAAGTTGAGGGGATCATCAACCATTTGTTTCCGCTCAGATATGCAGACAAGGATGACGAAGACGACCAAATATGCTAGCTGGGAAAAGACTACGTTCTCCAAAACTTTAATACCCTTTTTGCTTCCTTGTTCACAGCTCTCTTCTACTATTGGTAAAAATGAGGTGGATGAAGATACCTGCAAAAATGAATTAGTAGATGTTTCAAACATCATTACATGAAAATAAAGCCTTCACTACGTAAGTCTTAGTAATCAAATGATGTGATGACCAATTTATAGTATCATAATTAAGTGTAGTTCTTAAAAATTTAGATGCTACAGTAATGATATTTTCCTTGACCCGTTAGAGCACTTACAAAGGTAACGGCATAACGCCGTTATTAGGCGTTATGCCGTTGGAAGCATGGCGTTATTTGGGCGTTGGTGGCATAGCGTTGGTTTTCCAACGCGCGTTAAAAAAAATTCCATTTCACCCCCCTAAACCATTTCAAATAAATTTTCACTTACACCCCCTCCACCTATTCAAATTCAAATTTAAATTATACTGGTCAATTCTGGGCGCGCGGGATAAATTCAAATTCAAATTTGAAATTTAAAAATCAAATATGAGCGGGATTTATTCAGTTTGAAAATCAACTCTGCCTATATAAACAACTCTACTAGAGTTGTTTAGAACACACAACACACACAAGTTACACACATAACTCACACACAAAAAATGTCTCGCAAAGATTTTTCTCAGCAATTCCCCAGCCCAGAAAAGTTGTCGGAAACCAGCTTTCCAAATCACTTGCCGGAAACCAGCTTTCCAACTCTACCAGAACCCGATGTTTACTCTACACCACCAGAAAATGTCTATCCGGTGGGTTTTGAAAACATCCCGTACCTCCCAATTGTTCCAAGTTCACCTGTGAACAGTCCACAGGTGGATTTTCAAAACCACCCCAGCGGGTTAAGTGAGGCTTCCCTCTGGCAACTGGAACAAGATGAAGAAAACGTTAGGGAGATTATGGAAGTGCAAGCACGTGAAGAGGCTGCTCGCCGTGAGCAAGAAGCACGGGAAGCTCAGTACCTCCAAGACAACTTCTTCGACATAATGGAGAGTCGATACATGAATGGGGAGTTTTATTCTCCGCCAACCAGTTCTAATGGTTGGGACTCGGATGATTCATTTTTTTAAGTTTTAGTAATTTTATTTAATTCGTGTTTAACGTTTTTTTAAGTTTTAGTAGTTTTAGTAGTTGTATCTTTAATTTTTAATGTAATCCGTGTTTAACGTTTAATGTACTTGGTGTTTTAATGTTAAATGTGATATGTGTTTTAATAAATGAAGTGTTTGTTTTAGTTTAGGGGTTGAAATTGAAAATATGAAATGTTATCGATGTTATTGGGATGTTATTGTTGTGGGTGTTTTTTGGGGATGTTAATGTTAAATGTTAAAGCTGATGTAGCGCTGATGTGGACGGTGTTATTGGTGTTATAATGTTATTGTTGTAACTGCTCTTATAGGTATTTTTGAAGTAACGCTTTCTTTTATCAACTTTAACAAAAAATGTTTTGTTTGTATACCACCGTGTTCTGATTCTTTTGCTACGTTTTTTAAGGTGCTAAATTTAAAGAACATGCGAAGGGATGAGGTTTCCCTGTGAGGAGAAGTCTTTTTTATGACTCAGGTGTACGCGAAAACTGCGGTATTTTTGTGACTGTTAACCTCTTTCCAGACCACCTCAAAATATATCTAGTAAGGTTTGAACCTCTGACATCTTTGAGGTATTATATTTCTTAAATTATGTTTAGTTTAATTTGATTGTACCGTCCCAACATAATTTAGTATCTAGATTACATGATACTAGCAGAGTATTCGCGCGTTGCGGTAACGGGTATTTTGAAACAAAATTTTTCGGTGAATCATATATTTTAGTTTATTATGTTCTTTTTGACAATAAATTTACGGATATCAAGAATTTCATGTGACGTATTTCAACTCCTTAACTAATAATAATGTTTTTCATCATGCAATTGTGATAACTAATATTAGAGGTGCCAACTTGTATAACATGAACCTGTTTGGCCCGTGCCCGTTTAGCCCGTTAGTTTTCAGTATGGGATTATGTTTTGGACTTTTTAAAACGATTCATATAACATGAGCCCGTTTGGCCCGTGCCCGTTTAGCCTGTGCCCGTTCGGGCTCGAGCTCGTTTGGCCCGTGTTCGTTCGGGCTTGAATATTTGTATAATATGCTCCATTATTTGTATTAGTGACATTAATACATGAATTATGTTTAAGTTGGTTATACAATATGCTTGATAATTTGTATTTTTTATGTAAGGGGTATTTTAATAAGTGCATTAATTGTAATTATTGACCAGTTAAGTAATTGACTACATTAAAAATATTGACTATATTAATAGCATTAAAGTACATAATGGTTCTAGTAAGACTAGTGTTTTGTCTTTTAACTTTATGCATTAAAGTAGTATACTTTATTAAATTCGTGTGTTGCAAGGTATTGAATTTCTATAATAAGCAAGCTTAATTTTTAAGTATTTTTATTTAAAAAATGCCTAAATACTTTATAAGATAGTATGATGATATAATAAAAGTGAGTGAAAGAGAGACTTATTATATATATATTAACTAAAAGGCAGGACATGATTCCTTCACATGCCATTTGTCAAAAACTTATTTGCGAAACATTAATTGCTAACTTTCGCAAGTTGGCAAAAATAGTCCCTGAGGTTCAAATGGCGTTGCAAAATAAGTCTTGCATCATTAATTGCAATCTATAGCAATCTGGCAAAAATAGTCCCTAAAGTTTAAGCGACATTGCAAGATAAGTCCTGTAGCATTAATTGCTAACTATAGCAACCTGGCAAAATTAGTCCCTAAGGTTTACGTGTCGCTACAAAGTAAGTCCTTTTAAGTCAATCCCGCTGCATCGCACGGGTTTCCACACTCGTTAGACAATATTGGTTAAAGCATTTGGGCTTAACTTATTATTAGTTAATAGGCTTACCCCATTTATATTTTGTATCTAGAATAATCCTCAAGGATCATATATTTTAATTGATGTGTTAATGAATGACAAGTAAATTACAATTTTAGATGATATCGGGCGATAAAACATTAAACCTATGAAAAACTAGAAGGGGTTGAAAAAATTTTACCATTTAAAAGTCAGTTTTAAGAAGTTTAAATTTGTTTGCTTGATGTGAAATCAAATCGATAAGCAAGTAAATAAATGTAATAATAAATAAGTAAATGCAAGATAAGTAAAGGAAAGAGCAAACCAAAGACATAATGATTTATAGTGGTTCGGCACGAAGCTTCCTTCCTCGCCCTACTCCACTTCCCGAGTACCCAACTCGAGAATTCACAAGCACTATATCAATAAGCTTCCTTTCGGAAGAAAAAACCTTACAACGTCGTTTAACTTCTTTACCGATACTAAGCTAGATATCGAGTCCTTGTCAAGGTAGGACCAACCTTTCTTCACAATTTATTTTAAGGCCTAAAATACTAACCGATCCCTCTAGTTTGGTGTATGATGATGACTAACAACTTTGATGTATGATGGTGGAGTGTAATGAATAACAATGTACAAAGTTAAATAACAATGTATAAATGTATACACACTAACAACTATAACACTTACAAGCTTGGAGATTTTCTTGTGTTCTTTACTTGTGGATCACTTGTAATAGTTCATAAGACAAGTGGAATGATCAAAGAGTGTGTATATAAATGTATGAAAGTATGTACTTATAAAGAGGTTAGAGAAGAATGCAAAAGGATGAGTTAAATGTGTGAGAAATAAGTCATGTTTATACACAAAAACTCTGCCACATTTTTGCAGTCCGGCGGATCCACGAATCCAAAAACTTAGACCCGTCTTTGTATATTTGGGATCCATTAGGCGTCTGAAGACAAAGTTTTGTTGAATGTGGTAAACCAAAATCTTTCCAAATCATTTTATAATCTAGATTAGATCTTGTTTCTAAAGGCTTAATCTTTTTACACATTGATAAAGAAAGATTTGTTAGATTTTGTTAGATTTATTACCTAAAATGGTTTAATCACTTTGTCTTATATGATTAAGATTTTGTTATATTTGTTTAAGGGGTTTTGCTAACAACGGCCCTAAAGGTTATTGTTAAGCAAATAATTTTCATTACAATATCATTTTTGAATGATTTTGATTGGTTGATAATCTTGAAAAAGGTGAAGAAAATTTCAAAAATATTACAAATACAATTAAAGATTGATTGTGATTGGGTGAATTATATTATTACAAGAAATTGTAATAAAGCAAAGCATCTTAACGACAACCCTTAAGGCTGTTGTTAGCGAAGCCCTTATTTAAGTGATTAACTAGTGATCTAAGGTTTACTTGAAAATTATTTATTTAGTTTAAGTGCAAGTAAACTTATACATTAATTTGTAAATGTTTAATGAAATATGCATGCAAGTGGATTCTTTGATCATTCACCGAGTTTTATAATCTCATTATTCATACCTTAAATGATTGACGTCGAGATGGAAACTTACGATTAATAACTTGGTTACGTAAACTTTTACGTAGTATAATTTTATAATTGTCATTATCAAAACATTGAGAGACCACAAAATAAAAATATTGTTTATACACAGATATTTTTATTAATAAAACCCTAAATAAAATCGCAAAAATTCTCAACCTCTCTTTGGCGGTCGCATTCAGTTAGTGCAAAAAGAAAAAAGAAAAAAAATATATCCCAAGTTCAAAAGTAACCCCACGTTCATAAATCTGTTGCTACCTGCTTATTGTCTTGAATCCAACTTTCAATTCATGGAATAAACACTACCATGGTATGCTTATGCAGTCAATCATACAAACCCATTAAAGTAGTAATTTGCAAGGTTGTCAAAATCGCGATCCTGCTCGTAGGATCGTACAATCCTACGATCCTACACACAAAAAACGATCAGGATCTTAACAAGATCGTAATCCAAGTAGGATCGCAGCAGGATCGTAGGATCGTGCGTAGGATCGTAGGATCGGATCGGATCGGATCGTATAGGATCGCCGGTTATTAGTTTTTGTGTTTTTTTTTTTTTTTTTTTTTTTATTTATTTATTTTTTTTTGGGTATATTAACTTATTAAGTATAAGCTCATGTCTTAAAACCTAATGACTAAGAATTTTTCAAAAAAATTATTATTTTGGTGTTGTTAATTAGTTGTCTCTTGCAAGATTAATGAGTGTAAAATCATTATATTTTTATGGACTATTTAGAAATAGTTTAGATGTGTCTTTATGGGTTTATTATGAAAAACGATTTCGTGCTTTGTAAAATGTCAGAAGCTTGTTTTTGAAGTAAACTATATACATACTTGACCCAATTTTGTTCATATTTTATTTTATGTTACATATAAAAGCATGAATATTCTAATTTAATTTATTTGGTCATCAAGAAAAAAAATTCAGTAATATTATCAGAATATTCTAATTTAATTTATTTGGTCATCAAGAAAAAAAATTGTGTTGCCCTCTATTATAAATTATGTCGTTTCATTTTCAGATACAATCCTTTTATCTTTTTGCATTAATCTATATATTGTAACAAAAAAGTTACAGAATCACGTGCTAATAAATTAACATTATCTTTCTGCATAAATGTTATCATGAAAAAACTATAATAAAAAAACATTAAAACAAGAAGTAGGTGCACCGTGCACGTATGTAGTAACTTTGTGCAAGTATGTAATGCAATATATCTAATATTCTACCACTACGGTACTTGAATATATAACTTTTTCTTTTATCATCCATTTAGATTCGTTTATCGTATGAAATATTATATAGAAATATAAAACTACAACCCCTATACAAAAATATATACATTTTCATAGGATCTTACGATCCCGATCCGATCCTACGATTACGATCTTGCAAAGCCGAAAACGATCCTACGTAGGATCCCGATCCTGACAACCTTGGTAATTTGATTTTGGCATGGTTACGTCACAAATTCCGAACATAATGAATTTCACGTATGGAGTTCAAGCACAACCAGCTCAACAGAATTTAATAGCCCAACAGCTTCTGGCCCAACAGAAGGCATCTTTGCGTTCGAAGGCCCAATAAGTATCAGCCCAAGTTCTGGCTTACCAGACCAATGCACTAGCAGCTTATTGGGTTGGCCCAGCTCCTGCCACAGCCGCGACAGGCTCGATATAAGGATGTCCCACAACCATGGCTCAACCCCTGGCTTTTAGCTAGGGGTGTTCATGGGTTGGGTAATATCCGAATAAACCGAAACCGAACCGAACCGAAAATAACTGAACCAAACTCGTAACCGAACCGAACTTGCCAAAATCGAACCGAACCGAAATAAAAGTTCGGTTTTCGGTTCAGTTATGGTTTTAACGATCCAAACCGAAAACCGAATTTAAATAAATATATATATATTTTTATATATTTATATATAAAAAATATATTAAAACTCTTTTATAATATATATATAATATTTTTGAAACTTGAAATTATTTTTTTTTTCAAAAAATATATATAAATAAATGAATAAATTATTAAATTTGGGTAATTCGGGTTATTCGGTTCGGTTTTCGGTTATTGGGGGTTCGGTTTTCGGTTCGGTTTAGTCAAATTTGAATTCGGTTCGGTTCGGTTTTCGGTTATACCCAGAAAAAAAAATTAACCGAACAAACCGAACCGAACAAACCGATAACCGAACCGATGAACACCCCTACTTTTAGCACGATGAGATTACAGGATCCAATTTGAAATACGAACACATATGCCTTTTCTCATCTTAACTCGCCATTCAAGTAATTTAAGTACCGCTTATAATAACTGTTTATAACAAGCTTTGTTTTTGTTGGTGAAGGTAAATCAATACCTTTACATTTACATAACGTTCTTGTCACCCTTAACATAATAAAAATCTTATTTATGTACGACAATTCACTAAGGATAACAAATATACTGTTGAATTTGACGAATTTGGTTACTCTGTAAAGGATTTTTTGTTTTTTGACCCCCCACATCCTCCTCAGATGTGATAGTTCGGGGGACCTTTACCCAGTTACCAAGCCTTCTCATATCCATCATGCTTTGCTTTCTGTTAGTCCTACTATGTGGCACCAACGTCTCGAGCACCCCCGTGAAGATGTGTTACATTCTCTTGTTTCCGTAAATTTATTTCTTCTAATAAAGAAAATTCCTCGCATATTTGTTATGCCTGCCAGGTTGGCAAACATGTGAAACTTTCATTTTCTAGTTCGGATACTATTGTTACTCGTTGTTTTGAGATTGCATACTCAGATATTTGGACTTCTCCTATTGTTAGCTCTAGTGGTTTTAAATAGTATGTGTTATTTCTTGATCATTATTCTCATTATTTGTGGATTTATCATTTGCGCGCAAAATCTGAAGTTTTTCAAAAATTCTTAGTGATAGCGAATCAATATTAGTGGCACAAGCCCACTAATTACACGCAAAGTCGAGCCGATTATCAATACTCAATTAGACCCGTTATCAACACTTGATAAGCCCAACCACATTCCCCAGGCCTCACAAGACTTGAAAGAACCTCTCAGGCCGTGTAAAATACAAGTGTGAGACAACTGTCTACCAATAGTTACTAATGGTTAAAGATGTACTATCTCACAATAACAATGGGAGACACACGAACAAGAACATTGGAGACGAACACGACCTAGTACGAGACAATGAGAGGATGCCACTTGTTATTCTTGTCTGCCCATCAGATGATCAACACCTTGCATGTCTCCGTTGATCATCCACATAGGGTTTATCCTTAAAATGTAAATGCCTTTCTATAAATAGAAGACATGCCTCACCAAAGAGGGGGATCATTCTCTACACACTTTTACACACACTATTCTCACAAAGTAAACACACATTTACATGATTTGTTTGAATGTTACACGGACCTCTTGATTCTCAATCATCTCTTTGGGTCATTACCGTTCTACTAGAGAAACCGAACAACACAACCATCTCAATCCACTCTTAATCACGATTTACATACCATACGTAAACATGGCGTCATCCATGAGGACATGATACAAAATAATTACAAACTTTCACCTATTTTTATTCATTTTCTCACTTGAAAAAGCATATATTTTTCTTTTTACCTTTTTAACAAGTTTTAACTCAACATGTCTGGTGAACAACCCACACAACCTTTAGTTTTGAAAATAAACGACAATCACCTCGGACCAGTCCAGGTGGAAGATCTTACTCACACTGAGGAAGGTAAACAAATGCTGAAAAACGATGTTCACCACGCAGCAGTAAACTTTACAAAATGACTACCGTGGGAGGTGCATGTAACAAACGATCATGTCGGCTTACACAACACTTTCCCAAGAAGGGCCTACACGTTTTCAGGAAGAGCACAGGGTTCCTAGGCATATTCAGGATGCATAGGTTCAGTCTTAAGGGGTTGATTTTCAAACGTCGTTTTCAAGCAACAGATTGGGTGCCAGGGTATAATATGCGGAAAGACATCAGTGCATTCAGGTTGCGCCAGCTCTTACTACGCCCAGCCTAACAAATCCCCACATTTTATTTATACCAAAACCTGGACATCATTGGAATTTTCACTTGTAACAACATACGACAGTACTGATTCATGGAAGTATATACAGACAGATCTTATAAAGGATGATCAAATAAGAACTGGCTGAACTGCATTATTTATAAACAACTCAAAATGGACACATACCCAATTGTGAGAGGATCAAAACTCACAACCCAGAACCCACAAGGCCACAAGCCCACAACCCACAAAATTGTCTTTACAATTACTGGACTCTCATAAAACCATATAACATATTTTACATAACTAAACATATAAGGACATATCAAGATGCTACAACCTCTACTAGTTTCATCCAAAGTAAACTGTAACAAAAACAGAATGTTTCAATCTTTACCTAAGAAGATTGAACACAAAATTCTAGCGTTAGTTGACGTTGATCTAGGTTTCGAGTTAATTATCTTCAAAGTTGACTATACTAAACGTTCTGGATTCTGTTTCTATTTTGCAATCTTCCTCCATTTATCCTTGAGGTCAGAAGGGGTGCGATATGGATCAAACACATGACGTCCAAAATCCAATATTTTCTTCCAAGGAAGGTTCTTGCGTGTTGCTGATGAGAACTTTTGAACTCCTTCCTGCAAGATTTACAGTACGGTTAGGCAAAATTTGATGCTGTCAGACATCAATTCAGGAAACATAGAAACCAAATGCTAAAACTTTATCAGTGCTAAACAAGTAACAAGGATTCATTTATGCAACAACCACCAATGGATCATAAGAAATGCCTAATCTCACTTCAGGGGGGTTTCGTCATAAAATGCCAACATACTTTTTCATTTGTCTCGTTTTACTCATAAGTAGAAGCCATTATAAAGATGGTTTGTGTCCTGTTTGTAGTAGGGGTGTTCATCGGTTCGGTTATCGGTTTGTTCGGTTCGGTTTGTTCGGTTAATTTTTTTTCTGGGTATAACCGAAAACCGAACCGAACCGAACCGAACCGAAATTTGACTAAACCGAACCGAAAACCGAAAACCGAACCCCCAATAACCGAAAACCGAACCGAATAACCGAATTATCCAAATTTAATAATTTATTCATTTATTTATATATATTTTTTGAAAAAAAAAATAATTTCAAGCTTCAAAAATATTATATATATATTATAAAAGAGTTTTAACATATTTTTTTATATAAATATATAAAAATATATATATTTATTTAAATTCGGTTTTCGGTTCGGAGGACTAAAACCATAACCGAACCGAAAACCAAACTTTTATTTCGGTTCGGTTCGGTTTTGGCAAGTTCGGTTCGGTTATGAGTTCGGTTCGGTTATTTTCGGTTCGGTTCGGTTTCGGTTTTCGGTTTATTCGGATTTACCCAACCCATGAACACCCCTAGTTTGTAGTCAACAAAACCCTGTACAAATTGGATTTTAAAGAGATTATATACTATAAAAATGTTAAATGGATATAAATGCTATGTTTATATATAATTTTACAGCTTACAAAATGACCCAAACAGAACAAAAAACCATTTTTTCAGGACTCAAATGTACATAGGAAGTACAATCGCTAAAACAAAACATGTTGGTAATTTCTGCAAAAACACAACTTTTTGTACGTATATTTTTGTGGGAAAACTTTATAATGTTTTGCCATAACAAAATTAAATGTGACAGCCATACTTTGATATGTTTACATTATTAATGAGACTTAAGAGTTTATATAAAAGGATTTAAAACAACAAACCTTAAGCATGTCTTCTTCTTCTTCAGTCCAGAATACTCTATGTTTTCCGTTCCGCGATGGTAGTGTTAAGGAAGTAGAATGTTGTTGTTGACCGGCAACTTCGATTTTGCATTTAGCATTTTCTCTTCGATTGTCAACTTTGATCCTTTTACTAACATCAGACTCCAGTTGGTCAGCTTTCATCTTGTCTTTGATGTAAACAACCATCACCCGACAAGTATTATCATTACTTTGTTCAGGTACTAAGGTGTCACTAGTTTCTTCACAATGATTCTGAACATCATCACCAACCAAATTAATATCATCTGCTGATTTGTCTTTGGATGATATTTCATCCTCTTTGCCATTTGTCGTTTCTTCTTCTAAGAAAGTTGACAAAGCTTTCTTTGTCAACATAACTTTCTCCTTTAATTGACGAGCTTCTGTTGTAATTTGTTTATAAAGACAATAAGGACAGTGAAAGTTTCCTGCATCATCCAAATGAGCCTCACAACCCATGCAACTCTGATGAACGGATATAGGGCAACCATCACCACTACAAACCAAAAGATTTCCGCCTTCATCACAAAGTACACATTGTTGATTTTCTGTCCAATCCATTGCTGCGTGATGACCAAGCTACTAACTTTTGACCAATAATCAAATATTTAAAAAGCCTATGACCTCTGCCATGACTTCTGCGTGCCACTTTCTTTAGCTTCTTCTACCGTTATTATGCAGCAAACGAATATTCAAGCTGAGAAAAATACATAAAAGTGTTTACACTACATACGTGAACAGATCTGTACATTATAATGTTCTAACACAGTAACTTCTAAAGGAGTTAAACATTAGTTAATATAGCCATATGTATGCACAGGTTAATTTTTTATGTAATCGATGCAGTAACTCAGTGTTGCAGAAACATTAAATCCGTGCCAATTCAAGATCTGGAAACAATCTACCTATGTCATTCAAACATATAACTAGAACACATGACAAGTATTCAGAGGTAAATAGCTCATTTTGTTTCTGTCATCCATCAAGTGCTTCAACATCCAAAATTGTTTTATGGAATCATGGAGAACTAGATCATTACCATATATAGATAAAGATAGCAAGATGCTAAACGTACATGGATACGAAAATAACAAACCGACGAAACTCTCAACTTACTACACCGGTGAACCAGCCCAATTACCTACTACTACGTACTACACTGACGTAAAAGGGATATCAGAGAGTGAAAACCCGACATACAAAGATACAACTCAGACCACCAAACCAACTAAACGCAATAACAGAAAGGGCAAACACCTCGTTGAAAAGATGACACCGGTTAGACCACGATCACGACCCTCACACATGAAACATAACCCGCCGGAACCTCAAAGCAGACGCAAAATCTAACCAAGTGGTGACACCGAGCAAGTAAGGATGGCAGATTGGAGAAAATATCAATGTATGAACACCACCACGATCACGACCCTTGGCTTACAACCTGATTCACGACCCCACCATCTCATGACCGTACTATCTCCACGGCCAACCATCTCACCACCAGAATACTTCACGGAACTCACCATCCTCACGACGAAACCAGCTCACGATCTCATCTCCACGACCCGAACCACCTCAAAACTTACCATCTCACTACCCAAACCACCTCAGAACCTCACCATCTCACAACCTCACTATCTCCACAGCCCGAACCATCTCACGACCTGAACACCTCATGAACTCGCCATCTCCATGACCTGAACACGTACTCACCATTCTCCACGACCACACCACCTGACAACCCGATCCACCTCACAACCTCACCATCTCCACCACCTCACCACCTCCCAACCTTGCCACCTCCACAAGCTGAACCATCTCACAACCTGAACCATCTCACGACTTCACCATCTTCACAACCTAACCATCTCACGACCTCATGACCTCACAATCTGCACTACCTCACACAACTGGAACCACCTCACAATTTCGTGTAACAATTAAGCTGCCAGAAGTGATCTAACCCGAAAGCTTGCCTATTTTTATATAAAATGATTTATGAGAAAAGAGGTAATATCAAACTATGTACAGACAAGACAGAAGGGAGGGAACCGCCGGCCAAAGCCGATGGCCGGAGAAGAAGGCGGTGGGGCGGCTGTCTTTGTGTTTAGAGTTTCTTTGGGAGAGTTTTTTTTAGAGAGAGAAAGGGTTTCATGGTTCGGAGATTCTTATATGCAGAGGATAAGTGCGGGAAAAAGGAAAATAAGTCCATATATAAGTTTGCATTTCAAAACTACAAAAGAATCTACAAGGACTTGTAAGCCAAGTAGAAACAAATTAGAAGACGTAGCTATTAAGTACCAAATATCTCCATTTCTATTCAGCTAAGCTACAATGATGTCTCAGTAACCACCTCCATGTAACAAACATCAAATATTTAGCAATGTAAAGCATTTTTATGACATTTTTCAAATCATATCGTGTATTTATAAACGACCCAAAGTCAATGTGACTTTATATTTAATTCAAATGAATAGTTAGACGGTTTTAGGAGAGCTAAATTAAACAGCTGAAAAAGTAGCTTTTTAGCTTATGCATTATCAAAAGTACAAAAACAGTGCAAGAGATGATAGCAATGGTAAAGATGAGGTAAAACTGTAAATACGCAAACGACCAATCAAAAAGGTTTAAGATAAGCTATCAAGATTTAACTGTTAGGTTTTGTCCAAACACTCATGAAAGTTGATATAATAAGCTTACCCAAACACCCCCTAAATTGAGATTCCGATTGTGAAAACTTAGGGGACAACTCATACTACTAAGGGGAGGGCTTTGCTTATAGTACAAGAGATGATATCATTACTACACGTCACAAACATCTCACTTCGTGCAGCTCAATGTAACATCAGAGCCTCAGAGGTCACTTGTAGTCGTTTATTTAGCTAATCAAGTTAGTTAAGTTTGAAACAACCCTGATGTCGCCTCACCGAATTTCCCAAAAATAAGGGGAGGGCTTTGCTTGGTTAGTGTGGCCTCAAACTTCGTCGGCCAAAAGATCAGAAAGCATGGTAAAAAAAAGTTAGTTAGGTTAGTTAACCAATTTGTTACATTATATATATATTATATATATATACTAATTATGGGGGAGGAAAACAGTACCCACCCCCCATTAAATGCAATCTTTGGCAAGTTGGCGGAAACAGCCCCTGAGGTTCAAGTAGCGTTGCAAACCAAGTCCTTTAGCAATGCAAAGTTTCACAACTTGGCAAAAACAGCCCCTGAGGTTCAAGTGGCGCTACAAAGTAAGTCCTTTCAAGCCAATCCCGCTGCATAGCGCGGGTTCTAACACTCGTATATATACTAATTATGGGGGAGGAAAACAGTACCACCCCCCATTAAATGCAATCTTTGGCAAGTTGGCGGAAACAGCCCCTGAGGTTCAAGTAGCGTTGCAAACCAAGTCCTTTAGCAATGCAAAGTTTCACAACTTGGCAAAAACAGCCCCTGAGGTTCAAGTGGCGCTACAAAGTAAGTCCTTTCAAGCCAATCCCGCTGCATAGCGCGGGTTCTAACACTCGTTATGGCCTAAAGTTAATTATACAATGAGTAAATGTAAAATTAAAAGAAAATGAAACACATTCAAACAGTGAAAAACAATCTTAGTTTAACAAACAGTTAAATTAAAGATATATATATATATATATATATATATATATATATATATATATATATATAAAACAAATGGATAATGGGTTTGAAGTAATTATACCAGAAATCAGGTGAGAGTTCAAGTGCAAAGAAGGTCGAAAACGAAGAGAAATTTTGGGCGTTCTTGTTTGGGCCGTTACTGTTTCAAAATTTGTGCCCCAAAAAGATGATGTCACGTTTTGGGAATCATTGGTGTAGAAAGGAATGTGAATGTGGCAAAAGTTAGTACGGGTGTTCAAATAAACCGATAAACCGACAAACCGAGCCGAACCGTTAAATCTGAAACCGAAAAAATCCAAAACCGAATAAACTGAAACCGAAAAAAATCGAAACCGAAAAAACCCGCTTATCATGGTTCGGTTTCGGTTTTTATTTTTAGATATCCGTAGTTAACCGAACCGAACCGTATATAATATACATAAATGGTTTTAACTAAACTAGCCTGGTACCCGCGCGTTGCAGCTGCGGGTACCCGTGTGTTTATATTTGTTTGGCGATAGCAAGGTTTTTTCGATACATTGCTTAAAGAAGGGAAAAAAAAAGAAAATATCCATCAGAGGTTATTAATTTAAAATTAGTTTGCTTTCTTACTTACACATTTAGTAACATAATAAAAAGCTTTTATAGCAGGGTGCCTACGCGATTCTATGTTTTTCATGATGCTAACTTAACACATAACGATAACTTAATGGAACAGCTTTACCGCACAATATTGCTTTAAAAATGCCAGACTTGCATCACGATGCAATGACGATACGAAAAACGATGGTCAACGATATTGCTAGTCGTTTAGGACGTGTAATATTATATATCGTTTAAACACACATGGTGTTTTAAAATAGCGGTTTTAGCACAATCTAGTGGTGTCTATATTGCTAAGTTGTGGTGGTAAATGGTGGTCCGTTGCGTGGTCGAAAAATGTGGTGTCAGAAAGTTTGAATACGCAAAAGATTGGTTTTTATGATCCGCTTAATGATTTGTAAATTTTATTTAGTCGGCGTTTTAAAGAATAAATAAAAGATAAGATGATTTATGTGCTATTGTTTTGTACCATGTGACATATTAAGTGTACTTTTTGAGTGAAGGTGCATTTTAATAATATCATTAATGAATTGTAAAATTTATTTAGTGGGTGTTTGAAAGATATAAATGATAAAATGATTTATGCATTATTTTTTTGTACCATTTGATATATTAATTGTACTTTTGAGTGATGGGGTATTTTAATTACATTATTAATGATTTGTAAATTTTATTTAGCGAGTGTTTTAATGAAAAAGAAAAATTAGATAATTTATGCATTATTGTTTTGTACAAAGTGCTATACTAATTGTACTTTTGTGTAAGAGTATTTTAATGATATCATTAATTCTGGCATTAATATACATGAATGTTACAAGTTAGATGATTTATGCATTATTGTTTTGTACCACGTGTTATATTAACTGTACTTTTTGTTACACGTTTAGCGGGTTACTTTTATTAGAAATGTTTTTTGGTTTTAGAATTTTTAAGACTTCTAAATTTAGAATGTCCTAAATACTTTATATAGTAGTATAGATACCTAAATAATTATACAAGTATTGATTATGCTATTGCACTATTTTTATTGTATAACAATTTTTTGCTTTTGGTGTAAATATTTACTAAACATCTATGTATGAAAATTGATTAATTTGATCATAACTTATAATCGTCAGATAAATACTTTTTATTAATATGTTCGGTATGTTTATTTGAATGGAATTATTGTGACGAAATAACTTTAATATGACTTAAATATATTCAACTTCTTTGAATGTTACTAAAATGACAATTTACGTTCTAGATCATGTTATTACTCATGCGGTTAAACTCGATTAAATGTCTACAATGGTTAACCGTGACCCGAACCGCGAGTAACCGCTCATTTCGGTTACCCGCATGTCCGGTTACCCGCCTAGTATGGTTCGATTACGGGTAGTAAAATGAATTACCCGCCCCGCGATGGATAGTTAAAATCTTTCAACTAACCGAACCGAACCGCCCCGTGAACACCCCTAAAAGTTAGTAGAGGTAGATGTGTTGCAAAGTCACAAGAAATTAAAAATTCTAGAAAACTTATCATTTAGTATCACGTATTTTTCACCTAATTTTTTTTTATTATTAAATTTGATTAGGGAGTATTTTGGTTATTTTAACCCATTTTCTTATTACACTTCAAAACATCAAATGTAAATAACTTTTAAACGATAAACTTTTATGAAAAACCGATTCCATCATAATTTTTTTAATTTAATTTTCTTTAATTTGATATGCATTTTAATATATAAAGCGCAACTTTGTTTTTCAACTTTTTACATGTGTGTTGATTTTCTTGAAATTTTAGGCAATTTCAACTCTAATTTTGTCTAGTTTAAAGGCCTAATTATGCAAAACTTGAAACACGAAAATTGTAGCTTTTTGCCTATTCTATACCCAGATTTTTGAATCACTCAATTCCAATATAATATGAGTGAGATATTGCACGTTAGCAATGACATCTTAGTCATATTTAGTGTACGCAAAGTGTTTGATAAACTGTCTAAAAGAGATTTTTCTTATAAAAGTACATTCAGATGCACTAATTGATATACCAAACTACATCTTTTGTTATTTTTGGTTTTTTTTAATTGATGAACAACCAAATGATAAACTGGTGAACATTATGACCATAACTGATGAATATTATGATTTTTATTTTTTATTTATTTATTTTTTATTTTTTATTTTTTAATTTTTTTTTGAAAACCAATAAACTGGTGTACAAAATTTAAGAGAATTGATCAACAACTTTTTTTATTGATGAATAATACTAACTAATGAACAACTAGTTGATGAACTGATTAACACTCTGACTCTAACTGATGAACATTGTGATTTCTTTTAGACAACTGATGAACATTATGATTTTTTTTTATTGATGAACATTACGATTTTTTTGTTGGGAAACTGATGGGCTACATAATCTAACTTATGAACATTGTGATATAACTGATGAACAAAAATAAAGAGAACTGATGAACGTTGTGATAAACTAATGATCAACTCTTTTTAGTAATAAATATGTCTTGTTTATCAGTTAATATTGTTCATCAGTCTATTAACTGATGAACAAAGACTAACTGATAAATAGAACGTTTTATTATTTATATAAAAACAGCGATTAAATATTATCACTTTTTGACACTTACATTAATAAAATGATTAATGATGTATTGTGGTACAAAAATTAGAGTATTTAATGTAATTTTAACATTAAAAATCTAAGCTAGACATTTCATCAAACACCTTGTGTGCAACAAATATGACTAAAATGTCATCTTTAACGTGCGATATCTCACTCATATCATATTGTATTTGAGTGATTCAAAATTCTGGTAAAGAGTGAATCAAAGTCTACAACTTTCGTGTTTCAAGTATTTCAAGATTCGGCAATTTTGAAGGTAAAAAATAAATCCGAAAATGATAAAAATATCAAGAAAATCAAGACCCATTTGATATGTTAAAAAAAATTTTGAAATATTCAAAAAGCTTTATACCAAATTAAAGAGGATTAAATTTTAAGAATTATGGTGAAATTGGTTTTTCCGGAAAGTTTGTCATTTAAGAGATATGTGCGTTTGTACTGACGATCTCACAAAGATTTTTCAGTGAATGCCAAATATTTCTATTTTGTGAGGGTGAATCAAATAGGGGTTTCCTTAGAAAAGGATTCAATCAAAAAAGATTATATCGCCCTATGACCCACAACTCAAAATGAGCCTTGCGACGAGACGCGGACATTCCCCATGCTGCGGTTTCCTCCGGTCCATTCCGGGTTGGGTTAGGGGAACATCCGAGAGATTTCCTTCGCGGATCTAAACGCGCTCACAAGGCAAAATGGTAATGAGCTTGGCTTATGAACTTATAATCTATAATCTGATGATCGAGTCGATTCTATGATTATAAGTTCATTTCATACCGGACCAGACCGGAAGTTCTGCTTTTGCTAAAACCCGAGCAGTTTCTTGAAAACTCGCTTCGGATATGAAACTTTGAGTATTCATAGATGCTCTTGTTATTCCCAATAAGACGACTTGGTAACAGATCGCTTCTTCCAAAGCGCGCCCCATTCGTTTCGCTCGCAACAATCCAATAAGTTCTCCGGGCGAAAAAACACTTAATACCAATATTATTTTTTAATAGTATAAGTATCCAATAAAAATAGAAATGGGGCGTAGCCAAGCGGTAAGGCAACGGGTCAGAAATTTGAGGTGGAAAAACAAAAAACGGATAAAATTACGATTTTACCCTTGGACGAATTGTTTGAATAAAATAGGTGGGGGAACACATGTCATATGATGAGTGGCTTTTTACACATTTTTTTTTTTGGAATTTTTTATTAGTTTCTCAAAATTAATATAGTATTACATATCATTTTCAATCTACAAATAAAGCCAATAAATATAATCTTTTGATGACACTAATTTCGGTCATAAATAACTTTTAATTTACTATAGTTTTGAAAAACTTCTTTTTTCGAAGCAACTATCACGAGAACTGTTAACATTAACATTTACGCCATGTAAGAATTACAAAAAGAGTTTAGATTTCTAATATAGTTAAGTATGTCAATTGCTATAGCATTTTTCACACGTATAATTCTCAAAACTCTTCATTACAAATTTAAATGTATGGCGACAACTATCTTTTAGCTTGTTATCATCAAGTGATTTTAAATTTTTAATTGTAGATGGTTACCTAAAGATACATTCATACAATCTAAATTGGTCAAATTTACTTTCAAGTGATGAAATACCTTGATCTACAATGCAGAACAAATAATCGGTTTTAAAAGTCTCTTTGCCGGTTTTTATTGTCTCATTATCAACATTATCATCATATTTTCTATTTCTATGAATAGCTCATCTTTGTTTCAAAATTTTGTTCTCCATTAATTTCTTTAACAATTTCTTAGGCGGAAAGTAAAGCATTCTTAAAAGAAGCTTTTTATTGAAGAATTTTACAAAATGATATGAGAAAAAACATTGAAAGTGTGTTTGTAGGTGTGAAAATTTAAACGTCTATTCATTGTTTCAAATGGTTAAATGATTAATGTTAACATGATTTAATTTGATCTTTGCTTATTTTCATGCAAAAATAGGCATTTTATATATTTAATATATTTTAAAACTAGAAAAAAATATCATTTTTTTATTATTTAACATTTATCGGCTAATTAAGGCACTACATAATCGGATCTTTAAGATGACGGCAAAAAAAATATATAATTGACTTTATATGGTCCTAAAAAAATCGAGGGCCTTCGTAAATTGGGTGTCTAAAATCCTAATTTTACTTGCTTTACCCTTAAACCATCACTACATAAAATTTTCAAAAAAAAAAATTCACGCAATTTATTTTCGCGTGACGATGAGATTAAATCACGTAAACTAGTTTATAGCTAACAGTAAAACAACCAAAATATATGATAAACCTATTTCAACTTAATCATCGCCGAAAACAAAAAATCCTCAAAGAATTATAATAAAGAAACCCAAAAGTACACAACTTAATTTTTCAAAAAGCACGAGATAAGTAACAAACATTGGATATTACTACAATCACTAAAATACTTTCAAATTATAAACGACGTAATATGACCGGTTACTAGCAGGTTAAGAGATTATCATTCACTTTCAAACATGAGTAAATTATAGTGTTGGTCCCCAAACTGAACCAAGTTTGTGCATTTGGTCCTAACTTCTCAAAAATCGCAATTTTAGTCCCAAAATTTTTCATTAATTACCCATTTGGTCCTATTTTTATAACGCTCGTTATTTTTCTCGTTAGCTGCAAATGCCTTTTGCCTTTTCGACATTTCTTTTCCAAGCACCCCATAAACATCGTTGAACGTTGAATTCCAATTCTCTAATGCAATTGACGGGAAGGTAATGAAAGTTCAGGGACTAACGATGTGCGTGTTCAAGTTTTCGAATTCTTGAATGCAATAGACGAAAAGATAATGAAAGTTCAGGGCCAACAGTGTTAATTGGGTGTTTGGAGCTGAAAAGACAAAATTTCAAGTTTTCCAATTCTCAAAAATCACAATTTTTGTCTCTTATGATTTGCTTAACAAGTTTTCCAATTCTTGAATGCAATAAAAGAAAAGGTAATGAAATTTCAGGGACCAACGGTGTTAATGGAGTGTTTGAACAAGAAATGTCAAAAATATGAAAAGGCCCCTGCAACTAATGAAAAAAGTAATGAGCGTTACCAATATAGGACCAAATGGGTAATTAATGAAAAAGATCGAGACTAAAATTTGCGATTTTTGAGAAGCTAGGACCGAATGTGCGAACTTGGTCCAGTTTGGGGACCAACGCTGTAATTTACTCATATATGAAAGTGGATGATAACTTGTTAATCTATTAGTAACCGGTCATATTATGTATTTCGTCTATAATTTGAAAATGTTTTAGTGATTCTAGTAATATCCAAAGTTTGTTATGTATCTCGTGCTTTTTGAAAAATTAAGTATTTTTAGATTTCACCAATAATAAAATAATAAGCTTATAAATAGTTTTTTAAAATATCCTCTCAAACAGATATTTTAAAGAGTAAAATACACCATTCGTCCCTAATCTTATACACACGTATCACCCTGGGACAAACCTTGCCTTTTTCATCGTGGAGAGTTCAAAACAGTCCCTTGACCCATTTTCCGTTAGTCAACGTGTGTTATCTTTTGGCAAATCCCTTAAAAGGACTATTTGTCCATATATAAAGTTATTTATTTACTTTTTTCATTCATTTTACCATAGCAACCATAAACACACATTCACTCAACCACCTTTCTCCCACTCCCAGTATTAAAATAAAGAGGAATTAAGGATGAATTAATAAAATACTAGCTCAAAACCCGTGTTCAACACGGGCTATATAAAGTAAATTAATAAAGTCAAATGAATTCTTTTTTTGTTAAAACGCAATTTGTCAAATAAAAGTTCAAGCACAAACTATCTTCTCGTAAATGGCACTTCAATTTCTTTGTAAAAAGCTCAAGTATACTCAACATAACTAAAACATGGTCTTTCACAGTAGTTGCAAAATTATTCGGGATAGACCCATTTTACTGTAAACTTACATCTCAGAAACAAACGAAAAGCCACACCGATCAATCACAAATATGTACATATCTATCTACATCTCTACATATGCTACACACACCATTGGAAGGTTCCTTGAGATATTTCAGGAAATAGTTTCAAACCCTCGATGACCAATGCACCATACTACCAAACCATAGTATTTTGAGCAACATTTCTGGTGCAACATAAATACATAATACTCCGTAGTTTCTAACCACATTCGTTAGAGCTTGTCCTACAAAATAAAAAAGATGTTATTAGGTGAAAGATTTTTACAACAATGCAAGGTCATAAAAAACACAAATCAATCTACCAACAACAATATAAATTTTGTAAGAAAACACCAATTTAAACAACCTTATCACTTGGAACAATAACAAATGTTCATCCATAGTTAAAACTTAAAAGTAAGTACTCAGTATCATTTTGTGGTTAATACGGAGTAGTCCTCAAAAGTATTCATTCATATGTTTACCCAATGACAAAGTCCACCTGAATTCTTAAGCACATAACCTGTAAGGAATGCAACATATAATGTTCAGGGAATTCAATAAGTATATGTAGTTATGTAATGTGTAGGGGTCCACAAGATATCTGCAAATTCAAAATCTGTACATTCTATTGTGGCAAAATTTAAAATTAAAGTGAAGGAACATGTATTTTAAATAGGTTAATTAACCTGTTCATTTGGAGGAACATGAAGATGTAGATTTGTGAAAAATATTAGACCAACCTCGCTGCTAGTGATAAATCTGCAGAAACAAAATCAATATATTTCAAATAAAAGGTACTTACTAATTATCTCCCTCGTGTACATTCTCTTACAAATGAATCATACAAGGCTAGTTACTTGAATTACGATTACAAACTCAAGAGCCATGGTCGTACCAAATATGTTTCCTTTTTCAGCCAAAATTCTCAGCCGCCCCTGCACATAGTTGCGTATAACAAATCTGAAAATAAAACATAATATTGTTAATAAGATAACATAACTACTTTAGCAGGGGGGATAGGAATTTACCAAAGATGATGTCAAGATCAATAACATTGGACAATCAATATTATGTTTTTTCAATAATTTATAGAAAATGTTGCAGACCATCAACTTACATTAGCATAAATTAAGATTTTATAGAAAATGTCAAGATCAGTGACAACATATAAATGAACTGAAAAATTACTAATTTGAATGAGTGTTCTATCCATCGTCCAAATTCACAGTCGACAGCAATTATAAGCAAGTGACAATTTGGTTTGCTTAAAAAATGGATCAAGTAAGCTAAGTAGCTTACCCAAACATCCCCAATGAGGTAGTCAACATTGAAAGACAACAACATAAAGCATCAAATTCAAGCAAACTTGAAAGAACAAAGTAACCTACCTCTTGATTGAGCAGTAAAAATGGCCAATTTGCAATTTAATATTGATGCTTAAATTGATAACTTCTAGGAACATCAAACTTGAAAAAACAACGCTTTATAACCCCTTCAAAACCTGAAAAATGAAACAAAAACCATTCATAAATTAAGTGATTCGAAACCGAACAAAAGGAGAAACATTTTGAAATGAGTTTCTAGACAATAATAAAGAAATAGTTAAGGCACTTACCAGAAACTCTTTTCCCTACACAAACTAACATAAACTAAACCCACAAAGTTCAGAGAAAAAGGAGAAAATAGATGAGCCAAAATGAGAGAGCAATAGACTTACCTTATGGGGTCGACACAGAGATGGCTGCAAAGTTGTGATGAGATCTAGATGAAATGAAAGAAAATGGAAATTAAAGGATTTGAGTTTGAATTTCAAATGGAAAAAAGAAAAAGTACTGTTTTGCTTTGAAACTCACCAAAAACAAAAAGCAAGGAAAAAGCCTGCACAAAGGAAAAGTATACATGGTCAACTGGTCAAGAACCGTATTTTTGTGTTATTAACAGGAAATAAAAAGGGTACGTGTGTTTACACTCCACTTTTTTTGTATATACACTCCATCAAACAACACTAATCATTAGTATAATGATAAGTCCCTATCATTAATCTGTTTTTCACAAATTGACCATTTCTTTTAGCATTTCATCACCATTTCTTTTAGCATTTCATCACCTTTTCCCGCCATCATGGGTGCAAATTTTTTCCCGCCATCAATGTTACCTTTTGTTTTGTTTGATTGTTATTGTGATGCTTTAAACAAGTTGTGGTTTCAAGATTTTCTTGTACAAATTAACATTTTACAAGTACCTATAATAATTTTGCATGAAATCTGATATATCAAAAACAAATTAAAACTACTCGCTTATGGGTAATCTCACATATCCTGTTACTTGATGTGTTCATTGAGCGACTGTCGAAAAGTTGGTTGTTGTGAAGGTGGAAGAGGATCGGAAAGTTAGCGGTGACGGTAGCGAGCAATGTTTTGAAACCCGGGTCGACCCGGCCGGGTTAACCGGTTGGACCGGTTCCGGACAAAAAAACGGGTCAAAAAACCCGGGTTTTAAAAAACGAGTCAACCGTTTAGACCCGGCGGGTTTTAAGTGACCCGGGTCAACCCGGGTTTTGAAACCCGTCCGGGTTTGGTTTTTATCATTTTTTTTAATTTTTATTTTTTTTATTTTTTAATTTTATTTTTTTTAACCTCAAAAAATAAACTTGTAAATCTCGTAGGATTTATGTCTTTTGAAGTATGAAACATGTAATCCCGTAGCATTTATGGCTGTTTAGAAAATTATGCAGGTTTATATCCTTGTCCACCTTTGATTTGTTGTTTAGAGCATGAAAAATGGTTCTTTGCTTTTTTTTCACTGCAAAACTAGTGTTTGGACATTATGTTTGGACAATTAGAAATAGATGTTTGGACATATGCATAAAACCGGGTCTAACCGGGTTGACCCGGCGGTTGAACCGGTTGACCCGGTGACCCGGTGTCTTGGCCGGGTCGATCACAAACCCGGGTTTCAAAACATTGGTAGCGAGTGACAAATATGGAAGGATAACTTGCAAGGATTTAGTCAAATTCAGCGATGGTAATATAAAAAGGGACAATCTAATCATTGGTCCCAATCATTGGGCCAATGATTGGATTTTTTTTTTTTTTTTTTATGTATTGTTTTTTTTTTATTTAATTGTGTAATGTTTAGGGTATATGCATAGTGTATTTATTTGTGTAATGTTTTTATATATATAGTGTATTTAATTGTGTAGTGTTTTTATATGGTATTTATTTTACGTTATTTTTTTTAATTGTGTATTTGTTTCCATTTAATTAAATAATAACAATAAAACATTAGACATTAAAATATTAAACAAGTACATCAACAAATGTTACTAATATTACAACGAAATCTACTCCACATGAAGATTATTAATGTCATCTATAAGCTCATAGAGTATTCCACTTGACTGACATGCGTGATCAACTGGATTTCTTGCCAATTCCAGTGATGCCTTCAACGTCTTTATTTTTGCCTTCAACAATGTATTTTTAAATTTATTTTTTAAAAATGTATTTATTTAAAAAAAAAAAAAAACTTGTTTTTTAAAAAAAATATTTTTTACAAATGTATTTATTTATAAAAAAACTTATTTTTTTCTAAAAATATTTAAAAATAAAAAATAAATAAAAATGTATTTAAAAAAAAAAAGAAAAAAAAAACTTGTTTTAAAAAAAATATGTATTTTTTGAAAATTACGTTTTTTTTAATCTGATTTTTAAAAAACTTTTTTCCGATAATGATGCGCAACCACTCGACTCCGCAAATACATCATATTAATAAGAGAAAAGTACAAAAATAAGCCAAAATATTTTTTGAAGTCCCCTTTGTGGTCAAATTTTAACCCAATATTTAAAATTGTCATGCGCAACCACTCGACTTCGCATGTCCACTCAAAATTCGCCACGTGTCCTAATAAAAGTACACACTTTTGTATTTTTTTTTATTATTTGTATTTTTTTTATACTTTTCTCTATTAAAAAAGGTATTTGGCTATTTGCTCAAAAAAAATCATAAAAGGTAACATTAAAAAATAGATGGTCCCACTGCAATTGTGTTGTCAGTTGGCTCAGGGAATCATTTGCACCTTTATTTGTCTTTGTCCACTGCATTTATTGTCAGTCCTCTTTAATTTGGGAGAGAGAATTGTCAAACAACCCCTATATTAAAATTGAGTAATGATAGGGAGACCTAACTCATCTAACTAAATTTATGCCTAAACAATTCATCATGTGACATGTGGAATGTATATTTTCTCTTTCATAATCCCCACCATTAATCTTGCCATGTGTCATCATTTTAGAGTTAGGCATATCTTTAGGCATGAAGTTTAGTCATGCAAATCATTTTCCATTAAAATTAGGGGTGCAGCGGTAGTAGGACCATATAAAAATATGGAAGGATAACTTGCAAGGATTTAAAAAGTTGACAGCGACTTATCACAAAAGCACTTTGTTAATATAAAAATATAAATATTGCATTGGTGTTTAAACCACGGGACCCAATAAAAATGAAAATACAAAGATGATGTCATTAATCTGTATAAATGTATCAATGGTTGTCAGGATCCCGTTCCTGATCTTATGATCTTACGATTTTACGATACTGCAAAGCAAAAATGATCCAGATCCTACATAGGATCTTTGCAAGCTTAAGATCTTATAGGATCCCTATTTTGAACATACGATCTTATGATCTAATCCGATCCGATCTTACTTTTCTCGGATTATAAAATAAAAAACTACAAATTTATGGGTTGTTTATTTGTAGAATTCAAAAAATAACATGTTAATCTTTTTAAACATTTTATAATCATAATTTAGGACAACATTTATATGAAACATTCATAGTATTTTGTTGTTATAATGTACTAGGCGAGTACCCGTGCCTAGCGGCAGACAATTAACGATATGCAATATTGTGGTAAGTGTTTCGTATAACGTTCAAAATATATATATATAGCTGAGTACCCGCGCCTAGCGGCAGCTGTGTCTAGTTTTCAACAAAATTTTAGCGCCTGGTAATTTCTTTTCGAGAAACTGTATTTTTGACATTAGGGAATCTTTTTTAAAGAATTGTCTTTTTGATGCCATGGTTGCATAACAGAGGGTATGTATCGTATTTAACAAAATTCTTTAGCGGCAATATATTTGTGCGAGTATCTTTTCCGATAGCATAGTAATAGTAACAATCACAAACACATTTGAAATGAATTTATGATCGGCCATCCGACCATAAAAATAAAATGTGTTTGTGTGAGTTTTTATTTATTTATCTATTAATTTGGATAAGTTTTTTGTTGTGGTAGCAGTTAGGGGTGTCAAACGGCTCGGGTCCCGAACCCGATAAGACTTATCTTGTCGGATTTTATCGAGTTAGAAAAGGTTATCGGGTTAATTTGACTCGAACCCAATAATGTTATATGGTCAGATTTGGGTTGAATTATTTATCTTATCGGGTTAACCAGATAAGACCCGAAATATAATATATAGTAATTTCTTTTAATAAAAATTTAATAGCTCACTTATTATATTAGTGGTTTTTACTAACGATAATTGTTCTATCCTTTTGCCTATGTACAGTTACGAGCAATTAGTGCTATTTTTTTTTCACATACTATAACATTTGGTTTACTTTTGTACGATGCATGCATGTTATTTTTGGCCTACTGTTACCTATTCTTCCAATTTTGTGTCATGCATGCATTCTTTTATCACTTGTACAGTTTGTGTTTTTTACATTTATACAACTTGCGTTTTTGTATGGCAACTTGTGTACTCTACATTCTTTATTTTTATTCTTCACTTTTGTTTCATACACAGTCCAATAACCCGAATCACCCGACCCGATAACAACTCGAACCCGATAACCCAATTCTTTATCGGGTCGGGTTGAGGGTCACATTTCTCTAAAATTATTTATTCTTTTTAATTATTTCAAATTAAAAAAAATCAAAGTCAATAATTCAAAATTTTAAAAAATTTAATATTTCAAAAAAAAAATAAAAGTTGAAAATTTTATTACAAAACGAATTTTGAAAATTCTTGAATGTTTCTTTTTTTTTAAATGCCCAATTGTAATATTAAATGAAAGTTTTTGTACCACTTTTTGAACAAAGACCAAGGCTCTTGCTTTATGAAAGCCTTTGTCCCACTTTTTGAAAAAAGAGCAAGGCATGCTCTCTAACCTTTTGCTTAAACCCAAAAGTTTGTTGACTCAAGGAGGTATTTAATGTCATAACATAGAGATGCCAAATTTCAAATTTCAAAAAAAAATAAAATAAAAGTTCAAAATTTTATTAAAAAACGAATTTTGAAAATTCTTGAATGTTTCTTTTTTTTTAAATCCGAAATGTTTGAAAAGTTTTAAAATATTTCCAACTTTTTCAAAATTACGAAAATTTAAACTTTTAATGTTATTTAAAATTTAAAACTATTTCAAATTTTAAGAAATATTAAAATTCAAAGTCACTAATTCAAAATTTAAAAAAATTTAATATTTCAAAAAAAAAATAAAAGTTGAAAATTTTATTACAAAACGAATTTTGAAAATTCTTGAATGTTTCTTTTTTTTTAAATGCCCAATTGTAATATTAAATGAAAGTCTTTGTACCACTTTTTGACACAAAGACCAAGACTCTTGCTTTATGAAAGCCTTTGTCCCACTTTTTGAAAAAAGAGCAAGGCATGCTCTCTAACCTTTTGCTTAAACCCAAAAGTTTGTTGACTCAAGGAGGCATTTAATGTCATAACATGGAGATGCCAAATTTCAAATTTCAAAAAAAATAAAATAAAAGTTCAAAATTTTATTAAAAAACGAATTTTGAAAATTCTTGAATGTTTCTTTTTTTTTTAAATCCGAAATGTTTGAAAAGTTTTAAAATATTTCCAACTTTTTCAAAATTACGAAAATTTAAACTTTTAATGTTATTTAAAATTTAAAACTATTTCAAATTTTAAGAAATATTAAAATTCAAAGTCACTAATTCAAAATTTTCAAAATATTTCATATTTCAAAAAGATTTGAAATATTTCAAACTTTTAAAATTTCAAATTATTTCAAATTTCATACAATTTCAAAATATTTCAAGTTTCTAAAAATTTCAAAATACATCAAAGTTCTAAGTTTAAACTTTCAAAATATTCCAAAAAATTTGAATTTCAACTATTTTCAAAATTTACACTAAATTTTATATCCACATTTATACAATAATAATAAACTTTATAACAAATTTACGCAATAAAGTTTATAACAAAATTTAAACAATAAAATTTATAACAAATTTACACAATAAACTTTATAATAAAATTTACATCATAAACTTAATAACTAAATTTACACAATAAACATTGTAACAAATTTACACAATAAACTTTATAACAAAATTTATGCTATAAACTTCATATCACTATTTACACTAAAAAATTAATTAATAACGAATCTACTCAATAAACTTTATAACAAAATTTAAGCCGTAAACTTTATTATAACTAAATTTACACAATAAAAAGCATACTATTTCCGGCAATAAATATGATTTCGGCTACTGTTCCGGCTACTTGTCCGGCAAGAGTTGCGGCTGCAAAAAAATATAAAAAATGTTAGATCTACAAACTTAAAAAATCGGATCTATAGAATTAAAAACTTATGGATCTTTAATAAAAATTAAAAAAATACGGATTTTTACAAAAAAAAACTTAAAAATTATATAGATCTTTTAAAAAAAATTAGATATGTCAAAAAAAATACGGATTTTTAAATAAAAATAGATCTAAAAAAATGAATAAATCTACAAATAAAACATTAGATCTAAAAAATTTCGGAACTTCAAAGAAAAATAAAAACTTACGGATCTTTGAAAAATAGTAATTAAATAAATACATATTTTAAAAAAAGAGATCTAAAAAAATTCGGATCTTTAAAAAAAATTAAAACTTACGGATTTTTTTTAAAAAAAACTTCAAAAATACGAAACTTTAAAAAAAAATAGATCTACCAAAAAAAGATTAGATCTAATAATAAAAATCGGAGATATAAAAAAATTAAAAAAGTTACGGGTCTTAAAAAAAATCTATCAAAAAAAATTACGAATCTTAAAAAAAAATAGATCTACACAAAAAAATATAGATCTAAAAAAAAGCTAAAAATCGCATAATTATGAAAAACAAATTACGTAACTATTTATTTATCACAAAAAAACGCGTATTTATTAAAAATAAAATTACGAATCTATTTTTTAAGACCAAAAAACCGAATATTTATGAAAAAAAAAATACGGATCTATTATTTTTAAGACCAAAAATAAAAAAGCGTATTTAATAAAATAAATTACGGATCTATTATTTTTAAGACCAAAAAACGCGTATTTAACAAAAAAAATTACGGATCTATTTTTTTAAAGACAAAAAAACGCATATTTATTAAAAAAATTGTACGATTTTATTTTATTTCAAGACCAAAAAGCATATTTATTAAAAACAAATACGGATCTATTTTATCATACTTATGAAAAAAAATTACGTAACTATTTTATCATACTTATAAAAATAAAATTACTAATCTAATTTTTAATACCAAAAAACGAATATTTATGGGAAAAAAAAATACGGATCTATTATTTTTAAGTATTTAACAAAATAAATTACGGATCTATTTTTTTAAGACCAAAAAACGCGTATTTAACAAAAAAAATTACGGACCTATTTTTTTAAAGACAAAAAAACGCATATTTATTAAAACAATTGTACGGTTTTATTTTATTTCAAGACCAAAAAGCATATTTATTAAAAAAAAACGCATATTTGTTAAATAAATTACGGATCTTTGTTAAAAAAAATTAAAAACGCATATTTGTTAAAAAAATTACGTATGTATAAAAAAAAAACTTACCAAAACGCCGGTATGGTGGTGGCGGCGGTACGTGGCGGCGGCAGTAGGCTGGCAGCGGCGGGAGTAGGGTGGTGGCGGCAGTAGGAGTAGGGTGGCGGCGGGTGTTTTAGTAGGTGAGAGATGAGAATGTAAGATGAAGGAGGGGTGTGTGTATTTTAGTGGATTGGGATGGAAAGTGGTGTATGTGAGATTTTTTGTTTGGGTTTGAGTTGGGAGAGTATTTGAGTTTGGTGTGAGATGGGAGATTAAAGTGTTTTGTGTGTGTGTTTTTTTAAAAGTAAATGGGATGGGAAGATGAGGATGTTTGAGGTATTTGTTTGTATGGTAAGTTTATAAGGTTTTGTTGGTTTGGTAATTTTTTAGGATTGGATGTTGGTTTGGTGTGTGTAAATTTAGGCTCGGACGAAGGGTTGGGTGGCTGAATCTTAAATTTCAGGCTCGGAGTTAGGATGGGGATATGTATGCTTTATAAGTAGTATAGATTAGAATTTGTAGATTTGTATAAAATTACATAAACTATTAACAAATAAAATTAGAGTATGATCTTAAGATCCCGATCTAATCTTACGATCACGATCTTGCAAAGACGAAAACGATCTTTGCAAAGACGAAAACAATCTTGAATTGAATGGCTAATTGCTTGACACCTCATATTCATGACCTCATCAAAAACTCTTTTTTAATAGATTGTATAGATAATAATTGATTGATTGGATTCATCAATTGAATTGTTTGTTTTATTTAGATCCATGGTGCTGTACTTATCTCCTTGATGCCACTGATCCCTTGTTCATCGAGATCGGGAAAGCATTTATATATAGAGCAACAAGTCAAAGGTGAGGCTGTTACAAATTTTACATTATCATAGTCATTTTGTCTAGTAATCTGAAGCACGGAAAACTTTTCTACTATTTATAATAGTGGAATTACTTATTGTTTTCAGAGTATGGACGGAGTAGCCACATATACAATTGGTAAAAGTTCTCACAATATTCTTTAGCTGTCATGCTTTACATAAATTGTATGATAAGCAATGCTCTAATGTCATCTCTATTTCTTATTATATAAGCAATGCTCTAGTGATTGTGTAAATTTATTAAGATGCGCCTAAAGCCTCTGTGTCAACTAATCAAGAATGACAGGGATGGATGCATATCTATCCGATAGTTATTGATTCCCTTAGATATGTTCTTGACTTATTCAAAGCTGCAGCCATCTAGTTAACTATTTCATGTTTTTTTCCCCTCATAAGTTAGGGATGCAAGGCTGGTGGTTTACAGCTAATTTGATGAGCTCAACGTCTTTCTGCTCATCCATTGGCATGATACTGAGCTCTGCCGCAAGTGACAGTATTTTCAGATATAGAAATTGCTTATTGTGCATCCTGATATCAGAAAGTCCATTGCGCGCCTAATAATTAATGATACCCTTCTGTATGATTATCTTGGTTTTATAAAGTTATGTTAATATATGGAACTCTTAAGATAAGATAATTTTGGGTAAGACTAAGGCTATGTTTGGCGTGCAGTATTTTAGAGCTTTTTGGGGCAATGAGCGGTGAGCAATGAGCTTTTTGATTTTTATTGGTCGTTTGGCAAAGGCGCGGTGAGCTTTGCTATTTTTTTAGGAAAGCTCATTTTTCCAATGCTTCTTTAAGAAGCTGTGAGCTGTGAGCTATGACTACTGCTCACAGCTCACTTTTCACAGCTCACAGCCAGCTACTTTTACCAAACACACCCTAAACCATGCCACTTTACCTTTTTGCCTGAATTGCAATTCTGGGTCGATATATTTTGATTTTTAGCCATCTATTCCTCTTAGGCATTCCATGCCTTAAATGATAAGTTGACATGTATATCCTTAGCATATTGATGATAAATATTATGTGCCTATTGCTGTTTTTCTTATTTGGACTACTATTTGCTGCAACGCAGGTGTATGCTACATAATTTTGCAGGAAATGTGGAGATGTATGGTGTTTTAGATTTTGTAGGATCTGGACCTGTTGAAGCTCGTATTAGCAAGAACTCAACAATGGTAAGCCAATTGTCTTAGCTCTTGCTTTTACCCTCTATTTCAGAAACTACATTAGTTCAATGTAATTCGTTATTCAATGCATTTACCTAGATTATCTGCTCTTTTAGGTTGGTGTTGGAATGTCAATGGAAGGTATTGAGCAGAACCCTGTGGTTTATGATCTGATGTCCGAAATGGCATTTCAACGCAACAAAATTGATGTCAAGGTAGCTTAAGCTTTTCTTCCTGATGTCATGGTAATAATTATACATTGTTAGGCAATCATTTATGTGTTAATTATACATTTTTAGGCAATCATTTATGTGTTAATTAGTTGTAACGCGTCTTTTGGTGTTTTACAGGGTTCTGGCGAGTTTATATACCGGGACGGTGTGCATATGGAATTACCAGACACAGGTGTGTGCGACTAGTTTAGCGTTTATTAGCGAGTGTGATTTCTTATTGAGTTAAATGATGTTAGTTTACGGGATTCGGTTGGCATCTCTATAGTAGACATACATGCATGCTTCCTTATTGATTGAGTATTGGTGAATAGTTAGCGGAACTTGTTTGTCTATAGTTGTTGAATAGGCAATGAGGTTTCGGTTAAGTGTTTTCCTAATTGGCATTAATAAGCATACAATATTTCTCCTTTCATATAATTCTAGTAGCACTTCCATACTTATAATTGATATACGATAAGGAATAATCAGCGCCAATTTTTTGCAACCTATTTCGTGAGAGCAATTAACTAATGCCACCATTTATCTAACACACTATCAATAGGTTGAATAATTACAGATTGGTTAACGCCTTGGTCTTAACAAAATCGAGGTCGAGAACTTAAGTGTTTTAAAATATGGTATAATGTGCATTGTCAAGTGATGTTTTCTTTTAATTAATTAATTTTTTTTTTTTTTTTTTTTTTTTTTTACTTATCTGTCTATTTTTCTGCTTCATATGCAAATAAGCACTTAAGTGCTTATTTGCTTATTACTCATTCTAAGTGATCAGTTTTTTTTTTTTTTTTTTTTTTTTTTTTCCTAAGCTATTAATTCAGTTTTCATAAAGGAAAATCCAAGTACAAGTTTAGAAAAATCAGTTTTAAGGAAGTTTACCCTGCTAAAGGGGTGTTTGGTTTAAGCTTTAAATTGGTCAAAAAAACTGTTTTACCCATTTTGACTTTAATGGTCAAAGCTCTTTTAATGTTTGTAAGTTAATTTTGATGGTTTGAAACTAATATATTAAGTTTTGCAAAAGTTGGTTAGTAAAAAAAAAAAAAAAGCAATTTGTCTTCTCTTTTCTGCACAAAGAACAACAGCTTATGCTGCTGTTCACTAGCTTTTAAATCAGCTCATTTGTAGTCTAAATTTTCCAAAAATTGCTTTTATTGAATCTTCATACATTACTCTCGAACTGTTCTTAGGTTTATGTATTTAGAATTTCAATAGGTTAGTTAAAATTGCCCATTAAAACTGCCATTTGCCCCTTTTTGGTTTTTGTCACAGTACCACGGTGCCCCAGGACCACTTTTGACAGCTTATTTATAAGCTGTTAAAAGCTTAAAATCAGCTCTCAATTAGTTTTTTTAGCTCCTTGTAGTTGTATTAGTATCTGTTTTAATTTGCTTTTCAGTTTGCCACTCATTTGAGGGCTTATTTTAACGAACTTGACCCACTACCATTCTTTTAACAAAATGTAGTTTTGGGCATTTTTAAGGTATATGGTTCAGATAGAGAAGGAAGGACCATAGATAAAGTCGAAATTGCCTCTAGTCTATACTTACAAGAGTATGCCAATCATTTTGATTGTAAGTTAGTCCACAGAAGAAGGCTCGTTGTTTTATGTCATTAAATGATCACTCAGTATAACGTTAGCAATTAATAGTATGTTTTGTATATTTTGTTTTAGGTCTACATCCCAATAGAAAACGGCTTGATTGGAATGCCATGATGAAGATAGCAGCAGGTGCAGCTCGGGGATTAGCGTATCTGCATGACCAGATGAACCCGCCTGTTATATATCGGGACTTGAAGTGCTCTAACATTTTATTAGACGAAGATTATCATGCCAAGCTGTCAGATTTTGGTTTGGCGAAGGTGGGCCCTATTGGAGACAACACCCATGTCTCAACACGAGTGATGGGTACCTATGGCTACTGTGCACCAGATTGAGCATGAATATGAAAGGAGAGGAAGAGACCACTCATTAGTTAGTTGGTTAATCCTTGTATGTAATTTTCTGGTTCAACAAATTGAATATTTGAGGGTTATACCATATTTTAATAAAGTAGCTTTCCTTATTTTATTGGTGTTTGATTTAGTTTAGTTTTTTTGTTTTTTTTTGTTTTTTTTCTTCTTTTTTTTGAGTGCATGGATGAGATTTGAGAATGGTTTTGGTATTAATTTTAGAGAGAGAAGCAGAAATTTAGAGAGAGAAGCAGGAAAAGAGATAACATGAGGGTGGTGGTAGTGATGGTATAATTTTTTTATTAAGTGCACCGTTCGTCCCTAAGGTTGTACCACCAAAATAATCAACCAAGACGATAAAATGACCTTTTTGCCCTCATGTGCAAGGCACATGACAAAAGATAACAGACGTTGACTAACGGAAAATGGGTCAAAGGACTGATTTAGACTATAAAAACCTTGTTTTGGACTCCCCACGATGAAAAAGGAAAAGTTTGTCGCAGGGTGATGCGTGTGTACAAGATTAGAGACGAACGGTGTATTTTTATTCTATTTTAAATGAATATACTGTATGAGTAAAGTTTAAGTTTAGTATATTAAATAGTTCTGTGAAACACCTTTTTTATTAGGGACAAGATATTCTCACCCTCCCTACTACTAGGGAGTACCTTTTTGTACATTTTTTTTTTTCTTTTCTTCTTTTTTTCTTTTTCTTTTTTTTTTCTTTTTCTTTTTGTACTGTTTCTTTTGTGTGTTTATATGTACTCGTCTAATGTTTGTGTGTGTGTGTGTGTTTTTTTTTTAATTAAACAACAACAACAATAGCACGTTAAACATTAACACATTAAACAACTACAACAACAACTGTTATTATTATTCAATTAAACAACAACATTAACACATTATTTAAAAAAAACAACACCTACTACTTATGAAGGTTATTTATGTCATCTAAAAGATCATAGAGCATTGCACCCGACCGACATGCGTAATCTTCAGGATTCCTCACCAATTCCAGTGATGCCTTCAGCGTCTTTATTCTTGTCATCAACATCTTGTTTTGAGACAACTTCTTGTTTCAAGCAGGTCAATCTTATTATCTTTAGCAACGCAGTTTGAGCACTGCGTTGAAGAAGAGGCTTGACTAAAGTACTTGTTTTGAAAAGCAGCCTTCCACATAAAATATCCACACCCATAGTCATCTGTTTCTGCTTGTTACATGTTAAAAAAATTATTAGAAATGTATTTTTAACAAAAAAATTATTTACATATTCACAATATTAAGCAAACTTATAATTATTTACCACTGAATAAGGACATGTATAATACGGTTGCCCATTATTAGCTTCTGTACAGGATGTCCTTTCTATAATTAATCCTCTCCGACAACGACACAAGAAAGGATTTTTTGTTCCACCTAGCCAAAGAATTTGCATAATAATTTACAACATAAATCAATAATGTTATTATTAATTTAAATAAACTTACAATCATTTACTATGTTTTGTCGGTGTCATAATACAAACAGTTATTTACAACATAAATCAGTAATCATTCACTATGTTTTGTCGGTATAATTATTTACAACATAAATCAGTAACTTATTTACTATGTTTGTCTTTGTCTAATCTCAGTATACATCAGTAGTCGATCAGAATATAAAGTTGCCCATTCGGCTGCATTGTCAAGTCTGTACGCCCCCCATTGTGGGTGAGTATTTGGAAGTGGTGAATTTATGTCTAGCGTCAGATAAATGAAGTGAGCACAGGCGTCTTCCCCCACACGGGCAATCACAAGGGGGTCAATTCCTTGTGATAAATTTGGACCGAAAAAGAGTGGAAAACAGGTATAACTTTGTCGTTGGGATATGAATACAATAGGCCGGTTAATCAGTGAAGCAATAACCAACCCCATGTTTGGCATAGTCATCCACTTATCCTGCGGTGCAAATCCATCACCGAACCAATCTGTTGATCTCCGAATTTGGTTAAAGTCATCTTGCAACCACATACTTATATAATAGCCACTCCGGTTGTCTAACTCGTTCTGTAACCAACGTCGAATATCGCACCACATATCTTCGTGGAGACCAATACCGTGGGCAACGCACCGAAACCCACAATTTCCATCACCTCACACATTATAAATACTTATGATGTATTGATGGAATAACTCTAGAATCCGGTCCATCATATAATTGCTAACTTCATCTCCAACGTATAACTTGTGTCATATACTTTGTTGAACTCTGGGACCCATGTAAGAACTATGTCTCGCAGGTTCTTTGTTAAAGTCCTTGACTTTTGTTGATCTTGAATTTGTGCTTCTTCGGTGATCTACGGTTGGTACTTCATTCAAGTCTGGGACTTTTGTAGCCTTGGACTTTTTGTCCTTTTCGCTCGGACGTCCATGAGTACTTTTGTGAACAACAGGTTCAAGTATGTCAACAAATTCAGGTTGGTATATCCCTCTCACCTTCTTTAACATATATTTCTTGACAAATGACGACGCTTTGCTAAAAACATTCTTGAATTGCCACATGTCATTTTCACAAGAAGGATCATCTTCAAGTTCACAAAAAGGACCATCTTTAGGCATAGGATTATTGATAATAGGCCACGGAAGAAATAGGGTTCTCCAAAAAATATCAATTCTTTCCAGTGGAATGGCCCATACTGCATTCATTAAAAGTGACTTATATAAATTACTGATATTAATGGGGAAAATAACTTGATAGTCATAAATTTAATATACTTACCACGAATTCGATAGTAAAGCATTTCGTGAAAGCATGGTAGTTCATAAATTGACCGCAACTGATGAGTACAATCTTCTGCGGCGATCGTCAGTTGGAGTTCATCGAACATGAGTTCTAAAGCATATTTGGAAACTTTATACCACAATTCTGCAAATAGTGGTATATTAAATTTATTTATTTTCTCGTTTATGCTTCTATTAAAAGATTCTTTTATCACACTTTCTTGCAAAATGAGAATCTTATCGATCGAACTCAACAACGTGTCTAAGTTGGACTGTGTGCTACCCAAGTATGATTTCAACAACGCGTGTTGACTCTCAACTCTGCATGTTGTTGACTAGTCGTAGCTGCGATATTGATCGGTAATAAACGTGATAAACATGTCTGCGTAATCTTGCAGCCAGTTATTCAGATACTCCGATGTATCTGAAAAAAACAATGAATTAATAAAAAGTCATGCGGGTGCTTATTTATTAAATAATATAAACAATGAATTAATAATTAAGTACCTGCATGGTTGACCAATAGCTGTTGTAGGTGTTCATAATAATGCTCGAATATGGCGCGGGTCGGAGCTTTAATCATCCAATCCCATGTCCAAAAAATGGACTCATACTCCTTTACTGAATTGCATTTATTTCTGCAGTTCTTGAGCACATTTATATTAATATGCCATCGACAGAGTAATTTGTTTGCTTTCGGAAATTCTTGTCTGCATGCCCCAACCAACGCTAAATCTCTGTCAGTAATGATAACACGAGGGTAATAATTATCGTCTATCACTTTCTTCACACATTGCAATAACCATCGAAAATCAGTCCTTTTTTTTGTTTAAAAAGCTAAATGCCATTGAAAATGTTTTATTTGTTGAAGTTACTCCGATAATTTCCATAAATGGCATTTTAAACAACGTGGTATTGTATGTGGAGTCCATTAGCATGATTTCAGGGAATGTACACCATATAGTATATGACGTGGGGTGAACAAAAACAGTTCCTCAAGCTCATTTACCCTCTCGTAATATGTATACCCTGAATGCATCAAATGTGAGCAAAGGACTTAGATTGGAATTCTATCACCTATAATGGCTCCCCGGATCTTAGTTTGTGCGTTATATATAGTTCTTAGTGATAAGGATTTAAAATGTACACTTTTGATGGGTCATTTAAGCCCTTAATTGATCACTTTTGTATCATTTACTACTTAATTTCGTTCCTTTTCCCTTTTTAGGTCTCTTGAAGGCAAATTGCTGGAATGACACTTATTCGGACGAAAAGGCGTGAATATATGAAGAAAATGGCCAAAGTCAAGAATCGAGACACTCAAGCTGCTGGAACTGAAGGGGACGGCGTCACAGCCTAATAGCGATGCCGTCGCGACACACCTTGAGATGACTCAGAGAGCAAATTGCTATTTTGCACTTGACGGCATCAGGTTTAAAAGAGTAGGGCGTCACAACTCAGACGGCCTAGATTTGGATCCCGACGGCGTCACAAGCATAAGGTGACGCCGTCACAGAGTTGACGTGGCCAAGACGAAAACCTAATGGCGGCGACCCGAAGGCGTCACAATTAAAGGGTGACGCCGTCGCATATTGTAACTCTATATATAGAATTCGAATTTTCAGTATTTTAGAGAGGTAGTTTTGTGGAGTAAAACCTAAACCGAACCTAGGCTGTCTTGGGCAGTATCTTAGGGTTTCATACCCTATTTTACAACAAGATAAGTGATTTACTTCATTAATTCAATTATGTCTTCAATTGTTTGTGTGTATGCTTGCATGTTTTCCATGTCCGGCTAATTTACTTGTGTGTTTGCTTAGATCTATGAAACCTAGGTATTGAATATTGATTGGTTGTCTCTTATCTTAATTGTGATTGACCTAGTATTGCGATAGGTCATTCATTGTGTTTTTAATGCTTGAGTAATCTTTGTGAACATTAGTTTATAATGTCCTAGAGTTATTGTAGTCTAAACATCCAAAGATAACCTTAGAGTTAGTTTATGAATCCTAGAGATTTCGTAGGCGATAACCTTAAGGTAGACTCAAAGAGTTAGGGAAAAACGCATACCCTACGACCTTAGAAGACACAACGCGTTAAAAATAAGGACGTGACAATTCAACCATCAATAGGAGATAACTAGGGAGTAATAGCATCTAAGTAAACACATTTTTAATCATCATAAGAGCACACAATAATAGACATAGACTACACTCACCTTAGTTTAGATAATTAGATAAGTAGAGTAATCGGTAGAAATACCACCCCCCAAATCCAATATCCCGAAATTCGTACCTTTCCATTTTCTAAAAACTATAAAAAGATAAAAAATAATCTTCCTCAACCCCAACCTTAGCGTAGTAATTTCTCACTAACATTCCTATTCCCATAGAGAACGATATCAATTCCCGAGGCTTACCCTAATACTACACTACAACGATTAGGTTCACTGCCTAGGGTGTTGAAAAACTTGCTCGACGAAAAGGAAGTTCCTTTGACCTCGAACGCGCGTTGTAAGCATATCACTTAGGCTAGACACGTTATCCGGATTACGCTCCTTTATTGACGAAAGTATATGACGTGGTTGCACGTTATACTCTGTCAATTGTTTCACCAAACCGAACTCATCATCGTTTAATCGCATTGCATATGGGAAACCATGCAACGACTCTGCCAAATCATGATTATGCCTATCATCCTTCACCCTCAAAATCCAAAAATATTTTGTTTTATGATATTTCGCCACTAATTTGAATGAACAATCGGTTTTAGAGGTACTTGTTTGCCGTTGTTCAGTACCTTCATACTCATACTTCCCACCCTTTGAACACCCATAATTGATTTCTTACAACCACCCCTTTTCTGATTTGGTTCTTGTTTTAACAATGACAAAACCGAGCCCCCGAGCTATATTTTGCACCCAATCAGTTAGTTCCTCGTCAGAAGTGAACGTCTAAAAATATGCAAAAGTCATAATAAGTAATTAATATAAACATTTTACAAATGATATTTTATATCTGGTTCCCACCCACAGTTTTACAAAAAGTTTACAACTTTTATATTTTTTTACAATTTTTTTTACTTTTATTTTTTACCATAAAAATAACAACTTTTATTATTTTTACAAAAAAAATTACAACTTTTATCTTATTACAACAAAAATTACAGCTTTTATGTTATTACAGCAAAATTATAAATTTTATTTTTTTACAAAAAAAAAATAACAACTTTTATTATTTTTTACAAATAAATTACAACTTTTATTATTTTTTACAACTTTTAAAAAAACTTTTACTTTTACATTTTACTAAGTTTGCAAAATAAAATTAAAAAAATTAAAAACGCGTTAAAAACGCGTTTCTCTCTCTCATATCACTCTGTCTCTCTCTCTCTCTCTCTCTCTCTCTCTCTCTCTCTCTCTCTCTCATATCACTCTGTCTCTCTCTCAAACCATGGTTTCTCTTTTTTTAGATCTGTTTTTGGTGGGTGTTTTTGGTGGTTCTTGCTTTTAGTGAACATGATTTCTCTCCTTTTAGATATGTTTTTGGTGGGTGTTTTTGGTGGTAATAAAAGATCTACGGAGGGTGGGAATATCTTATCCGTTTTTAGATATGTGGTGATGGTGGTTCTTTTTAGATCTGTGGTGTGGCTTAGATCTTTTTAGATCTGTGGTGTGGTTTAGATCTTTTTTGACATGTGGTTCTTTTTAGATCTGATGATGGCTTATTGTTTTTTTATACGATGGTGTTGGATCATTTTTCTGATGATGGATCTTGTTTTAAAAAATATAATTTTGGATCTTGTTTTAAAAAGATGGTGTTTTGTTGTTAGATCTTTTCAGATCTGTTTAGATATTTTTTGATCTGTGATGGTTAAAGAGTTTTTTTGCTAAAAAATGATAGATCTTTTTTATCTATGAAACTGCTTATGGTAAAAGCAGTTATGAATCTGCTTTTGTGTTTCTGGTGTTGGATCATTTTTCTGATGATGGATCTTGTTTTTAAAAAAATGGTTTTGGATCTTGTTTTAAAAAGATGGTGTTTTGTTGTTAGATCTTTTCATATCTGTTTAGATCTTTTTTGATCTGTAATGGTTGAAGAGTTTTTATGGTAAAAAAGAATAGATCTTTTTTGTCTATGAAACTGCTTATGGTAAAAGCAGTTATGAATATGCTTTTGTGTTTTTGGTGTTGGATCATTTTTCTGATGATAGATCTTGTTTTAAAAAATATGGTTTTGGATCTTGTTTTAAAAAGATGGTGTTTTGTTGTTAGATTTTTTCTGATCTGTTTAGACCTTTTTTGATCTGTGATGGTTAAAGAGTTTTTATGGTAAAAAAGAATAGATCTTTTTGATCTATGAAACTGCTTATGGTAAAAAAAGTTATGAATTTGCTTTTGTGTTTCTGGTGTTGGACCATTTTTCTGATGATGGATCTTGTCTTAAAAAATATGGTTTTGGATCTTGTTTTAAAAAGACGATGTTCTATTGTTAGATCTTTTCAGATCTGTTTAGATCTTTTTTGATCTGTGATGGTTAAAGAGTTTTTTTGGTAAAAAAGAATAGATCTTTTTGATCTATGAAACTATTTATGGTAAAAGCAGATCTGCTTTTGTGTTTCAGGTGTTGGACCATTTTTCTGATGATGGATCTTGTTTTAGAAAATATGGTTTTGGATCTTGTTTTAAAAAGATGGTGTTCTATTGTTAGATCTTTTCAGATATGTTTAGATCTTTTTTGATCTGTGATGGTTGAAGAGTTTTTATGGTAAAAAGGAATAGATCTTTTTGATCTATGAACCTGCTTATGGTAAAAGCAGTTATGAATCTGTTTTGTGTTTCTGGTGTTGGATAATTTTTCTGATGATGGTAAAAGCAGTTATGGTAAAAGCAGTTTGTTATTAAATAAGCAGTTTGTTAAAATTGCTTATTATGAAACAAGCAGTTTCTTGAAACTGCTTATTATGAAACAAGCAGTTTCTTGAAACTGCTTATTATGAAATAAGCAGCTGGTTTAAGCAATTTTTATGATAAGCAGTTTGTTGGTTTAAGCGGATCTGAAACTTGGTTTTCGTTAAAAAAACCGAGATACGGCGATGATGATTTAAAAAAAGCTCAAAGTTTTGGCGTGGCATAACTGAATGGACGGTAAAGTGAGTTTTTTTTCCACTTGGCAACATTCAAATTTGCAGCCAAAATGATAAAACGATGATAATCTGAGCCTATTAAAAATCTCGATTTATCATTTTTTTTATAAAGGTTTCTCATTTTTGAAATAATAGCGTAAAATTATACCTGAGTCGTGTAAAATGGTGAGTTATTCATCGTAAAATTTTATAACCCATAATACCCACACCTTCTTTTCTGCTAGAACCAACTTATTTTGTATAAACCCAAACACTTTTGATATGCTAGCACTTGTTTTTTTGGTTGAATGCAAGTGTTGTAGTGTTTCTGTCAATGTGATTGTGGATCTTAAATGTGTTTGTAAAATGTGATTCTGGTTCACTTGGTTATAACAATGAAATGGAATCTTCACTATTGCTCATTTGACACAAAGCCTGCAAATGACTCATTCTCAACATAAGGGATACAAATGTGTTTCACACAAACACACCCGTGACTTCATTTGGTACCTGAGCTTGTACATTTGTACAATGAAAAATACTTTTGAGATAAGGCGATGATGATAACCGAAATCGAATGGACGGTAAAGTGAGATTTTATCACTTTACAACCTTCAAATCTGAGCCTATTAAAAATCTCAATAATTTTTTAATTACGTTTTTTTATCACAACACAAAAAATAAAACGTGAAGATGACAAAATATATAGTTTTAGTAAACAAAGATAAAAGCAGAAACCCAAAACTCAAAACTAAGATTAGGGAAAAAAAAAAGAAAAGAAAAAAGGGAGGTGGTAGTACTAAAAAAAAAGCATGTACTACCCTACCCTACTACTAAGGGGGTTTGTACGGGCCGGGTTTGTACTACTCTAATAGTAGGGACGGTGAGAATAGGGTATCTCTTTTTGTTCCTTTATACTGTACTCGGTGAATATTCAAACACCTTTTGTTGATTGTGTCATTGCGCGATCTACCTGGGTCAGGATTCTCAATTGGTGCATGATAAACTGCCAATTTCCGAGCACCCTAAACGATCAATTCTGCTTGGTTGATCACGAACCCCGCCAATCATACCAAGTTCCCAATCGGTGTTGTCCAAAAGACCAAACTACTAAATGGCGTTTTAGGTGTGATGTTCTCTACCCTTCCAAAAAGTAGAAGTAGGAGTTAATTTGTAATTATCATCTCTAAAATGTGAAAAAAGTTTTATTTAATTCTCACTTCATGCAAACAATTATATTATGGCTATGTTTACCTTACCATAATGGAGACATATTTAATAAAAATAAATAACTACTCATGTTAAAATTGTTACAACAGCTTAAACTTATGAAAACAGTTTTTATTTAACCAATTCAACATTTCTCCTACATAATAGGAAATTAAAATAATTTTCTTAGCGAATAATGAAATAATATGGTTGCTACTCACACACGTAATTAATTCCATGAATTTGCAAAATCCGGAAATCACAAACCATGTATAAATTGATTGCTACTCACACACGTAAATTATTCCACGACTAGTGATATGTGCAAAAACACATATCATTTCTTTATCAAATAAAACCCAAAATAACCAAGGAAGAGCCGTTTATTGCTAATATCTGTTGTCTTCTTGAGTTTGTGCTTGTGCAGGTTCGGATATATCAAAACACACAAAAAGAAGCCAAATCAGACGTAAATCCGAGCACGAGAGATTAAGAGAGTTTGAGCTGAGCCGGAAGGTCGAGATTGTGCATTTGTGAAGATTTTATTCTCTGAGGATGATTTTTAGAAGATATGATCATATTTGAAGAATTATCAGAATTAGTCCCTGAATTTTCAGCTTTTGGCAAAAGTGATCCCTCAAGTTTCTGGAATTGTCAAAATCAACCCTTGGATTATTTGTGAATGACAAGATTGGCCCTTGAAAGAGATTTTTAGAATTACAGTTTTGGTCCCTGAAGTTTCAGCTTATACACATTTAGTCCCTAGTTTCTAAATGGATTACTAAATAAATCCTAAATCCAAATATCCTAAACCATAGTCCAAAAGCCCAAACCAAAATACCTTACCCCGTCCAATCCAACTATCTATACCCGCCGGTTTGATATCTCAACCCGCTACCAACTTCGGACCCTGGTCAAACCACCCATAACCCGGTCAACAAAGTTGAAATATATTAAAAAAACCCAAAACCAACCCGCGCCTTTTTACCCCTCTTTTACCCAGGCAACATGAACCCTAATTACCCCATGTGTCAATTCGGCCAAATTAACCACAATTAAGGGTAGTATTGTACTTTCATCTGACACCTCTGACACACGTGACTGCCAGGTCACCAATCCGTGTGTCATACCTCAAATGCTGCTTTCTGATTGGTCCAAGATGCGTGGAAGTATCAATCCAAGGGTTGATATCAAATGGGATGCGTGGTAGATGATCCAATGGACACAAATACACTCAAAGAAGCACAAGGCTCTCTTCTGGAATCTTCTCAGCTTGGCTATATATAGGATCCTTTCATTCACAGTTATGTGTGTAGTTTAGTGATAGAAAGTAGAGTGTAGTGAGAGAGAGAGTAGAGTAATTTAGTTTAATTGTATTTTCATTCAGTATTTCAAAGTCTAATTTGTATTTTGTTATTAAAGTAATAAAAATAATTTCTAGCTACTTTCTGATTTGCACTATAAATTCTGTTTTCAGTTTTGTTTATTAGCTTATTTAGCTTTCTCAATACTGTTGAAGCTTATTCAAAACGTACTTTAGCTTACAAATTCAGTTTATCAAAAAATAACAAAAATATTAAAAAAATCTCTTAAAAATAAAAAAATAAGTTAAATCTTAGTTTTCATTGATTTCAGTTAACAAATCTGTTTTCACAAGCTCTCATAAGCTTCTCAATAGCTTATTGAGTGTTTGTTAAATCACATACTCAGAATTTACTCTCAAAACAAATTCAGTCAACTTAAGTCAACTGTGCAAGAATTGGAGTTGAATTGGTTCAGGTTGCTGAGATGATTTGAATTTGGGTTAAGTTTAGCTCTGATTTGGAGTTAGTATGGGTTTAGGATAGTGGTCCTTTGATTTCAGTAGCATGCCATTGTTGCAGGACATCTTGTAAGTCAGTTTCTATTCATTTTTCTAAATCATTAAGAGATATCTGATATTTGATTCCTGTTTGTGCTTAGTATAGTATAAGTAGTTGATTTCAAGCTTATTTGATGAATTAGTCCTTCTATTTTTCTTATCTGCATAATCACTGTTTCATCTGATCATATTTGCATTAGTAAGAGTAATATTTTTCTAGAGTTAAATTTGTTCTAGTTGAATCATTTAGGTGTTACTTCATCACTTAAATCTGATTTAGAGTATAATATGATTAGGTTTTAGGTTCTGATTAGGATATTTGCATAATCAGTTTCATAACATAGTGTTTGGATCATTAAAATAAACTGAGTTTGTGGTTAGTTTGTTGGCTAAGTTGAGTTGGTTTAAGTTTGTATAGGTTTACTTGACTCAAATCAGCCATTAGTTTGTATCTGCTTATCACAATAGTCAAAATCAATTTGAATCTGCTCTTAAGTACATATCAGTTAGCATAGATTTGGTTGAACTTGCATTTCAGGTTTAAAATCATCATAAATAGCTTAATTAGATCATATCATATCTCTAAACTACTTATACAAACTGTCTGTGAAGATCAAAGTTGAATAAAGTCAAACTACCAAAACTGTTTTCATAAGTCAAAGTTGTAAAATCCAGTTTTCATAAAACTTTGTGAATGAATCATTGATTCATTTTTGAGTAAGAGTGATTGAAATTTTGGTTAATCAAAGTTCAGTTGGTCTAGTATTGAAAACAGCTTTTTGTGAAATCTTCTCAAGTCTTTTAAATCTCTAAATAAGCTGCTCAATAAGCTGTTGTTTCCCCTGTTCACACTCAGCACATACTGAGTGTGAAACAGGTCTGTTGTAAACCTTGCACTGAGTTCATTTCAGATAGTTAGGGCCTGAAAATTGGTCCAGTTGTAGTTTGTTTGGTGGTCTTGAGGACTACATATCTGGTTTTCACATAAGCTCTTCTGATTAGCCTGTGGATAAGCTCAAACATAGGACCTAAATAAGCTGTTGGATAGAATAATCAACTAGCATCAATCTTGGTAGTTTGCTTATTAGAGATTAGGAGTAGCAGTAATTAGTTGCTGGTAGTTAGTTTTAGTATAATATAGTTTCTGAGAAAGTTTGGTAGTTCTTTGTGCTTATTAGCTTATTCATAATAGCTTATTCTTAATCAGTTTACACATCAGCTCTCATATCTTACACATAAGCCATAGTTTTTATAATTTTCCTAGATTTAGAATAATATTTTAGATTTTTACTGAATTTTTCATAAATTTTCATCACTGTTTAGTATTTTTCACAATTTAAAATAGTTTTTAGGTATTTTTAAATAGCTTTTATTGCAATTAATTCAGAAAAAGTTCCAAAAAATAATTTTTCAATTTTCATAGATTAAGATAAATACAAAAAGCAAAAACATAATTTTTCTAGATTTTTCCTAGCTTATTTTGTAATTTTTAGCCATTTAGTTAGTTTTAAATAGTTTTAAATTTGTAGAAAATAGAAAAATAATCAGAAAAATACAAAAATAGTTTTGAAAATTCTCTTAGGTTATTTTAGATTTTATAAAAATAGTTTCATAATTTTCCCTTTAATTTTCATAATTTTTAGTATTTTAAGTTAGTTTTAAAAGTTAATAATTAGTTTTTAATTTGAATAAAATCCAGAAAAATCCTAAAAAATAGTTTTAATTCATAAATAGTTTTCTACTTGCATTTATAGAGTAAAAGTAATTTTAGGCATTTTTAGGATATAAATTAGACATAGTTGCATTTTAATTACGTTTCGTTAATTACGTTTTAGTTAATTTTGCACTTAGGATTTCCCGTAGATTAGATTTCCCTTAATTACTTTCCCTATTCCCGTAGTTTAATAAAATCAAAATCATTAATCCAAACCATCGAGCATTAAATTCCAAACCAAAAACGACGTTGGCAATTCACGCCTCGTTGGGAAACGATTCGGGTTGACTAATCCGTATCAACGATCACACACGGGATTTGATTTAATATTCTTTTTCCTAAAGGAATTTTGAATCTATCTTCGTGATTATTTTTGATATCGATATTGAGGTTTTATCCATACACATACCCCTAAGCCTTTTACAACGAATCAAATTTTGGCGCCGCTGCCGGGGAGGTTGTGTCACGACAATATCGTTAGAGGTTTGACGATTAGTGACTCGAGATCCTTCATTCGTGAAGTTACTATTTTTCTATAAAAACAAAAAAATAAAAAATATTTTCCTTTTTCTTTTGTATATATATATATATCATATTAAAAATACAAAAATATTTTCTCTTGTGTTTTTGCTAATAAATAGAAGACACCAATTATATAACATTCTCAACGGAGGTGTTATCATTAATAAGTTCCCGAACTAAAGATCAAAAACTTGCCTTTGTGTCGCTTGTGAATTGATTTATTTCTATCGGATAAACAAACTGTGTGGTGGGTATAAGGACGGCCTGACATTAAATTGCGGCTGATAAGAAGCGGGTTTTTAATAAGCTTCGCGCTGACCTACAAAGCTTCTCCGCTCGCTTGTGCGTTTGTCTTATAGAGGTGATTTATTCACTTGGGATTATTGGTTAAGTTCACTGTGTTTTCGAATATCGGTCTCTTTTAATTGCCTTGGTTTTTAAGTGCATGCGCACTCGCTCTCAATCAAGACGACTTCAGAATCAGAATCAGAACGTACCCGAGTTACGTAATATGGCTGCTGCTAACGTACCACCAAACCCCGGTCCTAATCCTCCTCCCGTTAATCAAAATGTAGCTCCCGATCTCCGAACGATGGAGGAGCTATGTCAACCTACAATGTACGGGAGGGGAGGACCCATTGCACCGACTAATATTCAAGCTACCGATTTTAGCTTGAAACATCATATGATAGAACAAGTAAAAAACAGTTGTCAATTTCATGGTTTACCCGATGACGATGCAAACAAGCATCTTGATAAATTCTTAACCGTTACTCAGAGTATGAAACAAAATGGGGTCTCCGATGACGCCCTTCGTCTCTATCTTTTCCCATACTCTTTGACTCATCATGCCACTTGTTGGTTTGATCGACTCCCGAAGAATTCGATTCATACCTTCGAGGAAATGGTTTCGAAGTTTCTAGCAAAGTACTTTCCACCATCGATGGTGACGAAGTTAAGGAACGATATCAGTAATTTCCGACAGTATCCCGACGAATCTTTGTTTGAAGCTTGGGAACGATATAAGCTTGCAATTGATCGATGTCCAAATCATAATATGTTGCTTGTCACTCAAATTGATACGTTTTATAATGGTTTGACGTTGAGACATCGTGATACAATCAATGCTGCTGCCGGTGGAACTTTCATGAAAAGACGTCCCGAAGAATGTTACGATCTTATTGAGAACATGACCGCTCATCATAATTATTGGGATTCTACCGCCGCAAGGGGTGAATCATCTAGATCAAATTCGTCTTCTTCTCACGATACGGCTCTTCATAAGAAAGTTGATGATTTGAACACGGCTATGTTGAAAATGTACCAAATGCATCTGTCTAGTCAAAATCAACAAGTAAAAGCGGTACACCCGACTTGTGAGACTTGTGGAAGTCCACATTCTTATTCTGAGTGCACAGCCGCCGGTGGCTACGCACATGAGAATGTTTATGCTGCTACAGGGAATTACAATCAACCGCAAGGAGATCAAAATATTCTTAGCTACCGTTTAAACAATTATCTCGGACCTCCTGGTTTCAACCAACCTCAACAACAAAACCATAATCAAAACCGTTTCAATGGTAACAACAATCAAAACAGAGGAGCTAATCATGGAAATCAACACTACCAAGCTCCTCCACCTCAAGTTTACCAACAACCACCTCCTCCTCAACAGCAATATCAACAACCTTCTCATCAAGTTGCTCCGAACAACGAGTTTCTAACTTACATGAAGAACTCCGAAAACACCATTAAAAGTTTGCAGAATCAAATTAACAGCATGAGGACGGATTTCAAAAAGGAAATTGAAGCTACGAGTAACAAGCAGATGACTGAAATAAGGAACATGATGGCTAGTTTCTTTCAAGCCAATCAACCATCTACTTCTTATTCTCAACCCTCGGGTTTCGGTTCTCTTCCAAGTAATACGATTCCTAACCCGAGAGGTGACATGAAAGCGATCACTACCCGAAGTGGTGTTGCTTACGATGGACCTACGGTTCCTACTACTTCTTCTTCTCGTGTGGTAGACCGTGAGACCGGGGTGACAAAGGACCCGGTGCTTCCTACTAATAAGGGGAGTACTGTGAATGTCCAACCCACGGTTGTTCAAGATTCTGAGCCCGAAGATGCTCCCGTTAATGTGAAGAAAGCTAATCCGAAACCGTCTATCCCATATCCATCTCGTCTTAAAGATCAAACTCTTCGTGAAAAGTCGAATCATCAAATGGAAACGTTTTTCCAAATCTTCAAAGACTTGAATGTGGAGATCAGTTTTGCGGATGCCCTTCTCTTGATGCCCAAACTTGCTTCTACGATTAAGGGATTGCTTACGAATAAGGAGAAACTATATGAGCTTGCTACGACATTTCTGAATGAGAATTGTTCGGCGATTATCCTCAAGAAACTTCCCGAAAAGTTAGGTGACCCCGGCAAATTCCTCATTCCGTGTGATTTTCAAGGAATTGTTCAATGCTCCGCCTTGGCCGATCTTGGCGCGAGTATTAATTTGATGCCAAACTCAATCTACGAAAAGCTTTTATTACCCCCACTTACCCCAACGTGTATGACCCTCGAGCTAGCCGATCGTTCTACGACCCGTCCAAAGGGTATAGCCGAGGATGTCTTTGTCAAAGTGGGGGAGTTCTATTTTCCCGCGGATTTTGTTGTGGTAGATTTTGATGCCGACCCTCGAGTACCCATTATTCTTGGGAGATGTTTCTTAAGGACCGGTCGTGCCTTAATTGATGTGTTCGAAGGAGAGATTACGTTACGAGTTAATCAAGAAGCTGTCACATTCAACATTAATCAAACGACGAGGTACTCCTCAAATTTCGACGATGCTTCCATAAATCGAATCGACGTTATTGATGTTTCTTGTGAGGAGTACGCTCAAGAAGTTCTCGGTTTTGCTAAAAATTCTACTTCTTCTGATTCACCTTCTGAACCAATCATTGCTGACTCTTCCCCCTCTCTCACTCCATTCGAGGGAGGTGATTTCCTTTTGGAAGAGATCGATGAGTTTCTTGCTATTGATGAATCGATTCCACCGGGAATTGATGATGGAGTTTATGATTCGGAGGGAGATATCCTTTATCTTGAGCAATTGTTGAATGAAGATCCATTACCGTCACTCCCTCCGAAACAGATCACGATTGAAGAAATCAAAGAAGTACAAGCGTCTAACGAAAAACCTTCAGAGCCCGAGCTCAAGGATTTACCTCCTCATCTTGAATACGCTTTTCTTGAAGAACCGAACAAATTTCCCGTCATCATTGCTAAAAACTTAAAAGATGAGGAGAAAACCGCACTTTTGGATATTCTTCGAAAACATAAGAGTGCCATCGCTTGGCAAATTTCTGATATCAAGGGCATAAACCCTCGTTTTTGTACTCACAAGATCTTAATGGAAGACGATTGCAAACCCGTTATTCAACAACAACATAGGGTTAATCCAAAAATTCATGAGGTTATCAAAAAGGAAGTTCTGAAACTCCTTGATGCCGGAATCATTTATCCAATCTCTGATAGCTCATGGGTTAGCCCTGTCCATTGTGTCCCAAAAAAGGGAGGAATGACCGTCGTTGCCAATGAAGATAACGAATTGATTTCCACACGCCTCGTTACCGGATGAAGGGTGTGTATTGATTATCGAAAGTTGAATGATGCTACACGAAAGGATCATTTCCCGCTACCTTTTATGGATCAGATGCTCGAACGTTTAGCGGGGAATGAGTTCTATTGTTTTCTCGATGGTTTTTCTGGTTACTTTCAAATTCTGATCGATCCGCAGGATCAAGAGAAAATGACTTTCACGTGCCCTTATGGAACGTTTGCTTACCGATGAATGCCATTTGGTTTATGCAATGCTCCAGGAACGTTTCAAAGGTGTATGATGGCTATTTTTCATGACATGATCGAAAAGTCTATGGAAGTTTTTATGGATGATTTCTCGGTTTATGGAGATTCTTTCACTTCTTGCCTCTCTCATCTAGACCATATGCTCAAACGGTGTGAAGACACCAACTTGGTTTTGAATTGGGAGAAGTGCCATTTCATGGTTCAAGAGGGCATTGTCCTCGGCCATAAGATTTCAAAATCTGGGATTGAGGTCGACCGAGCTAAAGTCGACGTTATAGCTAAACTCCCTCATCCCACTACCATCAAAGGTATTCGGAGTTTTTTGGGTCATGCCGGTTTCTATCGCCGTTTCATCCAAGATTTCTCTAAGATAGCCCGCCCTCTGACCCATCTCCTTGAAAAGGATGCTCCGTTTATCTTCATCAATGAATGCATTGAAGCATTTAATTTTCTTAAAAAGAAATTAACTGAGGCTCCGATTTTAGTTGCCCCCGACTGGGATTTTCCCTTTGAGCTTATGTGTGATGCAAGTGATTACGCAATTGGGGCAGTCTTGGGGCAACGTAAGTCGAAACATTTTCAACCCATACACTATGCGAGTAAGACATTGTCTGAGGCCCAACACAATTACACGACTACTGAAAAGGAATTATTGGCCGTTGTTTATGCTTTTGAGAAATTTCGACCCTACCTTGTCTTGTCAAAGACCATAGTGTATACCGACCATTCTGCCCTTAAGTATCTTTTGGCAAAGCAAGATGCTAAGCCACGATTACTTCGGTGGGTTCTCCTCCTTCAAGAGTTTGATGTTACTATTCTTGACAAAAAAGGAGCGGAGAACCTTGCTACCGATCACCTTTCTAGACTTGAGAATCCTCATCAAAGTGTGCTCGAGAAAAAGGAGATTACGAAAACATTTCCTCTTGAGACACTTGGGATGATTGCTAAGAAAGACCCGAACACCCCATGGTTTGCCGACTTTGCAAATTACCATGCGGGTAATTTCATCGTGAAAGGGATGTCGTCCCAACAAAAGAAAAAGTTTTTCAAAGATGTTAAGCATTATTTCTGGGACGACCCTTACTTGTTTAAGATTTGTGCGGATCAAGTAATCCGGCGGTGTGTTTATGGCCAAGAGGCCCTTGATATTCTTAATGCTTGCCATAACGGACCCACTGGTGGCCATCATGGTGCAAGCTACACCGCTAAGAAGGTTTTTGATTCCGGATTTTATTGGCCTACCATATATCGAGATGCTCATGATTTAGTCAAATCTTGTGATTCTTGCCAACGTCAAGGGAAAATTTCACAAAAGGATGAAATGCCACAAAATGCTATTCAAGTTTGTGAGATTTTTTACGTGTGGGGCATCGATTTTATGGGACCATTTCCATTATCTAGGGGTAATAAGTATATCCTCGTGGCTGTTGACTACTTGTTTAAATGGGTTGAAGCGAAGGCGCTCCCCCCCCAATGACGCCCGAGTGGTTGTTAAGTTCTTGAAGAATTTGTTTTCCCGATTCGGAGCACCTCGTGCTATCATTAGTGATCGCGGTACCCACTTCTGTAATGAACAATTTGCTAAAGTTATGGCTAAATATATAGTTACCCATCGTCTTTCTACCGCGTATCATCCGCAAACGAGCGGACAAGTTGAGGTCTCGAATCGTGGTTTGAAAAGGATTTTAGAAAGAACCGTAGGAGAAAATCGAGCTTCATGGGCCGATAAGTTAGATGATGCATTATGGGCTTTTCGCACCGCATACAAGACACCCATCGGGTGCACCCCATTTAAGTTGGTGTATGGAAAAGCTTGTCACTTGCCCATCGAGCTCGAGCATAAGGCATTCTGGGCCTTGAAACATGCAAACTTTGATCTTAAGACCGCGGGTGATCACCGAAAAGTTCAATTGAATGAATTAAATGAGCTTAGGGATCTGGCCTACGAGAATTCTTTGATAGGATTCATGATGCAAAAATCAAAAACTGCGTTTTCAACGTTGGTGATCAAGTCCTCCTCTTTAACTCTCGCTTGAAGATATTCTCGGGCAAACTCAAAACCCGTTGGTCCGGACCATTCACCGTTGCTCAGGTTTTCCCATATGGAACGGTGGAGCTTTCTCAGCCCGATGGCCCAAATTTCAAGGTCAATGGTCATCGTGTGAAACATTATTTTGGAGGGGACATTCCATCTATGGTTGTCCCGGATCTCCAAACTTTCCCTAAGGACAACTAAATTCGGGGATCGAGTCAAGCTAGCTACTCGGTGACCAAAAACAGTAGCGCTTCGTGGGAGGCACCCCATGCTTATCTCTATCTTCTTTCTATTTTCTAATAAGTGACGTGAAGGGGTTAGCCTCTTCGATTTCTCGTGTTTGGTTGTTTGTGATGTTGTGTTTAGGATTTTCCCGATATGAAGACTCTCGTGCTCGAAGTTTGACTTTTCTCCACTCGAGTTTCATGATCGATGCTGATGGAAATCCGATATCCTAATTGTTAGGAATAAGATAATTCCAGTATTGAAGAGTCGGTCACCCCAATTATTATCTAGCATAAGTTAGCTCGTAGACTTGTCGTTAGTTACGTTTTTATGTATTTAATTAGTTAGTTAGTAGCGTAAAATAGTTTAGTGCAACACCGTGGAGGAAGGACGGGTCTTTACCCATTGTATCCCTGATCCACAGGCCGTCAGGAGGTCGTTTAGTCTGTAACCTATAAATACCCTCTACCTTGCAAGGTAGAGGGTTGGATGTTCTTTGGTAATCTAATATTCTACAAGTTTCTCTTACTAGAATGTCCCACTTTCTCTCTCTAAAATCATCTCTATGCCCATTGTGTTAATGTTATGATATGTAAGTGAAATCCAATAACTAACAATTGGTATCAAGAGCCATGGTTAGATCATATCTTGCACATCTTTGGATTTCTAGTGGTTTTTAGGTGGTTTTTGAGTTTGAAAAAGTTTAGTGGTTTTTGCATCATTTGGTTGATTTCTTGTGTTAAAGTTTGGATTTTGTTAGTACTTTTATGTTTAGAATCATCACAAGTGTGTAGGTTTTCATTGGGTAAGCTTGAATCATCTTGGTTGGGTTGTTTTTGGATTGAAAAGTGATGTTTATGTGGTTTTTTCTAGCTAGCGACTTAACTCATGGATTACTTTCTTCATAGCGACTTGCTTTACAAATTTGTAGCGAGTTACAGTTTTAGACCTAGCGACTTAGATCTAGCGGTTTACAGTACAAGTAGTGGACTCTCCACTACGGGTAGCGACTTGGTGGTAGCGACTTGGTTTGTAGCGAGTTGCTCTTTAGCGACTTGCATCTTTAGCGACTTGAGTAGCGAATTGCTGCCAAAATTTTGCTAGCGACTTGAGTCTTAGCGAGTTACTACTTAGCGACTTGCATTTGTCTAGCGACTTGGGACCCTAGCGACTTAGTGGTGTAGTGAATTAAGTGTTAGCGACTTGGATGTTGATCTAACGACTTGGGATTATTGCCATTTAGTTGGTAGCGAGTTGGTTCTAAATATCTAGAGACTTGGGGAGTAATTCATAATAACACAATGTCAGTCATCACAGATCCTTTAATCACCAAAGTACTTGCTCTCTATGACACAGCACAGAATAGTGAAACAGAATGCTTATCTGAATGCCATACACTTAATGATTCAGCATCGATTAATCAAAACAACTCAAATAAGTCACTCTTAATGTCTGAAAATGATGCTAAGAATATGGAATGCACGTGTGAGCCGTTTCAACATCTCAGTCAGCTTCTCAAATTACTCTTATCTACAACCATGGATTGAACAAGTTGTGCCATCCTTCGTCAGGATTTTCCCACTTTAACAAGAACTGTTTTGCTTAACTTAGAACGACTGAGGTTCCATATTACCAAAGAAAAGCTCTCAACTGATGATTCTCGTGCTGCTCTCCAAACCATCTTCAACCAATTTCAGCCACTTACCCGGGAAGAATACTCCTCAGATTTTGATAATATCATGACTGGAATGTCTTTCAAGAAACACACGGGAATGGAAATTCATGAGTTCAGAAACTCATTTATTCAACTTATGAGTAATATGGAAACATACATCAAGGAAGTTGCTAAAGAAAATAACAAGCTGAATGAATTGAATGAGTGCCAAGAGATTCCATGGAGCAATGGAGACATGACATGCTACATTCCAGCTGAACCAGCAGATGACACTGATTGCAGAATCTCAGTTGAAATGAAAAAGGATGAAGAGAACAGCACTGATCTCAAATTCTCAGAGTCAGAAAAGGTATCAATCAATAAGGTACACCTATCTGGTCACACAAATTCTCACAAAAAGGTACATGACTCTTACTCTGAACATAACAATGTGGAATCAATCTTTGTTTTACCTGAATCTAATGCAAGTAACATGATTGAAAAAAGGGTATATGATGAGCTTTCGAACAAATTTTCAATTCTTGAAAAACACTGTATCTCTTTGCAAATTGAAATACAACATAAGGATGAAATGTGTTATGCAAAAAAACAGTGTAGTAATCTGGAACTTCCAGAATTTAGAGAATTTTTTGAAATTAATCAGTTGAAATCCCAGATTCAGGACAAAGATTCGACCATAAGAAATTTGAAATCACTTCTTTCAGAAGCCCAGAAATATGACTGTCATGAGATGAGTGATGCACTAGAATCTAGAAATTCTGAACTAGCTCTATGTGTGTCCAACCTTCTAAGAGAAAATGAGCATTTAAGAAAGAACCTTGAGGAAACAAACTCTAAGTTAGTCAATCAATCTAACCTCTTGATGAAAGATATTGATGACCTCAAAGCACAAATTCAGGATAAGAGCTTCAATATTGTTGCCCTAAAAAATGAGCCCAGGAAGTATGTTGGAAATAGGATGAACACTAAGTTTGCAAAACCTTCAACTTTGGGAAAGTCAAATGTTCAGAACCACTTGAAACGAACAGTTATTAAACAACCTAATGCCTTTAGGTCTGAAAGAGCTAAACCATTGAAATCTAAGCTTACATCCCAAGTTGATAATAAGTCTGCTTTGTCAAAACCAGTCACTTCATTGCCTAGTTCAGATATGATGAATCCCAAGCATAGGACTAATGGTCAACACTCACAGATCAGAAATGCAATAAGTTTAACTAGGTCTCATGCAAAACATCATCTGACAGAGCAATCCCCTAAGAAATTCTCTGATCACAAAAGGACAAATAGTCAAAACAAGGCTGTGCACTCATTTAGTTCAACTAACTGTGGTTTCAAATGGATTCCCACTGGCAGATTATTTAAGTTTACATGACTTAAACGAACTTACATTCCTAGATCATGCCTCAAGTGGATTCCCACAGGTAAACTTTTCAAGAATGTAGAACCTAATAGGATCCCCATTAATGATAAGTCTGCATTATACTGTGATACATCCAAATGTGAGACTAAACATGCCACTAACTCTTCTATGTACAAGTCTACATGTGCTTCCAGTACAATGTGCTCTCAGTCTTTTTCAGGTACAATGCTCAACTCAATCAGGAACTTCATGACTTGGTTCCCATCAGAAATGAACATAGCTCATTCAGGAGCTATAGCGTGCCAGAGTTGATGCACTACTTACTTTGACTCCTATTCATTTTGAATCAGGACTCGATCTTTCATATCTTTGTATAAATCAAGTTTCTTAAAAAAAAAAAAAAAAAAAAAATTAAAAAAAAAATTATTTTTTTTTTAATATTTTCATTGTTATCATTCTTTTAAATTTACAATTTTATCATGTTTTTCCCTATCTAATAATGAATATTTTCACTGTTATCGATAACATCTACGGTCCTAGAAATGTCATTCAATAATGGCACGGGATCATAGATGAAGTTCGAACAATTGAAATATTCTTGTTTCTTTATATCGGGGTTAACTTATGTCAATCAATTTTCTTTGATGACATTGATTGAGGGGGAGATTGTGTATATGTTTTTCTTGACTACCTATGCCATTGGCTTCTGTGCTGGTTATAATGCTTGCTCGTTAGTAAGTTGAGGTCGTGTTTTGCCTTTGTAACAATCTGGTTATGGTTTTTGTAGGTTGTGGTCGTATCTTGCTCATGTGATTATCATTGTGTACCTACGTATTAAGTGCCTAGCTTAGATTTAAATGCTTATGTGTCTAAATGTTTAATTGATTCATGGTGATCAGTGTGATAATCAATGCTAGAGACTTAGTCTATAATCCGTGTTAGCAACTTACCACTCGTTCATCAATACCATAGGGACCAAACTTGTCATATAGTGAAAGTTATGTTGCACTAGCGACTTACCTCACCTCATGTTAAAACCACAAGGACCAATTGTGTCATACTGTCAAAGATAGTTGGTATACCCCTAGCGAATTACCACTTAGCGAGTTACCATTTCTTTTTCTCAAAAAGTTTTTTTTCTCTCTCGTTTTTCTCTTCCTCGTCATATTGCTCATCTTAGCGACTTAGCAAGAGGTTTGCATCGAATCCCTCTTATCTTTGTTCTCTTAAGCGTTTGGGTTAAGTTACTAACTTGTCTTTATATCCAGATCCTTTCGAGCTCGTGATTTGTGACTATTTGACTCTCGCCTAGGTTCGATTTATCATGTAATCGTGTTTTTGTTGCTAGTATAATGATTGAACGTGTTCAAATTGTTTGGAATATATTGATTGTTTGGAATATATTGTTTGGAATATATTGTTTGGAATATATTGTAGCGACTTGGTAGTGTTACTGTTCATGGCGACTTGTCTTCACAAGTTAGCGAGTTAGTAATCTTAGCGACTTAGTTAACAGTTTTGTAGCGACTTGGTTTTGTTACTGTTCATGGCGACTTGTCTTTTCAAGTTAGCGAATTAGCATAGCGACTTAGAGAGCTAAACAATTAGCGACTTGTCTATGGCTTTAGTGATGGCGACTTGTATTTACAAGTATTCAACATTGTTCACTTTCATGTTGCGAATTTGTCTTAGGGTCAAGGGTTATTAAAATGTTCAAAGGTTCATTGCTAAAGTTGATCTCATTCTCACAATACTTAGGAACTCCTAATTCAACTTGTTTAGTCTACATACTCTATGTAATCTGCTATGTCAAGTCTGTCTAGGCGAAAGGTACTTGGTTTCTCTCACGACAACCAAATGTTCCTTTTTCCTCATGCATACTTGTTATATCACTTCTACATTTGTATCGTGGCTCATGACATGATCCCTTTGCAATTCACTCTTTTGCCTGTTAATCCCTTATCAGCTCGTCATGTGAATATTTATCTGTAAGATTTTACTTCATTGAATTATCTCTCGTAAGGAAGTTGTCATATATTTAAAAACTTTTGCCACTCAATCTTTCTCTGTATGTGTTTTGGGGACTCCTTCTGAGTGACTACTTCTATGTGTCTATGTCATAAGGGTGCTCTCAATGTTGTCTCACTTATCATTTATCATCTAACCTGTTCCCATTCATTACTGTTGATTGTATGATTACTCAGACCATCAATGGCAAGTTCAATCCCAGAAAAAAGCGTTACCCCTTCGGCATCATCCAGAGTTCTCTCAGACGAAGAAATTCTTCCCAGGAGTCAATGGGCTATTATTGGAAAAAGCAACTGTTACGTGGACCTACAAAGGCTTCAACAAAATCCGATACTCAAAGTTTCTATTGACATCCTCAAAAACACAAACTTCTTCGGAGCAATTTCCAAGCAATGCTCAATTCCGATCATTTACATTCAACAATTCTGGAACACCGTTCAATGGGACAGAATCACAGCACGATACTCTTGCAAGCTGGATGATAGGGAGTTCACAATTGATTCTGACATTTTGAGCAAGGCTCTTGGAATCACTCCATGCAACCCTGATCTTTGTTCTGAATCTCCACCTGGCGCTGACGATCTGATTGTCTTTTTAATTGGGTTGGGTTATCAGAACAGTATTTCAAGAGCATCCAACATCATCACTGGACACATGTATCAACCCTGGAGAGCTATTACAACCATTCTTAACTTGTGCTTATCCGGCAAAACATCAGGGTTCGATAAAGTGAGAATCCCAATCTTGCAAATCCTATGGGGAATCGTTAATAGGGTTGATGTGAATGTCTCAGATCGTATTTGGGAAGAATTTTCGTTATCAATGAACACGTTCATATCCAACAGAATAAATTTCCAGAACAAAGCTCAAGGCCGAAAGAAACAGAACAAGCTTGTAATTCCCAGCATCAGATTCTCTAAACTTGTCATTCAGTACCTACAACAAACTCACAAATTCAACCCTAGGAGTGAATCAACTCTACATAATGCAGAAGATGAATATGTCTTGGGAAACCTGAAATATGTTCCTAGAGGTATGGACAATGAACTATTTGGATTGCCAATTCCTGATTGTCTTCTCACAGAAGATATCAAGAAGAAGGACTACTTCAAGCAATACAAGAAAAGAGCAACCAAATCCTCTGCTAAAGTCACACCCTCTCCTCTACAACCAAATGCTCCCATGACCAAGTCAGCCTCACAAGCATCCTATGCCTCTCTTCCTAAAAAGAGACCTGAAAGGTCACAACAGTCAGACACCACATCCAAGAAGCTGAAAGTAAAAAGAAAGAAAGTGGAAAAGGAATTTGGTGAAGATACTGAGGTACCAAGGAATATTACCAGATTAACTGATGAAGATGATGCTGATCTACAACTTGGGATCCAGCAAAGCCTAGAAAGTCAGAATGTCAAAGCACCAGTAGGTGGAGTTGTGATAAGAGAACATGGTCAACTACCTCGACAAACAACCCCAATAACTCATGACAAAGGAAAAGGGGTTGCGAGTGTTGAAACTGAACAAGCTGCTCACATGCTCTTAACTATCTCCTCATCACCATCAAGCACCACCAATCAATACGAGCTGAAGAGAAGAACAAAATCATCTCATGCTAAAGAGCAATCTGGAGTGGACAAAGTGCCAGAAACATTTAAGGAAACTCCTACACTTAGTGAGACTCAATCTGGCTTGAATGTTGACGCTCTGGTGCAAAAAGACTCGCAGGAGAACCTTGAGACAAGATCTGATGAGACCTTGAAGATGGATGAACCAAATCTGTCTACTAACTCTCTATCCTCACTTAAGAATCTCGATACAGACTTCTCTTTTGGTGATCAATACATTAATGACAAACCCGTAGATACTGCACAATCCATGTATACAGTCAGCATTCAGCAAGACACGTCAATCATTCCTCCAATGCCAGCATCTTCATTATCAGCTGCACTTCCACCTCCCATACCAACTCAATCATCTGTACAAACACCACCAACATCGTCACCAACTCCTGATCCTGTCTTTATAGTTGCTGATGTGGATGCTCCACCAGCTTCACCTCCACAGATTCTCACTTCTGATCAACTACTGGATAAAGCCATAAAAAGGATAGAAGCTCTGGAAAGGAAACTTCCTAAATCTGTTGAGTCTCTGGTGGATCATGTCTATAGATTGGAGCACCTCAACTTCGATGAAGGAGTAACTGCCGCTATTGAAGGAGAAGTCAAGGATGCTGTGGAATGGGCTATGGAGGCTCCACTTCTTAGACGATTCAAGGACCTCCCTATCACCGATATGAGAGCAGCTCTGTTTGAAAAAATGTATGATGCTGAAGAGGACAAGCATGAGGTTCACAAGAAACTCTATGAGGCACTTGATGAATCCATTAAATTCGACAATTATGAGCAGTACATGATTGACATCAGGGAAAAAGATGCTAAAAAGAAAAGGAGAACAATTGTGATGGAATCCTTGACGAAGGATCGTAGAGATCCTCCTCCACCTCCACCACCTACGGGGGGCGCTGGAACCTCTGGAGCTGGTAATCCTTCTACGACAACCAGCACACCTCCATCACAACCACCATCATCACCGCCAAAATCTTCCAATCGATCAGGCCCTACAAAAGAACAGAGTACTAAGAAGAAATCTGCGGCTTGGACGACGATTGATTCAAGGTTCACATCCACATCCTCCTCCATTCCTGATGATCAAGTGGTTCACGAGGAGTCGCATGTCATGGCGGACTCAGAACCAGATGAAGATGATGCATCTACAAAGCATATTCCTAAGCCATCAGAAGACTGGTTTGATACTTATATGGCTGGGAATCGTACTAGTACATCCAGAGTTGCACCTTCAAGAGACACAATTCAAAGCTGCATTGTGGAAGATAGACCTCCTTCTCCAGAACCCACATGGACCATCCCAGAGTCTGACTCTATGATTCCTGACAACAATTGGGCATCAGTTATCACCAATAATTACGAAGTTCCAGCTGAAGACTCTCTTCTGCACTACATTGGTGATATGGGAAGTTTCATTAGATGGTTTTGTGAACGGAAGAGTATCTCATCCATAACTCTAAGAGATCTTGAAGGACAAGCCTACGAAATTGTCAAAGTCTTCCACTCAGATGCAAATCATCTTCAATATCAGATGGAAGAATGCCATAAGATGCTGAATGACCAAGTCAGTGAGCAAATCAGTCGCTTCAATGTCAACAAATCTCTTCCTCTTGGAGGTGAACCTGGTCAGATGACCATTCAGGCCGAATTCTTCTTCAATCATGACTTGGACTATCTGTGTGCTCGCTCTGCTGAAAGAAGACCTGCTCTATCAATATCAAAGATGAAAGCTGCAACCTACTCAGATCAGGGGCTTGAACAAATGGTTCCTGATCAATTCTGGGCTGATGATGAACAAAAGTATGATATTGCCGCTTCTTATGGTATTTCTCACTGGTGGTTCAAAAAGAAGAAGTTCTACATCGAAAGACATGGTGCTGATAAAAGACGCAATGATGTCAGATCAAAGCTGCAAATCTTAAGTGTTGTTCGAGTAGAGATCTTCCCTATCTATGGATATGAGTATTTGAAGAAGATAGTCCTTAAAAGAGCAGACCTCAAAGAATATACTATTGAAGAAAACGACTTCAAACATCTTCTGCCAAATGATTTCGAAGATCTCTATCTCTTGAATCTTCAATGACACCTTGAGCATTTACCTGTCCGTGAGAAAAAGGCCCTCTCTGCAGCTGTCACTCTTTGGATCAGGGGCTTAGTCATTCGAAAACGAGTTGAGGACTTTCAGCTTGGCGTAGAAAGCTACCAAACCAGGATCAACCTCACAAGTCCACAATGGAATGATACTGGGCATGAATTTCATCGCGAATTCAAAGTTCTTGACACCCCCAGAGCCGTCATTTTCACCGACAGATATGGATCTCGTATGCTTATGCGTCTATGTGAACTCTACAAGTTCAGGGATGGTACTCTCAAATTGGTCGAAGAAGAACTTGACACCAGAGTGAAAGAGGCCAAAATTGATATGAAATCTTGGGTTAAAACTATTTTTTGGACTGATGATGACGTGAAGAGGTGTGAACACTTCATTGCTGCAATCAGACAAAGACTCAAGACACGAAGGATCTTCCGCAGCCTTGAAAGCTTTGTTGGTGGAAGGCTTCGTGATGGTCACTACAAACTTCTTCAGAGGACTGAATGAAGACATCTTCGGGAAGCAGTTTATGTTGTGTTTTTCTTTATTATGTGTAATTTGTGGTGTACTAAATGTGAACAACTGTAAAACATGTAATAGTGCTAGGATTTGTACTGTGGTTTCCCCCTGTAAAGGGAAACATCTGTGTTGTCCAATTCTGATCATATAAAACCGGACACATTTTTCTCCTACAAATATTTTGCCTCATACATATTTAAATCACTTGAGATCCAAAATCTCAAAGGATTTAAGATTTTTGATCGGGGGAGAAAATGTGATATAAATATGAAAGATATTAAAAGATAAGATGACCAATTTTTGTGTGCATACCTCTCTCTAATATGTGCTAAACAATTTTCGAATCTCGAAGCATATATTAAGGGGGAGAATTCTCTTTGCTAATTCAAGTCATCAGGGTACACAACTTTAATCTTTCTAAGGTACCTTAATTGTATGGCTTCTAATCCTTTGGTGATCATGTTTGCTCTTCTTAAAGGGTTCCCTCTAGTATGTGCAAAACTCTTTTCAAACCTCGAGGCACATATTGAGGGGGAGCAAATTTATGGAAACCTCATCCTTCCTGGAAATGCTTTATCTACTTGATTTGATCAAGGAAGTGATGGTGATATTTTTTAGAAAATGGTAATCAAAGAAGTAATTTCTTCCTCTTGCCTCCGTGTGCAAAACGATTTCAAACATTTGATGCACATGTTGAGGGGGAGCACTTATTCTAAAAATATCAAAAACAATTCAGGTACAAAAATTGTTTTGATAATATATCACAAGTATCTGGATTGATTTTCAAATGGTTTTCAATTGGTTCCAATGGCAGATGAACAATACCAAATAGACCGACCAACTTTACTTTATGTACGGTGATATAAGGATGATAAGGTTAGGTATTGGTTCCCATGATCCGCCAGAACCGGAGGGACCTACCCAGGGACAATCCACTAGTTAGTGTAGAAGTCCTTAGGTATGATGATAAAAGGAGAAAAGTGAGATATGGGAAGAGTGCGGACTGAGGCAGAGCAAGTACTGGAACATACCCAACAAGGTTCTTGCTAGGAAGTCTCGGTAAGCACTGAAGGGGTTGAAGAATTAAAAAGAATTGAATGAGAAAAGGGTGAAAACAAATAGCCCTCCATTTATTCAACCTTAGGGCAGAAACCGGGTTCAATTCATATGCTACTGATGGTAACATCGGTATTGAAGACAAGACGTCATGGACCCAGTGACGCACTGCACTTCAACTTTCCAAACCACTCAAGTTCCTCTTAAAAGGACTTGTTTCATTCTCACGGGGAACCGACATTATCTATCGACTTTCTCTTAGAGATTGTTGATATTGAAGAAGGAGACCCTCTCCCTAGTCTCTGGCACATGATCCAAATATGCACAAATTGAGTCTAGAGCCACGAGATCATCAATAAATCTCATTAGGACACTTTCAATGAAGACTCTCTGTTTCACACAATGTGGAAAGAGAGATTATATCTTGAGTCCTACGCATTATCCTTGTGGTATTGCCAGAACATCTGAGTGATGTGATTACATATTCACAATGAAGATGGAAAGCCTTCTGGAGCCAACATCAAACAAGCTCCTGGTAGGTGGCATGTGAGATCTATTATATGGATCAACCATGTGACAACTGAACAGAAACAATGGGGCGATTCAATCTCTTGAATCAATCCTGGTTCAGGTTATGGATTGACGGATACCTTTGAAAAACAGGTCTTTGTGCTTAACAACTTTTTCTTAGCACATCGACTGTGTACTCATTTTTCAAACCAAAAGGTGTTTTTATGATTGATAATTGATTTTCAATAAAACCTTCGTTGTATTGCAAAAACAATTTCTATTGAGCAATACACGATTGTTTTTCAAATCTCTTTTCATCAATCAGTGGACTTAAAATTCGCTGGTTCACTCACTCCGTGTTGTCTTCTTTGAGACGTTCCGGTTTGAGAACAACTAGAGCAGCTGCGAAACCCTGTCAAGGAAATTCTTCGGAATTATACCTGATCACAGGCAGTACTTGTACTGATCAACGGGGAACCGTGGGCCGTGTACCTCAATTCAACGAAAGTGATCAAAGACACTTTCGTGCGATTTATTGCTAACAGTTGTATGCAGGTACGCCCGACGTTTGCAGCTGATCAGAATGTAGCAGTCAATCCTTAGCCGCATGCTCACTTATCACATTCAACTCAAAAGAAATCATGATTAATGCATCAATGACTCTGATATTTGCACTCCATGCTTCTGCTACGCTGCTGCCATTATCATGAATCATCTAAAGCTTCCGCTACTCTGATGAGAAGATTTCATGATCCAAAATGTGAGCATGTCGGTCCGTTTGTCACATCTTCACATAATACCAACACCACAATGGATGTCTCAGAGATTCTTGATAGCTGATAATCTCAAAAGCTGGCTCATATTTACTATCATGTGGATCAGAAATGGACCTCTAGTTTAAAGTACAAATCCATGTAGACTTTGAAGTTGCACTTCTTATGCACAAAGATTGCGAATTTGATGTATGAAAGTCTACGAGCTCAAGAACCATGTCAAGAATAGAATGTTAGGATTTGTAATGTAAAACATGGGGTGACCTCCCTTAGGGGGAGATTGTTAGGAATAAGATAATTCCAGTATTGAAGAGTCGGTCACCCCAATTATTATCTAGCATAAGTTAGCTCGTAGACTTGTCGTTAGTTACGTTTTTATGTATTTAATTAGTTAGTTAGTAGCGTAAAATAGTTTAGTGCAACACCGTGGAGGAAGGACGGGTCTTTACCCACTGTATCCCTGATCCACAGGCCGTCAGGAGGTCGTTTAGTCTGTAACCTATAAATACCCTCTACCTTGCAAGGTAGAGGGTTGGATGTTCTTTGGTAATCTAATATTCTACAAGTTTCTCTTACTAGAATGTCCCACTTTCTCTCTCTCTAAAATCATCTCTATGCCCATTGTGTTAATGTTATGATATGTAAGTGAAATCCAATAACTAACACTAATCTTATCGACTAACGTTTATCTTTGAGCATACTTAATAAACGGCTTTTAGATTTTCGTGATACCCTTGCTTTAAACATTGAGGACAATGTTTCGTTCTAGTCTGGGGTAGGGTAATATTCGATTTGATTTGACCGCACTTGCTTATTTTTTGTCGTATACTCTCGCAACCCCGTTTTTCCTTAGAAAAGTTAAAAATTGTGCAAAAATGAGAAAATTTAATTTTTTTTAAAGTTTTTGTTAGTTTTATGATCGAAAAGTTCTTGCTAGTCTCTTAGAAGTTTCTTTAAATATGCGTTTTTCTTGACATAGCCTTTGCTAATTGCTTAGAAAAGAGGCTATAAAATGCGAATCTAGCTCACAAGGCCAAGAATTTGCAAGTCTCCCTAAGTGATTTTATATGCGAAGCTTTAACAAGAATGTGCTAGTTTCTAATAAGTGACTTTAAAAATGCGAGACTTGAGATTATTTGACGAAACATTTGCTAAGTAATATATGTTTTGACACCTTGTTGGCTTTCCGCTGGTGAGAGTAGGAATAGAATTCTGACTTGACCGGGCGTGTTAAGCCCTAGCTTGTTCCCTTAACCATAGATAATCTAAAAATTATCGGCTAAGCATCCGCGGATCTCATTATTTGGGATTTTAAATTTGCGGAGATCGAGAAATGATAGAGTTACTTATGAGTTTAGATGCTAAGCGTGGAGTAGTTGGTTATCGAAGGTACTTATGGCTTTTTGTTCCCACAAAATTGTTTCACCCCATATCTGTCTAATAAATAATTAGAGATGTTGAGTTTTTGGCGATAGTTAGTTCTTTATCTTCTTAAAAGAATCTTTGTTTTAAAAATTGGGTACACATCAAGGATCCATAAATAAATAAATAAGCAATAAGTGAAAAGTAATAAGTAAAGTTATGAGCTGCGGTGTCGAGATCGGACCCTTGGATCTTTAGCCGGGATTGAGTGAGGTCTTAGTCTAGCCAACCGGGATCCTCATTTCATGAAGCCTATAGTCTTGGAATTACCCCGTGAAGCTCCGTAGTTCATAGCTCATATAAGTAAAAGTATAAGTGCAAAAAAGAAAAAAAAAAATGGAATGAAATGATGAAAAAATCAAAAATATAAGTAAATAAAAATTCCTTGATGTGGACCTCATTTTTGTGACAATGGTTCTTGAGAGAAGATTGATAACTAATTATCGACTTAGCTTCATATCTTTATCGGAATAAAAGTTATCGAAACGAGAAATTTGAAGAAATTCATTTCTCACAAAAATAAAAAAATCTAGAGGAAAATAGGAAAATGGGAACATACGGTAATTACACAAGTAACTTCCATGGGTAGTGTTAGCATCTAGAATCATATTTAACAATGATTTCGATTTTACGCTTAGTTTGGGAGCTTGTGAAAAATCAGGGACGATGTATTCTATCCGTATGGTCACTTCACGCTGTGTTGTGTTTTCTACTCCGTGATCCTAACGTGTCTTTTGAAAAATGTTGGAGTTATTGATCGACATGAAAGTTCAACAAACCGTCATTCATAACCGGAATGTGCTTCATCGTAATATCTATATATGTGAAATAAAAGGTAAACGGGGCGTTTTTAGAATTAAGGCTTTCTTAATCTCTTTTGAGGAATCTTTGCTACTTCTTCATAGGTTTAGTAGAAAGAGATTGAAATCCTTGGTTTTAGAAGCGTGAATTGATTGCATTGCGTGAGGGCACGACAATGGTCTCGTCTGGGGTATTTTGATATGTGCAAAAACACATATCATTTCTTTATCAAATAAAACCCAAAATAACCAAGGAAGAGCCGTTTATTGCTAATATCTGTTGTTTTTTTGAGTTTGTGCTTGTGCAGGTTCGGATATATCAAAACACACAAAAAGAAGCCAAATCAGACGTAAATCCGAGCACGAGAGATTAAGAGAGTTTGAGCTGAGTCGGAAGGTCGAGATTGTGCATTTGTGAAGATTTTATTCTCTGAGGATGATTTTTAGAAGATATGATCATATTTGAAGAATTGTCAGAATTAGTCCCTGAATTTTCAGCTTTTGGCAAAAGTGATCCCTCAAGTTTCTGGAATTGTCAAAATCAACCCTTGGATTATTTGTGAATGACAAGATTGGCCCTTGAAAGAGATTTTCAGAATTACAATTTTGGTCCCTGAAGTTTCAGCTTATACACATTTAGTCCCTAGTTTCTAAATGGATTACTAAATAAATCCTAAATCCAAATATCCTAAACCATAGTCCAAAAGCCCAAACCAAAATACCTTACCCGGTCCAATCCAACTATCTATACCCGCCGGTTTGATATCTCAACCCGCTACCAACTTCGGACCCTGGTCAAACCACCCATAACCCGGTCAACAAAGTTGAAATATATTAAAAAACCCCAAAACCAACCCGCGCCTTTTTACCCCTCTTTTACCCAGGCAACATGAACCCTAATTACCCCATGTGTCAATTCGGCCAAATTAACCACAATTAAGGGTAGTATTGTACTTTCATCTGACACCTCTGACACACGTGACTGCCAGGTCACCAATCCGTGTGTCATACCTCAAATGCTGCTTTTTGATTGGTCCAAGATGCGTGGAAGTATCAATCCAAGGGTTGATATCAAATGGGATGCGTGGTAGATGATCCAATGGACACAAATACACTCAAAGAAGCACAAGGCTCTCTTCTGGAATCTTCTCAGCTTGGCTATATATAGGATCCTTTCATTCACAGTTATGTGTGTAGTTTAGTGATAGAAAGTAGAGTGTAGTGAGAGAGAGTAGAGTAATTTAGTTTAATTGTATTTTCATTCAGTATTTCAAAGTCTAATTTGTATTTTGTTATTAAAGTAATAAAAATAATTTCTAGCTACTTTCTGATTTGCACTATAAATTCTGTTTTCAGTTTTGTTTATTAGCTTATTTAGCTTTCTCAATACTGTTGAAGCTTATTCAAAACGTACTTTAGCTTACAAATTCAGTTAATCAAAAAATAACAAAAATATTAAAAAAATCTCTTAAAAATAAAAAAATAAGTTAAATCTTAGTTTTCATTGATTTCAGTTAACAAATCTGTTTTCACAAGCTCTCATAAGCTTCTCAATAGCTTATTGAGTGTTTGTTAAATCACATACTCAGAATTTACTCTCAAAACAAATTCAGTCAACTTAAGTCAACTGTGCAAGAATTGGAGTTGAATTGGTTCAGGTTGCTGAGATGATTTGAATTTGGGTTAAGTTTAGCTCTGATTTGGAGTTAGTATGGGTTTAGGATAGTGGTCCTTTGATTTCAGTAGCATGCCATTGTGGCAGGACATCTTGTATGTCAGTTTCTATTCATTTTTCTAAATCATTAAGAGATATCTGATATTTGATTCCTGTTTGTGCTTAGTATAGTATAAGTAGTTGATTTCAAGCTTATTTGATTAATTAGTCCTTCTATTTTTCTTATCTGCATAATCACTGTTTCATCTGATCATATTTGCATTAGTAAGAGTAATATTTTTCTAGAGTTAAATTTGTTCTAGTTGAATCATTTAGGTGTTACTTCATCACTTAGATCTGATTTAGAGTATAATATGATTAGGTTTTAGGTTCTGATTAGGATATTTGCATAATCAGTTTCATAACATAGTGTTTGGATCATTAAAATAAACTGAGTTTGTGGTTAGTTTGTTGGCTAAGTTGAGTTGGTTTAAGTTTGTATAGGCTTACTTGACTCAAATCAGCCATTAGTTTGTATCTGCTTATCACAATAGTCAAAATCAATTTGAATCTGCTCTTAAGTACATATCAGTTAGCATAGATTTGGTTGAACTTGCATTTCAGGTTTAAAATCATCATAGATAGCTTAATTAGATCATATCATATCTCTAAACTACTTATACAAACTGTCTGTGAAGATCAAAGTTGAATAAAGTCAAACTACCAAAACTGTTTTCATAAGTCAAAGTTGTAAAATCCAGTTTTCATAAAACTTTGTGAATGAATCATTGATTCATTTTTGAGTAAGAGTGATTGAAATTTTGGTTAATCAAAGTTCAGTTGGTCTTGTATTGAAAACAGCTTTTTGTGAAATCTTCTCAAGTCTTTTAAATCACTAAATAAGCTGCTCAATAAGCTGTTGTTTCCCCTGTTCACACTCAGCACATACTGAGTGTGAAACAGGTCTGTTGTAAACCTTGCACTGAGTTCATTTCAGATAGTTAGGGCCTAAAAATTGGTCCAGTTGTAGTTTGTTTGGTGGTCTTGAGGACTACATATCTGGTTTTCACATAAGCTCTTCTGATTAGCCTGTGGATAAGCTCAAACATAGGACCTAAATAAGCTGTTGGATAGAATAATCAACTAGCATCAATCTTGGTAGTTTGCTTATTAGAGATTAGGAGTAGCAGTAATTAGTTGCTGGTAGTTAGTTTTAGTATAATATAGTTTCTGAGAAAGTTTGGTAGTTCTTTGTGCTTATTAGCTTATTCATAATAGCTTATTCTTAATCAGTTTACACATCAGCTCTCATATCTTACACATAAGCCATAGTTTTTATAATTTTCCTAGATTTAGAATAATATTTTAGATTTTTACTGAATTTTTCATAAATTTTCATCACTGTTTAGTATTTTTCACAATTTAAAATAGTTTTTAGGTATTTTTAAATAGCTTTTATTGCAATTAATTCAGAAAAAGTTCCAAAAAATAATTTTTCAATTTTCATAGATTAAGATAAATACAAAAAGCAAAAACATAATTTTTCTAGATTTTTCCTAGCTTATTTTGTAATTTTTAGCCATTTAGTTAGTTTTAAATAGTTTTAAATTTGTAGAAAATAGAAAAATAATCAAAAAAAATACAAAAATAGTTTTGAAAATTCTCTTAGGTTATTTTAGATTTTATAAAAATAGTTTCATAATTTTCCCTTTAATTTTCATAATTTTTAGTATTTTAAGTTAGTTTTAAAAGTTAATAATTAGTTTTTAATTTGAATAAAATCCAGAAAAATCCTAAAAAATAGTTTTAATTCATAAATAGTTTTCTACTTGCATTTATAGAGTAAAAGTAATTTTAGGCATTTTTAGGATATAAATTAGACATAGTTGCATTTTAATTACGTTTCGTTAATTACGTTTTAGTTAATTTTGCACTTAGGATTTCCCGTAGATTAGATTTCCCTTAATTACTTTCCCTATTCCCGTAGTTTAATAAAATCAAAATCATTAATCCAAACCATCGAGCATTAAATTCCAAACCAAAAACGACGTTGGCAATTCACGCCTCGTTGGGAAACGATTCGGGTTGACTAATCCGTATCAACGATCACACACGGGATTTGATTTAATATTCTTTTTCCTAAAGGAATTTTGAATCTATCTTCGTGATTATTTTTTATATCGATATTGAGGTTTTATCCATACACATACCCCTAAGCCTTTTACAACGAATCAACTAGGTCAAACTTCTTATCCACAAGTAACACAGGCTTAAACAGCTATATAAAGTTTAGCATAAAGATTGTATGCATAGAAATATATATGATTAAATTGGTTGGCTGGTTAGATATTGGTTGCTACTATACACGTATTTATACTAAATGGATTCACTACTTCCTTTATTTATAATTCTTGTGGTAGTAATGTTCTCGGTGTCGTTCATTATTACGTTAGTGTGTAAACTGTCTGGTGGTGAAGGTGGTAACGCAGGTGGCAATAGAGGTTTTGATGGAGATGGCGGCGGACGGGATTTAGATGACGGAGATGGTGGTGATGGTGGTGGCGGAGGAGGTGGTGGAGATGGCGGAGGTGGGGGTGATGGTGGTGGCGGCGGAGGTGGTGGTGGTGGCGGAGGTGGTGGTGGTGGTGGTGATTGAGAGTCTATTGATCTATAATCACCACACATGCAAAAAGGGTATATGGTGATCCTTTTCATACTTTTGAATGGTTGTATATATTTGTTTGTTAGTCAAATCTTAGCATTCGTTCAACATTTGATCTGTACTTGTATATATTTTACTTGTTCAATTCTATCAAATGATATTTGAAGTATAAAAGATATATCGTGACAAACTGTTTAATTTCGTTGCATGAATACAATGTTTGTAATAACCTTATGGTTACTATCTGGAGGTGAGAAATAATAATAATAATATATATATATATATAGGGTGAGGTTATTGTCAGAACCAAATAAATTGCGAGAACTGCGAGAACCAGCATCAACCAATCATATTTTTTTGGATATTAAATTTAATTATATAATTCAAAAGGGTATAATGGTAAAAATACTTTTTTTTTTTATTTTTTTTTTACAAAAACCGTTATTTTACTTCCCTAAATTGTAGGTTTTTTTTTTTTTTTTTTTTTTTTTTTTTTTTTTTTTTTTCCTACTTAGAAAAACATTATATGCACATGTGTTTTGCATTACGTGACAATTGTATTTTTCATTTATGCATAGGTGTTTTGTATTTGTACATGTATCTATAAAAAATATTACATAAATATGTACACAAACAACAAAACTTTATTAATAGATATATGCAATTTTATACAAACAACAAAACTTTACTAAAAAATATTATATAAATATGTTTTATTACAAATATATGAAGCATGCACATGTGCATAATACAATGTCTTTAACAGTTGGTTCATCTTTTAGGTGTACGCATGTATTCCTCTCCTGGTTTAAGAACCCGTGAAATCTACACATGTGTTTTTAATCTTTGTGCACATGTATTTTTATCGTCTTGCTCATCTTAACTCATACAATTATGTGCCAACAGCCACACGTCAAGTAACCTGCCACCATCAATTATCATTCGACATGTTACATAAACTTTTATTATATAATTCATCTTTTACAAGTGCATTTGTATTCTTCGCCTTCACGATAAACCTGAAAATTCGCATCCAATATTAATAGTTTAGTACATAATCAAGAACAAATAAAAAAATAAACATAAACCTGAAATTTGCATATATACAAAAGTTCAATGACTTAAACACATGTGCATTCCTTGTCAATTCATCATTTTCATTACGTAAATACATGTGTATTTATTTCAAATTCTCATGTTCATGACGTAAACACATGTGCATTATTTGACTAACACATATTCAGGAGCAAATGCAACAAAACTGAATATATATCAAGTGATGTAAATGAATTTTTAATCATAGAAATTAGCATAACACATATTCACAATATTTATGTGCATCGAAATATATAAATACACTGCACATGTACATTATTAGCCAAAACACATATGCACAACAGGCATCAAATTCATTGGAAACTTCAAAAATACATATGCATATAAAGTTCCCAACGAGAAACACATTTTGAAAGATTTGGTGGTAGATTTCTAAATTATCTCACATCATTTGTGATTATCTAAAGTGAAACATCTTACAATAAAAGTTAAATGGAGAATAATCTCATGACAAATGATCTAGATAAATCAGTATATTAATCTTTATCCTCCATTTACAGTTTGCCAACTAAGAATTATAAGACTTAATCGGCAAAAAAGAATTAATAAACTAATCCAAACAAGAAACAAAGACAACATGAACAATGCAAACAAGAAACAAAGTAAAAAAAAAAGAATAATAAACAAGTATTGATTGAAATCTGTGGTGGATATACACAAACCAAAATCAAATGGATTAAGAAAATTACATAAAAACTCCACCAAATTCATTACAAGGAAAGAAAAATGGCATAAGTTATTATAAAATTTCATCCCACTATCAGATAATGAACATTTATTTCCATCCCACTAAAAAAATAACACATGATTTAGATGATATTTTTTACCTTGGGGTCTCGTGGGATAAATCAAACCCATGGAGATTTTTCTTATTAACCATTTTTTTGTTACTTTTCAAAACAATTATAAAACGAATTTAGGACCCAACCTTTGAATCAAGAACCCAGTCTCCATTCTCTTGCTTTATAGATCTAGAGCGACAACAGTTGGTTTCCTTAGTTGAATATGTTAATCACAGATTCATGATAGATCTTGTAAATGACGCACGAAGCATGATAAAAACGATTGATTTTTTTTGGATTAATGGTAGTGGCAACTTAGGATTAGGGTTGGAAGAGATGTTTGAGTGGAAAAGTGAGAGATATATGAATTGAAAAATTAATGATACGAGTATAAAAAGATTGGTAACTGCTCCTATTTTTTTGTTCTAGATGTAAATAGAAATTCCAAAATTGCCCTTTAACTTAATTAGAAATATTAAATGAAATTCTTCTTATTTACCATAATGCCATTTCATTTTCATCCATTGATTATTTTGATCAAAGGATAGGATTGGTTCTCGCAGTTCTCGCAATTTATTTGGTTCTGAAAATAACCTCACACTATATATATATATATATATATATATATATATATATATATATATATATAGAGGGTAAAGTTAAAATAAAAAGACATATATCCGTAAAAAGAATAAAAATATATATATTTTTTTAAATTCTCCAAAAATTCTAAAAAACAATTCCACAAGATCGGGTATGTTGGTGCATAAAACTTTTGTGAAAACATTTTTTATAATTTTGAGTTTTGATACGTCTTTTTTAATGCACAAAAAACGAATTTTGATGCGCAAAAAAATTTTGACGCACAAAAATTTCAACTTGTTTTAGTTAGACGCGCAATATTATTTTGATGAAAAAAGTCAAAAGAAGTTGGGTGCAAAAATCAATTTTTGATGCACAAAAAAACGATTTAATGCGCAAACGTATTTTTTCATAATTTTTTTTAGGAAAAAATATCCACTTTTAGAAAAAAGTTTTTCACAACTTTTTCATGCACCATCATACCCGATCTTGTGGAATTTTTTGGGAATTTTCCAATAACTTCTTTTGAAAAAAAATTCTTTTTATCTTTTTACGGATATTTGTCTTTTTATTTGATCAAATAAAAAGACAAATATTCGTAAAAAGATAAAAAGATTTTTTTTTCAAAAAAAGTTCTCGAAAAATTCCCAAAACATTCCACAAGATCGGGTATGATGGTGTATGAATAAGTTGTGAAAAACTTTTTTCTAAAAGTGAATATTTTTTCCGGAAAAAAATTATGAAAAAATACGTTTGCGCATTAAATCATTTTTTTGTGCATCAAAAATTGGTTTTTGCACCCAACTTCTTTTGACATTTTTCATCAAAATAATATTGCGCATCTAACTAAAACTAGTTGAAAATTTTGTGCATCAAAATTTTTTTGCGTATCAAAATTCGTTTTTTGTGCATTAAAAAAAACGCATCGAAACTCAAAATTATAAAAAATGTTTTCACAAAAGTTTTATGCACCAACATACCTGATCTTGTGAAATATTTTTGGAATTTTTGGAAAATATTTAAAAAAAAATAAATATTTTTATTTTTTTTACGGATATTTGTCTTTTTATTTTAACTTTACCCTATATATATATATATATATATATATATATATATATATATATATATATATATATATATATATATATATATATATATATATATATATAGGGTGAAGTTAAAATAAAAAGACAAATATCCGTAAAAAGAATAAAAAGATTTTTTTTCAAAAAAAGTTCACGAAAAATTCCCAAAAAATCCCACAAGATCGGGTATGTTGGTGCATAAAACTTTTGTGAAAACATTTTTTATAATTTTGAGTTTTGATACGTTTTTTTTAATGCACAAAAAACGAATTTTGATGCGCAAAAAAATTTTGATGCACAAAATTTTTAACTTGTTTTAGTTTGATGCGCAATGTTATTTTGATGAAAAAAGTCAAAAGAAGTTGGGTGCAAAAACCAATTTTTGATGCACAAAAAAAAGATTTAATGCGCAAACGTATATATTCATAATTTTTTTTCGGAAAAAATATCCACTTTTAGAAAAAAGTTTTTCACAACTTTTTCATGCACCATCATACCCGATCTTGTGGGATTTTTTGGGAATTTTTTGTGAACTTTTTTTGAAAAAAAAATCTTTTTATCTTTTTACGGATATTTGTCTTTTTATTTGATCTTTATCCTATATATATATATATATATATATATATATATATATATATATATATATATATATATATATATATATATATATATATATATATATATATATATAGTGTATCTTTATTTTGAGAACCCTCTTAAGTGCGAGAACTGCGAGAACCCATATTGTCCAATCAGAATTTAGTAAATTGATTTTAGTTTATTTTATTTATCTAAATTCGTAGGGTCATTATAGGAATTTAACATTTACAATTCTGAAAACCGTCCCTAGTAATTAGGTAAACAAATAACACACGCTCCTCCAATTCATTTGAATCCCTCTTTCTCCCAAATAGTCTGATCGCAGTCTCCATCAAACCCTAATCTCAAAAACTACTAGCCCACTTTAATTCTCTTTCATAACTCAACCACCAAACCCTAATAACAAAATCAATCCGATTGAATATCCTTTTGTTGGAATTGAAACTCTAACAACAAGAAAATGAATGAGGTTGTTGGCATTCTGGTCTTTAGTAGTTCTATCTGCTCGTTTTCATACTCCAATTCAAAAGAACCAATTTCACAAGCTTTGGCTGATATAAAGGTATATGACATAGCATCACGCTTCTACCTAACAATGCATTATTACTTGTGTCGTTTTCCTAAGGGCTTTTTCAGTTCATTTTTTGTTTGTGTTTAGGGAGATATTATTTCGAGCCTACATAGTCGATTAGATATCATCTGTGATGAGGCAGATGGGCAATTGGAACCTATAGCAGATGATGGGGAATCAGTTAATGAAATTTCAAACGAAAAAACCAACAAGTGGCTTTGCTTTTTTACTAATGATTTGTAAATGTTGTTTATTTTGCTTGGTGGCATGAAACAGCTAGAGCAGAAATGGCGTGAAGGTGTACGAGGAGCATAATATGCCGATGATGATAACGGAGTGGCTGAAAAGTCAACAACGCCACATATGTTTTGCAACACTCTCATCGCCTCTGATACTAGCACCCATGGAGGATTCTCGGTCCCGCGTAGGGCAGCTGAGGACTGCTTTCCGCCATTGGTACCACCAAAAAAACCATGTTCCCTGGCCAAATAGTCTAAATCTTTTATTTTTTAAATACAAACTTAAAGTTTGTTCGCATCATATATATGGCAGGATTATAAGCAGCCGAGGCCTTCGCAAGAGCTTGTAGCTAAAGATCTTCATGGAACCTAATGGAAATTTCGACATATCTACCAAGGTATAGTTATGGTTTACTAATTTGCCCTTTGTCATTGTCAATTATAGTTTATGACTGAATTTGAAGACTTTTACCTAAATTAGACCATCCATTGCTCTTGCAAAAATGTTAAAAAGAAAAACATTACATATGCACAAGCTGACCACTTTCCCTAAATGACCAATTTTATGCAAGAACTGGGCAGAATGATGGTCTTTTTTTAGATTTACACTTACACAGATAATCTTAAACCACTTATTCTTGCAAACTATAGTGCCTTTTTATCGTAGATTATTTGCCATCAGAAGCCGGTCGAATAAATCATTTTCTGTTGGTTTCGGTCAAAAGGGGACAGTTTTTTTGTCAAGAGTAATAAAGACATTTGGTTAAACATCACTGTATCTGAGCAGGACAGCCTCAGAGGCATTTGCTTACAACTGGTTGGAGTGCATTTGTAAACAAGAAAAAGCTTGTATGCGGAGATGCTGTTCTTTTTCTAAGGTACACTAGAGCTAAACCGTAAAAAAAAGTTAGTTCATTTTGCATATGTGCCGAGTATTTTTAACTTGTTATGCTCTCGCATGTTTCAGAGGTGATGATGGAGTACTAAGGCTAGGGATTCGAAGAGCTTCACAAGTGAAGGTTGCTTCTAATTTACCGTCATTCTGTAGTCAACAGTTAAACAACTTTGACTTTTCATTTGTTGTCAATTCAATATCTCAAAGAAGCCCATTCAGTGTCTGTTACAATCCCAGGTAACTAAGATTCTTTTATTTTGTGTACCGTCAGCAATTTGACTTTATCGCACTCTAACTTGAACAACAAATTCTAGGGACGGCTCGTCTGAGTTCATAGTGCCATACAATCGGTTTCCAAATAGCCTATCTTGTTCGTTCTCACCTGGAATGAGGTTTAAAATGCGGGTCCAATCAGAAGATGGAGGAGATAGAAGGTTTGACAAATACTATAATATTTTTATAGGGTGTTTGGAATTTCTTATTTTAGTGCTCAAAGGCTTATATTTTAAGCACATAAATTAATCAAGTCCTACCTTCTTACTTTTGTAAGCCGATAAGCTGTTTGAAATAAGAAATACCATCAAAGGGATTTTCCACAAAAAATAAACGTACTTTTATCGTGTCTATAAACAGGTCTACAGGAATCATAAGGGGAATTAATGATACCGATTCCAGTTATTAAGGTCATATAGTTGTGATGCTACATTTAAATGTCTAATTCTGTGTAACTGATGGTATGCAATTGGAATCTATAACAGACATCTTTTAGTGTACGTGTCCTTTGCACATTGATTCTTCAATCGAAATATAATTTGTATATTTTACGTATAAAACATAGATGTTTACGTTTAAAACATATGTGTTTTACGTATAAAACATATATGTTTACGTATAAAACATATATGTTTTGTATTTGATTTATAAAACATATATGTTTTTTGTTTGGATTATATATGTTTTGCATATATAAAAAATTTTGTCTCATGTTTATTTGTGTTTGTTAGTTTAAGCTTGTCCATTTGTGTTATGTTATCTTGAGTTTTATTTTAAAAGTATTTAATCTTGGCTATTATTTTTTCTAGGCGTGACATTCTTTGAAGGCGTGCACACATGTTGGAGGTACATATATGTTCTTGGAAGGCGTGCATGTATGTTTTTGGAAGACATGCGCAAATGTTCAAAATAATATGATGAGAAACTTCAAACACATATGTTTTGTGCATATATGTCCGTTTACGTTAATTATTGTTGGTGCACAAGTGTAAAGATAGATTATATTTATGTATTTCTTCTTATTATAAATTTGTATTTTAATTTTATTTCAATCTATATCGAATTTTGTATTTAACATTATGTTCTTGGTTGTTATAAATTTACATGATCTAAAAACACATATGCACATTTCATTTGAAAAACATGTATGTTTGAAGAAACTATTCCAAAAACCAAAATAATAAAATTAATTCATAAAAACATATATGCACTAAATCAGTTTTAAAACATGCATGTTTAGAAAAAAGCAAAAAAAAAAAAAAAAAAAAAAGAGACTTTTACTATTATACCCTTTTGGATTAAAAAACAAAGTTTAATAATTAAAGAATGCTATGTTGCATTGATATGTTGCACAATATGCATTAATAGGAGTACATAAGGGGTTCTCGCAGTTCTCGCACTTAACAGTGTTCTCAAAATAAAGCTCCCATATATATATATATATATATATATATATATATATATATATATATATATATATATATATATATACTAGTTTTCGAAGCCCGCCCAATGGGCGGGCATGACTTATAATTATTTGTTTGTTGTTTTTGTTAACTGAAATACATTTTTTAGAATTGTCAAACAATATTATAAAACAACCTGTTATTTTTTTTTTACGAATTATAAATAATTGTAAGGTTTGCGTGGATGGTTAATAACACAACATATATAATTTTTAAAACAATTTGGATTTTTTTTGTTTGACTCTCAAAGTCAAAGTACAGAGTTGAAGGTCTAAGGCTTTGGTGTTCATTATTAATATACAAATATAGAAACTATGTTTCTCATTCATTCATATAAGCTGGACTAACAGTTTGATATAAATTATTTATCAAAAAGGAAAAAGTGTGGACTAATCCTAAAAGTTCTCTAGATGACTTATTAAAAAGGAAATGGATAGCACAAGATCTGAACATAGGAGGGCAAAAAGAAACATGTTTTCTTAAAAATGCCCAAGATACTAAGAACCTCATGATATCAAACACTTACTTACGGTTTTAAATAAATGAGTTTGTGAGCCTATCAAGGAAACACAATATAAAAGTAAAGTAACTCCCAATACCGTCTTCTTTTATATTTCATGTCTAAGGCGCAAGTCACGTGTATTATAGGCTACACCCAACTCTAACACAAACTGACCCATAAAGAGAGAGCCCAAAATTACCATTTTTTTTTTTTTTTATCTCAATGGCATTTTTCTAATGTACTGCCATGATTTAGCAAGACACAACGGGAACAGAGAAGTAAACTAATAATCTCCCTATAATGGTTACTTTCTTGATATGCCTTGAGTGGTCAGCTGCCTTTTTCTTATTATTGCCAGACTTGAACTCCGAAAGATACCTATAATAATCTCCCTTCCTGCACTCGATTAAAATCCACCAATGAATCATTAAAGCCAAACTAACTTAAGCTCATTAAATCAAGTAATTTTATCAACTTTCGTAATACGCCATAGCTATAATCATGATGAGGATTGCTACACATTTAAACTTTCGACCAGTTTACGTTTAGCTTCTTCATTGGTTCTTTATTTGTTTCACCTGTACTATGATAAAGTAGAGAGTTAAGCTCTAATATTTATGTGTACATGAAGTAGAGAAATAAATTCTATATTTACCTGCTTGGAAAAGTTCCCATTTAGCCGATGATGTTTTAGAGTGTATTTTTGAATGAGTGATAAAAGATTTAGTATTGAAACAGGCAGATAACTCCATTTGTGAGATAGTTTTACTCCGCAGTCATTGTTCGAGCCTCGTCAATCTCTTGATAGATGTATATATGTGTTCTCGAGTTCCTGATAATTGATGGTCTGCTATTAGAATAAATGCATCAGTAAGTTACAAAACCCAATAGTTAAAAACGGAATATCAATAGAACACATCAAATACAAAAGTACATTATATTTCAGCTACGTTGTCGTCATATTGTTACAACTCGCCGAAACTACTTTGAAGTTACAAAAGAGTCTAATTACCTTCCATGTAGTACTAAAAAAGTGTGGTGTCCCCACTAAGTAAGTCGTCAAGCTGATGATTTTTTTATAGTTTAACTATGACTCTTGGCAATTCCTTGTGTTCATCAGCATAAAAGAAGCATTTTCGGGTTCATAGTCATTTTTGCATACTAAAATTGTTGTGAAATTCGTCATACGGATAAAACTAATGAATACATAAAAACATGAATAATAAGTACTCGCAATTAAGTTATATCCACTTCCAACGTTTTACTAAATAAAATACAGGTAGTGTTAAAATACAGGTTGTGTTAAGTGGTCTAAAGACCACTGGTCTTACTTCTTCGAGTTCGGATTGTATTGGCAGATCTATTTTACATGTTCTAAGTTGAATACTCACCATAATTTTCTCCTCAACACCCCTTTTTGTCCCATCATCTTCATCATTTACACTCGATAATTGTGAAGTTTTATCACGCTGAGACAAATTCCAATAGAAACAATTTAAAACCGACTTACTTTTATATATATCTACTGCCTCCTCCACAGATGTAATCACCCCTCCATCATGTCCTTTTTTGAGGTGAAACACTTTGGCTCATCCACTTCTTCATTCGAAATCACATTCAGGATACCATTAAGTCATGTTATTATGTTATCATTAATTCATTTATCAACGGTCGATGGCAATCTGTCATTTCTTGTTCAGTAATCAAACGTAATTTTGAATTATCACCAGTGGGTGATTTCATGTACCTATATCGAAAGGCTTGTTTCACAGCAAGTATACCATTCTTCATATCAGCTATCTAGTTCCTTCCATCTTGTTTGTTTTCGTCTTTTTAACCATTTACGGTGCAACTGTTTTTTAACACAGTGAATAATTTATTTAGAAACCATAGCAGCAGGCCGGAGAAGCAAGAGGGAGCTTAATAATAAAGAAAACAAAATTTCTACCAGTTTTTTGTCTTGGAGCATATCGACTCGGACTCTTGTGTACTGTGCACTTTCTTTGAAGCCACGTTTGGACGCCATGGCTTGGGAGGCTCAATGCGAAAAGAGAAGCAAATGAAAATAATTGTGAGATTGTCGCATGTGTGTACGCGTAGCGCTTGATTATTGAGTTCTGTAGCACACCGTTGAGAGTCATTGTGTTGCATTAGTTGTCTCCGGACAAAGCCCACTGCTTCTTCATTTGACATGACATCCCATATCCTGACACATCCAATGATCATAAATTCATCATCATCGGTCAACACAGTTTGTGTTAGTTCTGGTTTAGAAACCAGAGGTGATTCTGATTTCATCCTGACACCAAATTACTTGTGTCTGTCCCATCCAGACTAAAGTCCTTTGAACATTTTTCACATTCAAATCTCTAGTTTCACCTGGGACATAATTTGAACTCATTATTCTTACTTTCATACCAGGTGAAACTTTACCAGAAAACACACGACCAAATACAAAGAAGCGTCCACTCGCATTAGATGCTGGAATCACTTTGGAGACATAAAACATAAGCGGGCCATTAGGGTCACAGTTTTGAATAGCATTAGTATAAACATCATCTGAAGGATCTTCATACAAATTCTCAATGCAGTATTATGCATATTAGTATATAAGGGTGAATATTTAAAAAGTGGACATGATAGTTAACTTACTTTTCAGATATTTTCCAGCTTTTGGGAATGTTTTCAACACCTAAATTGCCAAAACCATATTAGTGATAGAACTTTGTGAAATTTAATGGAAGAAAATGGAGAAGGTAATAGTCATTGATATAATACAAATTACCTCAGAGATCTTTTTCTCTTCTACAAAAATGATTGTAACTTCAGCATGACCAATGATGAATTCTACTGCACCGACACCTGCATGAAACAAAATCATATTACTTTAGTCCTGAGAATGTATGAGATAATTAAAAAGACATGAATTCGTTAAAGGTGAAAATCCATAAAAAGAATCACTGAAATAAAAAAAAAATATAGTACTTGCCTGGGGTATCATATAATGGTATGCAGTGCAAGCCATGAGCATTGCATGCCTGCTATAATTTCCGAGTATTAGAACAAAAGAATAGATTATATGTTTATGTTTGATTTGTTAATATACATATATGTTAGCTCACAACTTCTTTGGCCTCTATAATTGTGCGCTAAATCAAATTTTCTGTTGGTAATCTGAACATGAAACAAATTTGCTATTTACCTCTTTGAACCGTCTATTACAATCCTTACCTACGATTGAAACCATGTCCATACATGCTAACTCTAAACCGATAGTTAACTAAATGAGGTAAACAAACCATACCTCTGTGTGAAAGGAGACATGTTGGCAATAGTTGCTCGGTCAGCAAGAGATATTTTGCTCACGCCCTCACCTATCACTATAAATAGAATATATTATTAGTTGTATATAATTTTTGTTACTGTCTTGCTAATAGCCACAACTAAGTTTACCTACCATGAAACTCTACAAATATTCCAGCGACACCATGCTTCATCAACATTTGGGTGATGGTCAAAACCAAATCAGTTGTTGTAACACCATCTTGCATTTTTCTTGATAACTTGAAGCCAACAACTCCAGGAAAATACCATGCTCATTGGCTGTAAATATGAGCATAGAAAATATGTCAAGTTATAGGTTAATCTAACATATTGAATAGTAACATGATCCACTGAGAAGAACGCCATTTATAGGTAAACACTTCAAAATACAATAAAAAGTAAACACTTCAAAATACAGTAAAAAGTGGGTGTCTGGAACTAAAGCTATTGAAGTATACCCTAATAAGAAAATAGATGAATTCCTTAGGCTTTTGTGATGTTTTTTAACCATTAAACAGCGGCAAAGAATGACAACTAATCCAAGAAAAAGAATATTTAACTAAAATTTCAGAGAACTGATACTTAAAAGAACACCTTTGATCATCAAAAACATATTAAGGAATAGTGGCATGCACCTGATGTGATGTACCTTGTTCTAAACCTTTAGAGCTTACTTAGAATCATGTTTGGTTGGGACAGCCTCATTAAAGTTAAACAACAACGTGGTTAGTTTTAGAAGCAAAAATTTGGATTAACCCCTACTGAGTCTGTTGCCTTGATATGCCTATGTTATTATTCTGAGCTAAATAATACATCAAACAATCTAGTTCTTAACTAAATCTCTTTTGCATTGATAGTAATGTATATCGCATGGTAGTGTGATAACAATTGCTACACATCTGGACCTTATGTAGCATTGTGGACTTATGTATAATGCAGCTTTACGACCGGAACATGTGTTGTCTATCCTAGTTTATATTAAAGGAAATAATCTCTTTCAATGTTATCCTCATTTATTCCTTAGTGATTCATACAAAAGAACAATTCCATTACTGTGAGTCGTTGTTATAGGCACATTAAACTTAAGATAAATGAATAATAAAAGACGTTATTGATGTATCCTAACTTACAATAATTGCAGTTTAAGGCACATGCTGTCCTTTAAAGAGTAGACTCGAGCAACCAAGCGACCAATCAAAAGATCAAGTGGGTTTCTTGCAGTGCCCTTAGGGCTAATAGAGCATCGACATTGCAATGTATAATCCATAGCCTCGTCAAGTGACACATACCCTAATGGAGCAGTATGCAAATACACCTGCATTTACAGATCGGAGAGTTTGATTATGAGTACAAAAGATGTTTAGGAATTAAAAAAAGGCAGCATTGTATGTAATTGGTTCATAAGTTCCAGAGAGCTACCAATATTCTAACAAAATTGTCATTCACCATTATTACACAAATGCTCGTAAATATTGTCAGACTAAGAAGACACTTATAGAGCCACATACCATGGGATAGTGATGAGAAAGGAAAGACAGAAGATGAGAGAAAGCCTGGATATTGATTGGTTCTAAAATTGAAGCAATGTATCCAAGTATACCAATGCCAGCATATAACTTGGAGAAATCCTTTAATTTGTTCCTTTTAACTTGGAAACATATAAGTACAAAAAGTTCATGTAATGCAAAAGCTAAACCTTGTCACAGTCATCAAGACCGTAACACAACTTTTTCTGAGCAGTCCATGTTTTAACAGACTCATAATCGTAGCCGGTCCTAGTCATTCCACCTTCTAACTTCATATATAAATAAATAAAAAGTAAATGATGCACTGTTTTAGCTTGAGACTTAAAAAAAGATTGAAAAATTACGGGGCTAAATGTTAATGACCTGCAATAAGGAAATCATCAGTGATATTTTGCATGCATAGATGTGGATTTGATTTGAAATTCAACAGTTAACAGATACCTCATCATTTAACCACGCATTAGGTCTCAAACATTGCAAAGCTTCCCCTATGACCTGCAAAGAATACTAAATTCTGTCAATACATATCTTTAATACTATTTCAAGGAACCAACATGGGTTAAAGCTAGAAACACTCTAAAACTTACTGGCAGTAATAGCATAGCTGCGCATGTTCACCCGTGATAAATTTCCATCCGTTCATAAGCGGATCAGAAGTAAATTCATTGTTTGTACAATGAAACTTCATCACATAAACCTTTAATCAAGTTCAATGCATAGAGACATAGACGGATTATACAATTAGACAGTTGCATAGATACTTAGGTAAATCAATAGGTAAAGAACATTGGAATGTAATACTTTCTTTACCTCACATACTCCTCTATATTGCTGCTTAAAGACATTATATCAGTCTCGGTATCTCTGCACTGGATTCAACTGGTGATACAATAATATCTCTGATCCAGAAACGATCATTAGATGAATGAATATTAGGGTTTTTGAGAAAAGGTATATTATGAATGAACCGTATATAATTTTCTATGTATATGTTTTGTTTAGGGTTACCTAAGTTATAGGGATTCTCCTACATAATTGGTTGCATTGATTTATAATTTTGGACTTGCAACATATATTCCAAAAAAACATGTTGCCTTAGTGGTAAACACACATGTTGTTTATCCAAATAACCAAGGTTCAATCCTTGCAAGGCTCCTTTTTTATAAATAATTTTCGAAAATAACTATAAAAAATCCAAAATTTACATAAAAATCCGAAATTTACAAAAATAATTATTAAAAATCCGAAAATTAAATATTATTGCTTAGGTGGATTAAAAAATTGCTTAGTTGCTTATGTGGCATGAAATTGGACATATAATGCCTAGGTGGCATGAAAATGATTATGTGGCATTGAGGTGGCATTGAGGTGTCATTGAGGTGGCCTTGAGGTGGCATTAATGCCAAATGCCTCCTGTTATATATAATATAGATATATATATATATATATAGAGTTAGGATCAAATAAGAAGAAAAATTAAAATAAGAAGGATAATAAGTAACCACAACAACACATTCTAGATGCACCTACAAAAATGGATGCATCTTCATTCAAATTTTCCCTCCCAAATTAAAATGTGTGGCTAGAATTACTTCTTACCCTTCTCATTTTAATTATTCTTCTTATTGGATCTCTTCCCTATATATATATATATATATATATATATATATATATATATATATATATATATATATATATATATATATATATATATATATAGGGGGCCTTTATAACAACCCGTAAAATTTCAAACAAAATTTAAAAATAAACTATAGTAATTATGTTCCTAAGTTTCACTTCTGGATTTTTCCAAGCCTATTTGAATCAAGAACGATAGATTTTGTCATAAAACATAAAAACCGACACTCAACACATACCAACACTCAGTTAATTACGGCTAATGTCAAATAAACATTTTTCTGGGTCAGAATTAATATTTTTATTTTTACTTTTATAAAAACATGCTCAAAAATTTGCATATCACACGTTTGCTAAAAACGTCAAACCAAGACACCGCGACACACATTTAAGCTCAAACGGTACCCAAAATACACTAAATAAACCTAAAACCAAAAGTTGGCCAAATTCCTCCTTTTCTTTTACTGTGCATCGAGCACACAAAATTCACACAAGAATATTTAGAGCCTTGCAATTGTGAAATGACAAAACATGTACATATGTCTTTAACCCTTAATACTTGGATAATAACATAAATTGGACACACACCCTTTGATCCATTAGTCACTTGGGCTAAAAGCCTTTTTGATTCCCCTGCTTATAACCGTTCAAACGACATGACCATTCAAAGCGTGCTCCACCTTTGGGCATTTCTTCTTACACGACTAAGACACCACAAGACTAGGACATATGAAGCATGTGACACACTCTTGATATTCGGCTATAAAAGTCTTTCCATTTGACCTTGAACTCATATTCTCACACTTTCATATTTCACCTAAACAACTCAAACACAAACACATAACTCTTAATTTGTTACTGTCAAGCAAGGGAAGAGATTAGCAAGACAGTGGGTCAAGTTAAAAAGTTCTCGGAAACATTCGGCGTGTTTAATGCAGTCTTTTCGGGTTAGGTTCATATCGAGTTAAGGTGTTGAAAGCTAAAGTCTCTCGGTTCTCATTCGTATCTCCATTCGAACCACTCCACCACTTTTGGTGTTGTAAGTTTTTCACAAACCCATTTCAATACATAGCTTCAATCTCGTATTTAGTTTCTTGATAATGCTCACGATGTGTTTTAAACTTTCAAAACCCGTTTTCATAACACACATGGTGAAGAACTTAAAAACGACTAAAGGGAAAACCTATGTGTTGGCTCTCATAGGACAAATGCTCATTCGACTTATAACGCTTACACAAGGCTTAATAGCTTATTTTTTTGTTATATAAACTATTTTTCAAGCTTACAACTTATATCATTATCGGGTTTTATCTCAAGTGCTTATTAACGATTTCAGTAGATGTAAAACTTGTTTTCCTATCAACTTAAAAACGAGCTCACGATACTATTACACGTTTTAAAGATGGTGATTTCATTTGGAATTTTGAATTCGAAAAGCTCAAACTAAACCAAGGCTTATTTTAATCTCAAATGTGAAATCCCAACTACATAATTGAAGGTTCCAAATCAGTTTTGAAAGGGAGAAGAAACACAATTTATAGCCTCAACTCACATTGTCTCACTGCATGAAAAATGTTATAGAGTAAATAGTTTAGAATTTGTTAAATAACAAAGATTGTAAAATAAAACAAGGAACGAGCCTTGGCTCCACTGGTTCTGTCTCTTTAATTTCACACACGAGACCCAGGTTCGAATCCGGGCTCTACCCTTTTTGGTGATTTTTATTTTTCACTTGTTATTTTGCAAGTTTTGCCTTTTGGCACCCTCAACCCCTCAACTTCCAAACAATTGTCACTTTCTCTCAACACTCTAATAAATTTTGTAATTTACAACCTTGGCCCTCAACTTTGAATACTTTTATATCTTTATCAAGACTTTCATAAGTCTTACAAACTTGTAATAATATTTACAACTTTAGTCCTTCTAAGTTGTACACTTAACAGTTGTAACACCCCCAATTTCGTGATACGCAGCGGAATTCAAACTGGGTCTTACTTCATGGCTCAACAGTTACAATAACAGAAAACGAACTCTAATTGTATCATTTTAAAAGATTTATCATTCGATTTATATAAATATCAGAGTTTACAAAATGAGGTCCCAGTGGTTTTACTGTTTATTAAATAAGTTTCCGAATGATAATATAGCCTTCTTGAGTATCCGTGCCCTTCCATGCCATCCTCGTAAATTATGAACCTGAGATAAACATGCTAAAAATGTCAACACAAAGGTTGGTGAGTTCATAGAGTTTATGATTAAAACATTTGAGTTCAATAGTTATGAATTTGAGCGATTATTGTAATAAATACAGATATCGATAAAATAAGTAGTGGGCTACGTTGATAAACACCCATAGTTCGTTTGTTTAGTAATCAATTGAACACAAGTTTCAAGGTCGGGCCATGTTGTTGCACCCATAAATTCAGTAGTTGCAGCATTTGTATCATTGCAACACAATACTTATTGCCTTAAGTCTCATGAACGCAAACCTTAACAGTACGGTATCATAGTAATGAACTAATGATGTAAGTTAGTGACATCATAGAGATGATGTAAGTAATAAGGCCCTCGGGTAGGAGTTTGCCATTCTCCTAGTATTCTCAAACAACGTGCATTTGGTTACCTATCCGGCTAACACAAATGGGGCGTCAACTGCCAATAGATCTATTCACGATATTCGCGTTCACTCGCAAGTGATTAATGGTTCATGATATGAGGGACTTTTAGTGGCAATAGTAAGTAACTTAAGCAATAGCAATCAGGTGTAGGTATAGCATAGAAAAATACTTGTGTTCGTTTTTTGTAGCATGTATCTCCCCATAAGTTTTGAAAACAATTATGTAAAAGTGGGACTATGAACTCACCTCGGTGTTATTGTATTCTGGATGGAAAACTGATCGGTGCTGAACAGTCAAGTTTTCTTACGCGAGCTAGCCACTTGTGAATGGCTAACTGTAAGGAACTTAAAACAGCTCACACACCAATACAATGAAGATCAGGAGAGTATAGTGTTTCCCCAGGTCGTTAAGTCCCAACGAGCTGTGCGAGAATAGTCAGACGTATAGTGATCGAGAGGATTTGAACGGAAAAGGATAGTAATTGATTTATGCCTAAAGAGAAAGCCCATAAACTACAGGGGCTTAAATGCAAATTAAAGAAAGTTAAAAAGATAAAAAATATTAAATAAACGCTATCACTATTTTTTAAAATTGATGAACGTTTAAAACTTAAAACTTAAAACTTACGTTTAAATAAAATTACGTAAACGTACAAAATAAAAAGTGAAACTTACACAATATTAAGCCTAAAAATATGAGAAATAAATTTTTACAATCCTAATGATAAAAGAAAATTTATAGAAAAATAAAATTATTTTTATAACTAATTATCTAATTATTATTAATTAAAAACTATTTTTAACTATTAAATAATTATCTAAAATACAAGAAATTAGGAAATAAAGCTAGAAAAATAAAATTATGAAATGGAAAAGTCTAAAATATCAAAATAGAATTTTCAAAACTATTTTTGCATTTTTTTGATTATTTTTCTATTTTTTATGAATTTTAAACTATTTAAAACTAATTAAATTATTAAAAATTACAAAATAAACTATGAAAAATCTGGAAAATTACTTTTTTTACTTTTTATATTTATCTAAACCTAAGAAAATTGAAAAATTATTTTTTTGAAGCTTTTCTTAATTTTTTGTATTTAAAGCTAATTAAAAATGCTTAAAAACTAATTAAAATCAAGAAAAATAGCAAATCAATTTAGAAAAATCTGAAAATTGCATGAAAAGTCTAAAATAATATTAGGAATATAAGAAAAATGGAAAAACAAGTGCTTAATTGCAAGATATTAAAGCTGATGTGTAAGTGCTTAATGGAATAAGCACTTGAATAAGCAAATGGAATCCAAAGGCTACCAAACCAAAAGAGAAGCTCTAATATGCTAAAGGAACAGAAATGCAACAAGTTTCAACAAGCCCTAACCTCTGAAACAACAAGCTCAACAGATTTGATGTTGTGAGCTTTTGGCTAAAAACAGGTTCTGGGGGGCAACTTGCAGCTTATGCACAAGCCACTCAATAAGCTCAGACTCAAAATAGAAAATGGGAACTTGACATAGACCTGGCTAACTACTAATGAACCAAAATGCAGACTTGGGTGAGCCAAGATGGCCCTTGTGCAAGCCTTGCACACACCCTGTGCACACTCAGTTAATACTGAGTGTGTACAAGGCAATTGAGCCTATTTTGACAAGCATTAAAGAAGCTTATAAAAAATTAACAAAAATCAGAAAAAATCATATTTAGAAAGTAGACCAAGTGAGGTACTTAAACCCATAATTTCATTGGATTTGGCTCATAAATGAGTTCATGAAAAATCCCCTTAGATAGGCTCAAAACAAGATTTTCACTTTTTGACTTTTTATAAGAACATGGAAGGTTGACTTATTTGAAGTTTGATCTGGGTTTAAGGACTGATATAGAAGTAATAAGGTTAAATGAGATTATAGCAAGATGTATTTAGGAAATGTAAACACAAAATAAGCTTTTGGAAATCAAAAATCCCAACAGATGCATAGTTAAAACAGTTGGCACACAATTTTGACTATGGACATGTGCAGGCACATAAGTAAGACAGATAATAGATCAAATGAGCTACACAAGCATGAAACAACAAGACTCATGTTCTTAACTACCCTAAACAACTGATAAAACAGAAAATCCAAACACCCTTTAAAAACTGTAAAGCAAATTTAACTTGAGCTAACTAGTGAACCAGCTTGATCCAATGACTAAACTGAGCTTAATTATCTTTAATACAACTAAATGAACAAGTAGAAATAGATTGTTACTATAAATACCAAGACCAACAAAATATGCAAAATGACTTGAAATATGAAAACTGAGAAACTCACTTACATGTGTCCAAATTGTTTGCAGGCTAAAACAAACCAAAGACTAACCTAACCTATGCTTATTTCAACCCATTATCACCTCTGCATCACCATTGTTCATTACCAAACCCAATGAGCATCAACAGTTGACTTTGGTTGACTTTTTACTAAATTGCTTGAAACTGTAATATGAGCTTATAGAAAGCTTTAATAAGCTAGCATAAGCTTGTTTAAGCTTATAAATAAGCTTCTAACATCTTTGACATAGAAGTTTGAGATTTGAAATTTCAACAGTGGGCATAAAAGATGGAAAATGAACATTAACTTGAATTAACACTTAAACAGAGTTGCAAATCACTTGAATGCTTTTGTTTGACATAAATAAACTGAAAAATACAATTGAGAACTAGTTAAGACATATTAAGCTTAAAAACGACATTAAGAAAATTTTATAAAACTAACTACTCTTTGTCTCATCTTTCTTCTTCCTCTTTTATACCCAAAAGCTTTCCACGTGTCCTTTAGATCAAATCCCACCACTTCTTTTGACCAATGGGAGGGTTTTAAGCAGTTTGGCCATTTTAAGATTTTTGGCGGGAAAGGTGAAATTTGACCACTGGCTCTGACTTTGCAGCTAGGGGGGGGGGGGTGGACTAGGTGTAATGATTAGGAGGGTTGAGGGGTGAGAGTTGCATGGATAAGGGTGATGGGAAAGGGTGAGTTGCAGGGTTTTCAGGCAAGTGGTGGTGGTAAGCAGGAGGTGGAGGGAAAGTTACTCGTTTGACTGGATAGGTTTGACCAGGGAGTCCAAAACAGGGAAGGGGGTCCAAAAGGTTTAAGTGGCAGGGGTCATAATGTATTTTGACAAGTCTAGGTTTAGTAATTATGATAAGGACTTGTTTGTAACTTTTCCAAACTTGAGGGACCATCTTTGCCAATATACCAAAGTTGTCATAAGGACCAAAATTGACAAGTTCCAATAGTACAAGGATTAGTTCTGACAATTTCAAATTTTCCAGGGACCAAACTTGACAATTTTGAAAGTTCAGGGACCTAAGTTGTAAATTTGTAATTTTAAGTTTCAAGGACCAATTTTGACAACTTAGGAATCCCTAGGGACTAAAAAAGATATTTTTCTTTATTTGGATTTACCAGGGACTGTTTTTGACAACTTTTGAAACTTGGGGGACTAAAACTGCCAATTATGCAAATTTTATACGTTTTTCACCAGATTTTGATATTTTTGCATTTAAAACATATAAAACACTTATTTGTGATATTTTTATCATTTTGATACATTTCTGAGTGTTTTCAGATGTTTTTGCAGTTTAATTGGTACAAAAATGATGAGTATTTAGACACTCATCAATCCCCCACACTAAGATATTGCTAGTCCTTAGCAATGTTTTGAGAAAAATTAATGGATTTTAATCTCTTTACCAAAAGCCATTACTTCTGGAGTAGCCAAATGTTTCAGTTCAAGTAAGAACCTTGGTACACCGATAACCAAATGATTTTGAGCAAATCATTAGCTTTCAACGGATTTGATTTGTCTTTACCAGAAGCCGTTTGCTCTGGACTAGCCAACTCTTAGATAAATTATCAATATTATCTTTGGTGAGCTGATTACCAATTATGGATTTTCCACTGCCTTTACCACAAGCCATAAACTTGCGGGCTAGCCAACTCTTCACTTTTTAGGATATGGTGAGCTGAATACCATACAATTTTGGGCAAATTATAAGCCGTCAACGGATTTGAGATATCTTTACCAAGAGCCGTTTGCTCCTGGATTAGCCAATCCTTATGTGGGTTAGACATGGTGGACTGATTACCATTTGTTGTGTTTAGTACATAGTACTTCCACTAAATTTTTTTTTTAAAATTTGGCCATTTTGGGGGAAAAAGGGACTAAAAGGGTACATTTATGATCAAAATTCGCCAGAATTTCCCCCCCACACTTAGAAATGAATATTGTCCTCAATATTCAAAGTACCGGCTGTTATGCCGAAACTTAGAACGTAAAAAGATAATAAACCTAGCTAAGTGTGGAAACACAACAATTATTCTCTTTTTTTAATATTAACAATTTTCATTCATTTTTTAGATCTATATACAACATGTGGGGTATCTCCCCCACACTAGGGTGGAACACACGGGTGAAAACCCATGTAGCATGCTACTGTTTTTGATTACCGAGTCGCTAGCTTGACTCGACCCCGAATTAATTTGTTCATGGGGAGGTAAGTGGAAGAAACAATCTCCATCGGACTTTCAATCAAGATGTTTGGATAAACATTGAAGTACATGAAAGTTCCACACCGATGAGATACAGACAGACCCGGCTCACAAATAGTACATGGAAATGCCTGGGTCAAAGATAATGTCTTCATTCCCGAAGGAGTGAAGAACAGGAGAAGCCACGGGATATATGAAGAAAAGAAAGAAAATCATGACTAACTCTTCATCCTCAATAGGAGAATTCATAGTTTCATGAATCTCCTCAGTTAAGCTTACTTGATCAAGACATACTATGGGTGTGTCTAGATCAAAATGGAAGTTATCATACTCCGGTGGAGATATGATATGAGTGAGTTCATCTGAGAACTCCATGAAGGTGAATGAATCATATTCAGAATTGATATGAGTGGGTTCACTGGTGAACTCCTCTAATGTAAATGATTCATAATCGGGGAGAGAATTATGAGAATGAAAAGTGGTACTGCCACTAATCTTCTCTCCCATATCATTAGAACAGAAGGCTTTCATTTCCGGAATAGAATCATCGGAAAGAATGTCACTATCCTTAATGGGGATAGGAGATGAAATAGGTTTTTTACTGAAAGCCTCGATTTTAGAAATGAGAAGACTGACATTCAGTAATGTTGCACGAAGTGCTTCATCTTTGATTTTAGTGTCAGTAACTTCATCATTCTCTTCTTCTAAGCTAACAAGCTCAGAAGGTAAATCTTCCACATAAACGATGTCTCCACAAGATAACAAATCATCATCATTAGAATCGGAGAACATCTCAATATGATCATTTTGGAAGACAAGAGGAGGAGGGATATCACACACATGATCAACAATTCCCTGTGACTCTCTTGGGATTGGGACAAGGTTCTCAACACTAGACTTTATGAATTCGTCCAATTCCTTTTCAGGAACAGTGTCAAGATGCTCGTCCCCCATGCTCAGAGATTGAGTGGGAGCTTCGGGTGTGATAGCAGTTGTTTGAGATGGAATCTCAACTGCTGGGATGTCATCTGATGAACTTGATGAATCAAGTGTATCATCATCATCACTGTCATCAGGAATAAAACGAAATTGAGAGCTAGATCTGGCTGCTTTTTCTTTTGCAATTGATTCCTTAACAGATTTCTCAAAGGCAATTTGGGATTTTATTTTAGCAGCCTGATCTTCAGCTAGCAATTCTTCCATGGATTTCTCATGTGAATTTTGAATTACAGGACATTGTGGGAGTGGAGATTTGTCAAAACCGGAAGGTTGACGTTGATAATCATCATGAGGACCCCCACAATGTACACAAGAAAAACTGGGAATATTATGAAGTATAGTTTTATTGAACTCCTCACCTCTTTTCACTAACTCTAGAAGTTCTAGATAAGTGTCTTGTTGGGCTTGCTGAGGAGTTGGAGTTATTTGGCACTGTGGAGGTTGGTCGTGATATGGATAGTCGTAATTGTTACAAGGAAATGGATTCCCTGTTTGACAATCAGAGCTGAAATGGGGACCTCCACAGTTCTCACAACAAAATGATTGTTGTGGGTGGTTTGGTGAATCATATGGATATTGGTCATAACCAAAGTCCTGAGTGTTACCAGAAAACTGTTCATAGACAAACGTGTTTCCGGATTGACACTCAAATCCTTGGTGAGGACCTCCACAATATTCACAGCAGTAATGTTGGTTATATGAAGATAAGTCGGGCTGTGGTGGGTAATTGGAAAAGTTTGAGGGGTCGTTAAATGAGTTCTGATAAGGATCATAATCAAATGAATTCCTCGAACCACAAAACAAACAACTCCCGTTACGGATATCATTACCACATTGTACACACGTACACCAACGACAGGGTGAACCCGAAAGAGGCTCACCACATCCGACACAAGGAATAAACGATTCTATTTGAGAGTTATGAGAAGGAATCTGTTTATTCAAAGAATCAACAAAACCAACATGGTGATCTGAATGACTATCAAGTCTCGAAGAACATTTTGAAAAATCCGAAGGTGGGACAAGTGGTGTGCTCTGAGAGCTAGCAATTTCCACCACTTCCGTTATGGTCTCCGGTTCTGGTTCTTGAGAAACGTGAAGATTAGGCAAGTCATTCTTGCGAGTCACCAGTCTGAATTCTGCATGTTTGCTTTTAACCGTAAACCGTGAAAGTTTAGGATCAATTCTAGACGGCTTAGGAGCAATCGAGGGATTAGATCTTTGGATAACCGTAGGTTGGACGTATTTAGCACTTCCTTTATTAGAGGGAAGTTCCTGGTCCTTTGTCACCCCGGTTTCTCGTTCTATTTCCCTACGCAGAATTAATGGATCATCACGAACAACACGAATTCTAGACATTTGTGATAAAGTCTGAAGCTTTTCAGCTTCGTCCCAGAATTCGTCATAGTCGAGAGATTCCATGAGAATATAAGTTTAGAATCAAATGGATAGAGGGTAAAGGGATAAAGAATTAAAAAGGGTAGGAGGGTCAAGAGGAATATTTTTGGTATTTTTGAAAAACATGATGTAAAAACTAAGAATGAAAATCTTTTTGGGTTTTTGATTTTTAAAAGATGGTATGAACAAGGAGTGATTATTCAAATCACTAATCTGCTAAACGTAAGACTATTAGCACTGCTCCCCGGCAGCGGCGCCAAAATTTGATCGGTGCTGAACAGTCAAGTTTTCTTACGCGAGCTAGCCACTTGTGAATGGCTAACTGTAAGGAACTTAAAACAGCTCACACACCAATACAATGAAGATCAGGAGAGTATAGTGTTTCCCCAGGTCGTTAAGTCCCAACGAGCTGTGCGAGAATAGTCAGACGTATAGTGATCGAGAGGATTTGAACGGAAAAGGATAGTAATTGATTTATGCCTAAAGAGAAAGCCCATAAACTACATGGGCTTAAATGCAAATTAAAGAAAGTTAAAAAGATGAAAAATATTAAATAAACGCTATCACTATTTTTTAAAATTGATGAACGCTTAAAACTTAAAACTTAAAACTTACGTTTAAATAAAATTACGTAAACGTACAAAATAAAAAGTGAAACTTACACAATATTAAGCCTAAAAATATGAGAAATACATTTTTACAATCCTAATGATAAAAGAAAATTTATAGAAAAAGAAAATTATTTTTATAACTAATTATCTAATTATTATTAATTAAAAACTATTTTTAACTATTAAATAATTATCTAAAATACAAGAAATTAGGAAATAAAGCTAGAAAAATAAAATTATGAAATGGAAAAGTCTAAAATATCAAAATAGAATTTTCAAAACTATTTTTGTATTTTTCTGATTATTTTTCTATATTTTATGAATTTTAAACTATTTAAAACTAATTAAATTATTAAAAATTACAAAATAAACTATGAAAAATCTGGAAAATTACTTTTTTTACTTTTTATATTTATCTAAACCTAAGAAAATTGAAAAATTATTTTTTTGAAGCTTTTCTTAATTTTTTGTATTTAAAGCTAATTAAAAATGCTTAAAAACTAATTAAAATCAAGAAAAATAGCAAATCAATTTAGAAAAATCTGAAAATTGCATGAAAAGTCTAAAATAATATTAGGAATATAAGAAAAATGGAAAAACAAGTGCTTATGTGCAAGATATTAAAGCTGATGTGTAAGTGCTTAATGGAATAAGCACTTGAATAAGCAAATGGAATCCAAAGGCTACCAAACCAAAAGAGAAGCTCTAATATGCTAAAGGAACAGAAATGCAACAAGATTCAACAAGCCCTAACCTCTGAAACAACAAGCTCAACAGATTTGATGTTGTGAGCTTTTGGCTAAAAACAGGTTCTGGGGGGCAACTTGCAGCTTATGCACAAGCCACTCAATAAGCTGATTGGTGCTAAACAGTCAAGTCAAATAGACTTAAAACGGCTCAAACACTAATGCAATTAAGATCAGAGGAATATAGGGAATTCCTGGGTCGTTAAGTCCCACGGAGGATGAATTGGTGTTAAAACACTTAATCAGATGGTATAATGATCACTAAGGATAGCAATCAGTAGGGTTTTGGATGGAAAATTATACTAAAAGAAAAGATTAACAAATAACAGCGACTTAAATGCAAATTAAAAAGAGATAAAAGATAAAATCTATTAAATAAACGCTATCACTATTTTTAAAATCGATGAACGTTTAAAAACTACAACTTAAAACTTACGTTTATAATAAAATTACGTCTACGTACAAAATAAAAAGTGAATTTTAAAGAAATAAAAGACCTACAAAGATAAAAATGATATTTTTGGAATCCTAATAGTAAAAGAAAATTATTAGAAAAATAAAATTATTTTTACAACTATTTATTTATTTATTATTAATTAAAAACTATTTATTAAGTATTTAAAATGCACTAAAATACAAGAAAATACAAAATTAACCTAGAAAAATGAAATTATAACTTGGAAAATTTTAAGTGAAAAATAAAACATGCATCTGCATTAAAATAATATTTGCATTCAAAATTCAACATCAAAAATTTGCAAGTAGCTAAAATTTTTATCACTATCGCAAATAAATTATCTAAAATAGAAAATAGAGAAAAATTAAACGTAAATTCAGCGACAATAAACAATTAGAAAAGAAAATCATATTAAAAGGTAGGTTTTGGGATGACTAACGATAGGAATCACTAGTAATATGGTAGACTAATTCACAAAATTGTGGTTAAGTAGGAGGCACCCTGAATTGCTGGGTCCTTAAGGGATATAAGGAGACTAGAATTAACGTAATCACAAACTCGGCAAAATTCAGATAAACTGAACTAACAAATCGTGGTTAGTTTAAAACCGCGGCGACGGCCCC
>BPTQ01000007.1:321179429-321193911 GCA_019973895.1 Chrysanthemum seticuspe | reverse complement strand
ATTCTTGGTTCATTCTAGGTTGATTCTGATTCCGGTTAGGATTCTGGTTAAAACCGGGTGGTGCCTGATAATTGCTAGCACGGTAGTTTGGTTCATTCTGAGGACGGTATTGATTACCTCCTTGATTAGAAGTACCGGCTATAGCATTTGCTTCAAACGGACTACCATCAGTGGCAGTACAGTTGTAGTATGCATGAGGACCACCACAAGTGACACAAACTTCAACTTTCTTCACTTCACCATGTGTTGGTGTTTGAGTGAAGGTGACTTTCTTTTGGTTAGCAAGAACCAAAGCCTGAACAGCATCTGTGAGTTTATCAATCTTAGCATCGGTGCTAGATGTACTCACAGGAGATGAAGTAGAAGGTCCGGCATTAGACTGATTCTGATATGTCTTAGTGCGGAAAGAACGGACCTGGGACTTGTTTTCAATTATTTGTAAGGCTTCTTTGGTGGTTTTGCTAAGGAAATTACCTCCCGCGGAGGCATTCAGAGAGTCTTGATCAGCTGGTCTAAGACCATTATAGAAAGTATCCATTTGCATTAACTCGGTAAAACCATGATGTGGACACTTGCGGAGCAATTCTTTGTAACGATCCCATGCCTCCCCGAATGATTCATCAAATCTCTGAGAAAATTTTATTATCTCATTCTTAAGACTTGTGGTTCGGGATGGAGGATAGAACTCGTTCACAAACTTGGTAACTAGATCTTCCCATGTCTCTATAGAACGAGGGGGTTGTTTCTCAAGCCAATTTCGGGCTTGTCCCTCTAGAGAAAATGGGAACAGAAGAAGCTTGATAGCTTCGGATGGGACATTCTTGTACTTGATGGTAGATGCAATTTTATTGAACCATCGAATGTGTGCATGAGGATCATCACGCTCAAAACCATAGAATTGGCTTTGGGTTACTAGATTAAGCAACCCGGTCTTGAGCTCGAAGGTATCAGCCACAATGGCTGGGACAACAATGGCATCTCCGTAACCCTCGATGGGTGCTTGGAGAAGCTCATTCATAGGTTTGTCTTCTGCCATTTCGACAGGTGGTGGTGGTGGTAGACGTTCCTCAGTCACGGCTGAAGGAGCTGAACGTCCTCTACGTTTACGAGGAATGTTTCCAAGTTCGGAAAGTGGACTTGTAGAACTGGAAGAACGAGTGCGCATGCACTAAGTATAAAAATCAATTTCCAAAACAAATGAGGCAAATCACAAGTGAACTTAACCAATAATCACAAACGAAATGGCTTCTTTGAAAAAGGTACACCAAATCACAAGTGACACAAAGGCAAGTTTTAAATCTGATGTTCGGGAACTTATTAATGGTCGCACCCCCAGTTAGGTAGTGCACTGCCTTGATTTGCGGTGGTTGATTTTTATGTATTCAATTAAGTACCACTGAAAAGACGTAGGTATGATTTGTGCTGATGGGGTTTAAAAACTTTTGGGAAATATTTTTGGTATCGTCCCGTTTAACCAAATCGTATCTCTTTAAGAATCACCTTAAAAGAAACACAATACAGAAAACGTTACGATTGTTTTGTTGTTTTATATTGTTTTTGGGTTTTTAACACTTTAGGAAAAGCGTTAATGAACTTTTTGGTTTATATTAACTTTACAGAAAACTTTTTACAAACTGTGGTATATGTGCAAGTACGGGTCTGATAATGCTAGAAACACGCTTACAGCCTCCCCGGCAGCGGCGCCAAAATTTGATTGGTGCTAAACAGTCAAGTCAAATAGACTTAAAACGGCTCAAACACTAATGCAATTAAGATCAGAGGAATATAGGGAATTCCTGGGTCGTTAAGTCCCACGGAGGATGAATTGGTGTTAAAACACTTAATCAGATGGTATAATGATCACTAAGGATAGCAATCAGTAGGGTTTTGGATGGAAAATTATACTAAAAGAAAAGATTAACAAATAACAGCGACTTAAATGCAAATTAAAAAGAGATAAAAGATAAAATCTATTAAATAAACGCTATCACTATTTTTAAAATCGATGAACGTTTAAAAACTACAACTTAAAACTTACGTTTATAATAAAATTACGTCTACGTACAAAATAAAAAGTGAGTTTTAAAGAAATAAAAGACCTACAAAGATAAAAATGATATTTTTGGAATCCTAATAGTAAAAGAAAATTATTAGAAAAATAAAATTATTTTTACAACTATTTATTTATTTATTATTAATTAAAAACTATTTATTAAGTATTTAAAATGCACTAAAATACAAGAAAATACAAAATTAACCTAGAAAAATGAAATTATAACTTGGAAAAATCTAAAATATGATAAAAGTTATTTTAAAACTGAAAATATATTTTTAAGACTTATTATGTATTTATTATTAATTTAAAACTATTTAAAACTAATAAAAATGCTAAAAAATACTTTTTAGACTAAGAAAATTATGGAAAAATACTTTTTATTACTTTTATATTTATCTTAACCTAAGAAAATTGAAAAATCATTTTTTTGGACTTTTTATAATTTTTTTAGTATTAAAAGCTATTTAAAAATACCTAAAAACTGTTTTTAATTAAGAAAAATAGCAAACAGTTATGAAAAATAATGAAAATTTCAGGAAAAGTCTATTTTAATATGTAGAGTCTAGGAAAAATAGAAAAACATGGGCTTGTGTGGAGAAATTAGCAACTGCAGTTGTGACTGCTTATAAATAAGCACTTGAAAAAGCCAATTGTTGACCAAAGACTACCAAACCTTCACAGATGCTATATTAAGCTAAAATAACTTTATTACAACCAAAAACAACAAGCCATGACTATTGATTACAAGTTTAACACAGATTTTATGTTTGAGCTTGTTGTTAAAAACAGAAAATGGTATACTACTTTAAGCTTAAGCACAGATCACTCAATAAGCTAAAAATGAAAAACAATTATTAGAACTTGTTTAAGACCTGGGTGAGACTAAATATACCAAAACTCAGATCATGAAAAGCTCTTATGAGCTTGGGAGAAGCTTTTGCAAAACCTGAGAACCCACTGAGTAAAATTCAGTTAATACTGAGTAAGTTGGGACAAAAAGATAAGCAGTTGCAGGCCTAGTGAATAAGCTCAAACTGGAAATTTTTAACTTGGATCTTGAAAAGGACCAGGTTGGCTATCTTAAAACCAAAAATCAGAGGTTGAGGTCAACTCATAAGCTCTGTAGGAGCTTTTGATTTGACTATCAAAACTGATGCACAGGACAGATTTGCAAACAGGTATGAAAAATAAGCTAAATAAAAAGCTATCAAATAAGCTATAATTGGAAAATAGAAACTTGTAACCTTGAGACAGCTTGGTTAGCTTCTCAAAAAACTAAAAATCACAGTTATATATCAACTAGTAAGCTCTCTAATAGCTTATGAACTTGGTTACCAAAACTGTGCACAGGGCAAGTTTGACTTTTTTAGAAAACTTAAGGTTTGACTTAACTGAATTTTAACTTGAATCTATGGACTAACTATGATATATTAAGTTATATTAAAGCTAGGTTAAGCTAAGTTAACAGGTTTTAAACTACTGTGATGATTTTCACTTACTAAATCCTAACAGTGATTATCTTAAGTAAGATTAAAGAAATTTTTGACTTTTGAACTAGCAAACACTGGTTTTCTTGTTTAACTGAGTTCTATAGACTAAATGAAACATGAAACAAGCAAAAACACAGGACTGCACAGCCTTTAGTACAGTGAACTGCACAAAACCAAACAACCCTTTATTATGACTGATTTGGTGAGTTTCAAAGCTTATCACAGATATAGACCATGTTATTGATTAAAAACCTTATGATATCATATAAGAGGACTATATAAGCATAAAACAACAACACTAATATTATAAAACTAAGAAATACAAAGGATGCTATATTAACTGTTAATATGAGATTTTTAATAATTACTGTTTTAAAATAACAAACCACTGGTTTTAAAACTTTAATACACTTGATTATTACTAATGAGCACCAAGAAACAGATTTTACACTTTCTAGACAACTAAAACATATAAATGCAAAAATTGATCAAAAGGCTTACAAGTGAGTTTCAACTGAAAATGGAGAACCAAGGACAGAGAACACATCCTAAAGCTTCCCATGAAGCACTAATCCCAAGGCAATCCAAAATATACCCTGCTCCAACCTTCTAAAACCTTTCACCATGGATTTTTATTTTTAAGCTAATTATTTGATATTTTTGTGAATTTTTGATGTTGGCTAATAAACTGCTTTTTAAGATATCTAAAAGCTTGTATAAGCTTTATATGGAGCTTATGTGAGTTTCTCAGTCCAAATTAACCACTGCTAACAACATTTCAACATAATGAAATTTTCTTTGAAATTTGAAAATTTGAAAACTGAGATTAGAACTTTAATACTGAAATTGATTATTGAGAAAGTTTCCAAATACACTGATAACACTTAATAAAGTACTTGAGAGCTTAATAATACACTGGATAAAGAAAATTAACTAAAACGACATGAAAATTGAAAATTATATTAGATAGATTTTTCTCTTGCTTCAATCTTGATATTTATTGACTTGTTTCTTCCTTGTCGACACTCTTGAGTCTTTCCCACCACAATTTGACCATTGGATTAGGCCAGATAGTCAGATATGCCACATGGCGATTTTGGCGCCAAAAATGTCTTCGAGCAGGTTTTCTGAATTAATGGCTTTTGGATTGGTGTATAGGTGGAAGGGAAGAGTAATCAAGTGGGATGGTGAGGTGTAAAGGAGAAAACCAGTGGTTAAAACCACTGGTTTTGGTGAAACAGGTTTGGAAGAGAAGATGAACAGTGACCGCGGTATTATTTGATTTTAAAAACTGGGCCGGGTCACTGTTTGGGCTTGGGATTGGGCTTATATTAAATAAAGGGTCCGGATTGGTTTGGTTTAGCAACAAGGACTAACTTTGCAATTTAGCCAAAGTTAAGGGACTGGACTTGAACATTTTCCCAAGCTCTCATAAGGACTAAACCTGCCAAGTGATAATAGAACAAGGACCATAGTTGTTAATTTCCATTTTTGAAATGTTAAAGGACTAAAACTGCCAATTTGGAAACTTGAGGGACCAATATTGTAAATTCTCAAAAAGTTTATCATAAGGACCATTTTTGTCATTTATAAATAGAACAAGGTTAAAACTTGATAATTTTCACTTTTTAATTTAACCAAGGACTATTTTTGACAATTTTCAAAGTTCAGGGACTAAAGTTGTCAATTTGTGATTTTTGAACTTTAAAGGGTTTGTTTTGACAACTTTTGAATCTTATGGACCTAAAATGATATTTTGCAAGTTTTTGAATTACCAGGGACTATTTTTGACATATTTTCAAACTTGGGGGACTAAAACTGCCAATTATGCAAACTTAACACGTTTTTCACCAGATTTTGATGTTTTTGCATTTAAAACATATAAAACACTTGTTTGTGATATTTTTATCATTTTGATGCGTTTCTGAGTGTTTTCAGATGTTTTTGGCATTTTAACAGTATAAAAATGATGAGTATTTAGACACTCATCAGACACTGATTTTGTGATATCTCAACTCGATGAAAAAAATTGTTTAACGCATACTTATAGTCACATTAGGCTCGGGAGCATGAGTATGTTAATTATAGTGGTTACCTATTCACATGCATGTAGACATGTACTTTGTGTTATCAATCATAAACGATGTAAACATGTTAAGAAAATATATGACAATAATATGTAACAATAATATGTGACATATATGTTATATAGAAGAAAAAATTGAAGATATATTTACAATTATGTGACATATATGTGATAACATGCATGTTGTTTGATTATTTTCTTGAGTGTATGTGATTACAAGAGATAGTTTAGATAGTTTATCTCTTATGTATGTGTTCCAAACTATCTGCTAAGGCTACATCAATTTTTGTTATGCACTTTATACCACAAACAACGATATGCCATAATGAATTAATTGGTACTCGAAGTTTCTCTGATTTTGAATTGTACCATCTTAAAACAAGAAAAATATGATATTTGTTTGAAATTATAAGATTATATAAATTTACTAATAGGAATAAAGGTTTACGTATCTTTGTGACTATGTAAAGGATTATTTCGCATAATGTAAATAATTTAGTTGTGCATATATTACCACTTTAAGAGGCTAAAAAGTGAAAATCATGATAATCACATAGAACTTGTGGCAATGCGAGAAGTATCATGCTTTTACATTTTACGTGAACTAAATAATTTAAAATTATTTGCTATGTTAAGTTATTCGATCTTGACTATAATGTAGATGTTTTTATTACGATTTATAAAAGATACATGGAAAGATCATCATTAACTGCCAAGGTTCTTAATTAAAATTTTGAACAATAGGAATATAATCATATAAGTATGTATGGCCTATTGCTAGTTTGAAAGAAAATAATGGAAAAATGGACTTATTACTTATTGGCATTAACTTACGGTAGGGACGTGTTATTTTATCCCAATATACAAATATAGTCTATTGTTGATTTTATGAAACATTTATATTCAATCATCATCTCTTGCTATTGGTTTTCCTTTTATGATAACTATGAATTGCCTCTAATTATCGTCTCATGTAATGTATTAATTAGTACCTGTATCATATTCGAATTGATTCTTTGGTGTCAATAATAAAGCTACTACAATGCAATGTTTCCAAGTTGAAGGCGAGAAATATATAAGTTAAAAAGTTATTTTGAAGTTTGTAATATTGTTGTTAGAGATTGTCAAAGAGTAGTAGAGTAAAAAAAAAGAGATATGTTAGTTGACTTAGTTGTCATGTGATTTTATTTGTTTGCATGTAATACATTTGATTTCTTAATTAATGGCATACTTTACTAGTATAGATTATGCCTTATTATTTAATAATGTTATTAGGCTAATGTAAATATTATGTTAAACAGTGTGAAAACATAAAAGAGCTAATCGAAGAAATGTGAACTCTCCATATTATTCGACTTTTATATAAAAAAAATGAGCAATTAAAGCACGTGTGATCATAACGTGTAAGTTTTTATGAGCCAAGATTATTGTAGTAATTGGCATGACCGGTTGGACCATTCCGGGTCAATGAACATGCGAAATGTATAGAAGAACTATAAATTTCTTTTAAGATAAAATTGATTGTTCTCAATAGAAGTTAATTGTTCATATATCACCACCATATTGAAGTGAGGACTTTTTCCTATACAGTTTCAGAAAGAATATAAAGGGGATGTATGTAGGCCTATACATCCGCCATGTGGATCATTTTGAGTTTTAAAATAGATGCATCGTCAAAATGATCATCAAATACGCAACTTAAGGTTAGCGTGATTAATGGCTCGTCTTATTAAATGCTAGCATGTTCCCGGATTGTATCTTTGGAAATGGTGGTGAATACTTCTATATGTTGGAAAATTATTGGAATAAGTGTTGAACTTTACGTATCCCATGTTCATACACGAATTGCTTTTGTTGAAACGTTTATAAAACGTATTCAGTTGATTGCAAAGCCAATAATTGTGAGAACAAAACTCTTAGTTTATGGGGCATGTTAAAAATGTGACTTCGCATCTTGCCAACAATCTATATGAATCCTCCCCATTAGAATCGTCTTGGTCAGTGACCATATATTTCCCATATAAAGTTTTCTATAAATGTGTGGAACCTGTATTGTAAATCCACCACAACGCACACAATTTGGGATGTTGAAATTGATAATTCATTCAGGGGGATAATGAGCAGCGAGAAATTTGGAATAAATTATGATAATATAAATGTTGATCCTCACACTAATGAATATGAACTTGAAGTTTAAAGGACAATTTATATTCGAGATCTAGTACTTGCCAGACATGTTTAGTGACCTAAAGAAGTGACTAGATCATATATACGCTGCTAGTGCTCCAATTATAATGTATGTCCAAACATGATAACCAATGATTCATAGTGAGTCTATGGCATGGCTGCAACATGATAGACTAATCGATTCCATGTAAAAGTCCTCGAATGAATAAATGAAATGGAGCAAGAAAATTAAGATTGTCGAATCGAGGTAATAAAGACCCATAGTCTCTTAAAGAGACACTAGACATGATGGTTCTTGAAAATTCTCGGGTGAATGAAATTATATAAGATCTCAACAAATGATTTAATATAATGTCTAGTAAAGTGTGGAATCGAAAAATAATGAATCGACGTCGATAGTACTATTATATATGATTTTGTAAATAAATAAGATAGCGCTATAATCAAGGTGAGGATCATGGAATGTAGGAGGTGCATATGTAAATAAGTGGCCAAAGGATGTAAAGACGCAAAGAATTAATGAAAGAGTAAAGTCTCTTGTGACGAGACATGGCTACTGGGACTTGAATTCCGTACATATAAATGTGTAAAATTATTGGATATGCACTGGTTTTTATGAGAAAGCGAAATTACAGTATTGAAATATTTATATTTAAGGCATAATTAATGGCACGCAATATTTTCGTAAAGACATGGAAATGATCATAAGGAGATATGTTTTCATGTGGTGGATCAATAATGTATATAATATTTATATGCCTGGTAATATAATAAGTAATCGATATGCATCTAAAAGTAACTGAATAGAGCTCATGTGATATTGAAATTTTATTATTGGATATAAAGTGTATGAAGCATGCTAGTGATGTCTATTGCTTAAAGCATATAAGAAAAGTTCTCGAGAATACTATTTGATTGTATTGAATTAATCACGCTTTGAGCATATGTGTTATAATCGCCTTAGTGTATAGTATTGTGTCAAATTAAGGATTTTGTTTGCCTATGAAACTTTATAAAGAGAGCTAGATTTGAATATGTTTTAGGGGCAATTCCATATATACCCAACTTAAACCCCATAATTCCATATTTCCCCAACACATGCTTTAGAAGCATTGTACATGTGCACTAAAAACTTGTGTTTTGGGTAAATATGGAATTTTGATATTTAAGTTGAGTAAATATGGAATTATCCCTATGTTTTAAGTTTCATACAATTTGATTTTATGATTATAAAGGCGATTGAATGCACAGAAGTTGAATTTGAAACAAAATACAAAGTTTTTCTTAGTTTTGGAATTAATTTTAATGATGAAATCTGTGTACATCATGAAAACTAAAGACAAAGTTATATCTTCATATGCATAAACAACTCTCGCGCTTATGATGTCACATGATGTTGAAAAGACCCTCTTGATTTATAAAGATGATGATCACAAATTGATTTAAAAAATGTGATACGAAAACGCGTATGAACTAATTAAAGTTCTCGCTAGTGGTCATACATGATATAATATATCTTTCACCTTGAATTTGTTGGCAATTATTAACTTGTGAAGTATAATGATATACTTGAATGAGATGTATAACATATGTTAATCCCAAAAATGGATATGCGAATAAACCGTAGAGAATATTTATTTATGTGATTCTATCAAGACACTTCAAGGTGCATTTTATTATTTTAATGAGCTTAAGTGATGTGATCATCAGGGGGAGAGAAGATACGTGTTGCACTCCTTTTCTATTGACCACAATTTTTTCCCCACAGGGTTTTGTCTAGTAAGGTTTTAACGAGGCATAATCCTCAAATGAACATCCAAAGGGGATATCTTCAAGGTACAAAAGGCATGGGCATATATTTTACTAACTCGTCCAAAACAAATTTAGTTGGATATGTAGATGCAGGATACAGGTCTGACCCTCATATTGGTCTGTCTCAAACTGGTTATGTATTCACACATATTTCATGGCATCCCGTAAAGCAAACAATCGCAGCCACTTCAACTAATCATGCAGAAATTTTGGTCATCCATGAAGCAACCCGAGAATGTGTTTGGTTAAGAAATGTTGTACTACATGTTGGTGAATGTTATGGTATTTATGCGGGAAATGAGGGACCAACAATTTTACATGAGGACAACGCAGCATGCATTGCTCAAATGAAGGAAGGGTTTATTAAAGGTGACAAAACAAAGCACATTTCACTGAAGTTCTTTTTTTTACTCATGACTTACAAAAGAATGGCGATATTATTGTTCAAGCGATAATCTAGCAGATTTATTTACCAAGGCACTCTCTACCTCAACATTTAAGAAATTGGTATATGGCATCAGAGTGCAGCATTTCAGTGAGCTCAAGTAAAGTGATTATGATGGGGAATAATACGCACTGCACTCTTTTTCCCTTAGCTATGGTTTTTCTCCCACTGGGTTTTTTCCTAGCAAGGTTTTTAATGAGGCAGTATCGAAAGCGTATTTTGAATGATGTACAATCAAGAAGGAATGTTATGAATATTTATTATAATGATTGTACACATTCATCATCACATTCATATCCCCTAACTAGTAACCTCCATCTTTATGATTGGTCTTGTAACATCCAATATTGTACTTAATATAATTCATGTTAAGGTCCCTATAAATAAAGGAACCTAATGTAATATGAAGACACACCAATACAAGTTCTATCTTTCTCTTCCATACTCGCTTATATTTCCTTGCTTATTGTTCTTGTTGTGCTACTAGGCTCACTGTTATACAACAACATGTGCATAGTTTGAATCCTTAAACCCATTGCTCAATTCCATAAACTTGTTGGAAGGTGACTCGAAGTAGCTATTCGAGCTCTCCCCTATTTTTCAGAGAAACAAAGCGTAATTATTCCAAGAGGACCATATAAAACAAACTATAAATATACAATTAAGACACCATTTTAATATAAAAGCGACATTTAACTAAGTTCAGCAAAAATGTAACTTTGTGATCTTCCTAGTTTCTCAAGCAAGTTCCATCAAATGTTGGTGTGGCCTGCAAATGTGTAAGCTTTTTTCATGACCATGTAAAAAGATGTCTTTCAAACATATTTTACTTTGATCTTTAACCAAATAGAATGCTATTTAATAAATTTTGCCTTAAAGATATGAAAATTTCTCGGTGTTGGTTCAAACAATTTGGCGAGTATTACTTGACAGTTTGCAGCTTATATGGGGATGTTTCTCAAATATCACACTTTTACAGCATAATACATAAGCCCTTGATAATGCAGTTACTTCTTATAGCAGACTTGTCTCACAACTACACTTTAGATTAAATGGACATGACATATGCAATATGAATTGCAACCTCTTAAATCATTATTAAAAGACGTACAAAACATGAATTTAAAGACGTCTTTGGAACTCTTTTGTTGTTGAGCTTCCACAACATCCATTGCTAATACCGAGCAAGTCTTAAAGTTTCATCATATTGTCAGGATTACCTCACTCTTACTTGTATTTTGCAACTTCAAAGACCTATCATTTTGAAAGTAAAAAGGAAGCTACACTAAGTTAGACGTTATTATATGAAAATTTTCAACATAACTCAGTCAATTTAAACTCATATGAGCTCTGCAAGCTAATAGCCATTTTCAGAATTCCAAATCACAGTTCCAAATCATTATCTTAAAGTTGATACCATAAGATGTCTATCATAGGTCTTTATTGTTATATTTCTTATAAGACGGTATGCAGATGAGTTCACCACGTAAAATCCAAGCTGGATCTAAAGGAAGCACCACACTAACTTAACTATAATCAAAGTGCAAAGGGCTGTTTGTGATTGCTTATTGTAAATACTATAGGATTGTTTGGGTTGCTTACACGTAAAGTTCTGACCATATACATTATTAGTCAAATTCCTACAAACCAACCCATGAACTCATGAAGTCCACCAAGAGAGCCTACGTACTTCAAGTCAATAGTCAACTTCTTTGACCATGATAGAATATGGGGAATAACTCAAATATTACCCCCTCCCCTGTCAATTTACTTCTTATTATGGTGAGTAGAGCTAGTACAACCTCTACCATAGTCAACACTAACATTTCATATTTATGTTAATTAGCTTAAAGATTTTGTTATTGTGCACATACCGCCAACTGTGTACTAATTTCTCTACTAACATTTTATAGTTAAATAGTCTAAAAAATTATTCACTTAGTTAAATAGTCTAAAATACCCTTTTCATCTTCTTTCATTGCCTGTTTCTTTTGAATATCTTAAAATGCAAAACATAATGACCACATTGTAGTAGATGTTACTTCAATGGTACAGTTTTTAAAACAAAAAAAACTTTAATAGTTGTGATACTATGCGCGCACAGATGCATACACCGGAATTGCCTTGAAAACAGGCCTTTTCAATTATGTTTGGGTTCAGTTCTATAGGAACCCTCCGTGCCCGAACTTTTTATCCTAAAAAAATGATCCCCAATTGCGCCACTGATATTTAGATTGTGTCGTTGCATTGAATGCTCTATCTGCAAAATGGGCAAGGGTCAAAATGAGTCATTTTGTGTACAGGTTGAAACAAAATCTATGTCATGTGTCAAAAATAGCCCTTCGGGGTCCTTATTAATTGGGGCGAAGTTCATATACATAAAAGAATTGTGTAAATGCGTAACCAATCTGTTGAATAAGTTCAAATGTCTTAAAGACGGCCTCAAAAAGTTGTGCCAATATGATATAACTCGAGGTCAAACGGCTAGCTAACAAAATAAAGTTGCACACCTTTATGGCTAATCACAAAAGAATCATCACGTTTTAACGAATATTATCAGTGTGACAAAAAAATATGAACGCTACGGTAATATACCGGACATGACATGGATTATAAGGGCCCATAAGCAAAATTACCTTATGAACCTCTTGGATTAGTCGTTTTGCTCGCTTATGAAGCCGGTTCTCCTTCTCGAACCAATTACTAAGCTCATCAACTACTATATCTTAAAATCAACACCTTCAGCCGTACGATATTTCTCAACAACTCTAACTGGTCCGGAAAAAAGCTTTTGTGTTTCAGTTTTTTATTCATTGTGAGCTGGAGTTGCTTCAAACATATCTAGATATTCTGTTTAATTCAAGATACATAAGAAAAACTTATATGATTCAGAAAATGTGAATAAGATATTATTTGATGTGTATTCATGAGAAATAAAATCAATAAGATTTCTTTGGGGGTGTTTGGTGTTGTGGTGCAGAACTGATTTTTCAAAAAGCAGGTTGAGATAGCAAACAATCGCCTTTTCTGCAAATCAATAAAATGTTCCTAAGAGGTACTTGTGTTGCAGTAACTCACATTTGTTGGATGTATGATTCCAGGTGACATTAAATCTTCAGCATTATATCCAAATCTAGGCTTGTCATTCGCCAAAACCTATGAATGACAGCAACACGACCGGAGAATTTTGCAATTCTCTCGTTAAGTTTTTCCTTTTCATGATCCTGTTCGGCTACCTGTTTAACGAAATATACATAACCATTGTTAACCTTGTTTGTCTGTCCACACATACGCATGCGAGAAACAACTCGCTGTCACATGTCTTACCTCAATAAGGTTTTTATATGTAATGAACAAAATGTGAGCCATATCCTCCTTAAAAATTTAAACTATTATGTGAGCCATAACATAAAATTTCAAATTGGGAACAATGATTAAAGAGATGAGAAACTTACCACTGAAATTAAACTACACTTTGTGATGGCCCTCCGAACTCACTCTACTATATAGATTAATAAAATGATTTCTAACTTGCCTATTTAACCCATGTGTCTTAATTAAAATTTCCAGTTATCAACTATTTTCCCAAAAAACAATATAAGCATATCGCCCTAACTGGATTTTCTTTACGCCCAATCTTGTCCAAAATCCACCGAATCCCAAAGATATAATCCATAGATTATTACATAAGAAAAAAGAATTTATAACTGCATCATCCACCTTCAACTTATACGGCTCTAAACTCTTTTCATGGTGACAACCAATTAACCTTAGATAATTCCAAAATAAGAATGCCCAAATCAATTAAAATGCTGTAATTATTTTCATGGTGACAACCAATTAACCTTAGATAATTCCACAAATATATTTAAAAATCGTGACAACAAATTACCATCGACCCCAAAAAAAATTAAAATTATATCATAAATCCTAATTAAAAGAATCTAATTAAACACCTAAGAAAATTATATCATTTAAATTAAACCTCAAAAAATTACTAAACATCCTAAAACTTATTAGTATGCAATTTATTTAAATCAAACCTCAAAAAAAAAATGAATACACAACCAAAAATTGTGAGTCTTTAATAAAAATCAGTGTACCTTGTGTGGAGATTTTTTGAACCATCCGATATGTATGATTGTTGATTTTTAGAGAAAATATGATATCTTTGTAGATGAAATTTTTTTTGAGGAGAAGATCATGAATGGAGAGTTATGTTTTGTTTGGTGAATGTTTTGATTAAGAAAGTCAAAAGAACGTGTTTTGACAAAGGGTTTTGAAGTAGAAGGAAACTGTTTTAGTGGTTTATGACTTACCAAGAAGAATCGTTGAGTTTAATTGTATTTTATGGCTGACTTTTCTAAATGTCACGTGTCAACAAGAGGTTAATAGTTATATTTTAA
>BPTQ01000007.1:321140311-321179329 GCA_019973895.1 Chrysanthemum seticuspe | reverse complement strand
AAAATTTTAAAGACTCTATATTTTTTTTACATGTACCGTTCAAATTCGAGAAGCATAACATTAACAACTAAACTCTACCCATAAACGTTTAAAACTTATGAAAACATACATACCCAACCACATCTTCTTCTATAACGTTTTCACCTTCGAAAACTTTCCTTTAAATAAAAATTGTGCCGACAATAAAATGCGTAATGGCATTTTCTAAAAAGATTTATTCTAACGAGTCAAAAATTTTCTGGTTAAACCTTGTCAAAACTTCTTATGGTGAGGAATATCAAACATCGACCTTTGCGAAATTGTTTTACTTGCATCGCGTGAGGAAACCAGTTTTATTGAATTAGGATTCTTTAAAGGAATTTTTTATGGCATTTTTATCAACGATAAAACTTGTGGTAGCCTTTTTCTGAAAACATTAATTTTTACAAGTTAGAATTTTCTGGTCAAACTTTATCGAACTTTCCTACGCTGAGAAATATCAAAACGTCAACTTTTACAAAAAAAAAAAAAAAAAAAAAATTGTCATACTTATATCAAGTATAAACATCTATCCCACTAAATTATAATCCTTTTCGAGGTCACAAAACTTCTTACCTACCTAACACAAGTAAAGAGATTGAATTTCTTGAAATGTTGACATACCCTTTTAAATAACCATGTATTCGAACAAATTTGCCCACGCCACGTTTTCAAACAAGTTTAGTAAGTTTTAAATCCTTACTTTATCATATAAGCGACTAACACAAACTTAACCTCGAGGACGAGGTTCCCATAAGGAGTAGGTACTATAACAACCCGTAAAATTTCAAACAAAACTTAAAAATAAACTATAGTAATTATGTTCCTAAGTTTCACTTCTGGATTTTTCCAAGCCTATTTGAATCAAGAACGATAGATTTTGTCATAAAACATAAAAACCGACACTCGACACATACCAACACTCAGTTAATTACGGCTAATGTCAAATAAACATTTTTCTGGGTCAGAATTAATATTTTTATTTTTACTTTTATAAAAACATGCTCAAAAATTTGCATATCACACGTTTGCTAAAAACGTCAAACCAAGACACCGCGACACACATTTAAGCTCAAACGGTACCCAAAATACACTAAATAAACCTAAAACCAAAAGTTGGCCAAATTGCTCCTTTTCTTTTACTGTGCATCGAGCACACAAAATTCACACAAGAATATTTAGAGCCTTGCAATTGTGAAATGACAAAACATGTACATATGTCTTTAACCCTTAATACTTGGATAATAACATAAATTGGACACACACCCTTTGATCCATTAGTCATGTAGGATCGTTATTTTTATTGTGTTTGATGATTCGGGTGGTCTTGGGAGATCAAAATACATGTTAGCCATTAGAGAGAGAAAGTTAGAGAGTTGGGTGTTTTCTTGGTAGAGAGTTACTTCACAAAATTGTAGAATATTAGATTGAAAAGCACCACCCCTTCCATGGATGGAAGGGGTATTTATAGTTACAAGAAATACGACCTCCTATCGGCCTGTGGATCAGGTATACAGTGGGTAAAGACCCGTCCTTCTTTATTATGTAATAGTATTTCAAGTATTTATATTTCATATGTAATAGGTAGCTTTATTATGGCCTTTATGTTTGTTTAAGGTCCAGCTTATGTAGAAGGCCCATAAGCTGAGGCCCAAGCCCAATAAGGAATAGGGAAGGAGAGGGAGTGTTGCCCTAGCTCCTTGCCTATATAAACTCTTGTAAACCCTCATTTGAGGGTTGGTTGTTCAAGTTATTCTCTCATTCACTCTTTTGCATAACCGTTTCATATTATACGCATGTGTGTGTGTATTTAGCTTGTTCATCCGCCTTCATCTCTTTCTCTATAAGCTTGTGTTGTAAAACTAGTGACCTAACAGTGGTATCAATCGCCAAATAGTTGGGTGTACACTTTGTTTTTTTCGAAGTTTTGGTTTTGGGGTCTTACGCGTAAAGATAACACAATCTTTAGTTCGCTTAAAAACTGATTTTTTACACTTTTGAATCCAAGATTCTTGTACTTTCACCGTTATTAGGTGTTAAACTATTGGTTTTTGGCAAAAAGTTTGGAACTTTACGTGTTTTTCCTTGTTTTTTAAGCTTGTTTTTGTACGCAAGTGTTATCCCACGCGTAACTGTTTTAAGTGCTTTGGATCATCAAGTTTCACACTTTTGTGTTATTTTGGTGTTATTGAAGCTATTTCATCACACAAAAACTGGTTTAGAAACATCTTTGGACAAAATCATTCTTACGAGTAAGATTACGCGTATCAAAACCCTAGTTTTACGAGTAGTTCTACGCGTAACTTTGTTCCTGGCTTGATCTTCATTTTCCTGGTTTATTCCGTGTTTTCTTACTTGGATAAGTCTGAAAATACGTCGACTTTGGATATCTTTTGCACTGTGAAGTGTAAAAGATCATTTGGGCAAAAAACCCTAAAATTACGCATAAGCATAAGCTTACGCGTAGAAATTCTACGCATAAGATTCACTTTACGCGTAAACTCAAGTCTACGCATAAGGTAATCCTACGCCTAACTTTCTACGCCTAACTTTTGTCTACGCATAACTTTAGTGCTTTTATCCTGCTTACGCGTAAGCTAAAACCTACGCGTAACTCCTCATTGTTACGCGTAACTTTTGGTGTTTTTACGCATAAGTGCTACTTGGTTCTTGTCATTTCTACGCCTAAGGATACTTCATCAACAAAGGTTCATTCGACTACAAAGATCCATCTTTACCACACAAGTTTATCATCATGTCTCAACCACCATACTCTAACTATTTCCCTCACACTTATAATCATCAACAACAACAACAATTAACTCCACAACATCAACAATGGAATCAACAACAAGCTATTTATCAACAACAATTTAATCAGCAACATACTCCACAACTTGGTGCAATTCCACAACCACAAATGGTTCAACCACAACCAAGCCTTCAAGTTCAACCCTACACAACCGATTTCAATCAACATCCATCACGGACCACTATGAAGGAACCCACTTGGTTTGCTAAGATGTGTGAAGCTTTAAGCAGCCAACAATCAATTCATGAAGCTGGATCACTTGATAGACCTCCAATGTTCACTCCAGGAAACTACGATCAATGGGTGATAAGGTTCTTTAGGTTCTGTGATCTGAAGAAGCCACATGGAAAGTTCTTAAAGAAGGTTATCTTGGAAGGTCCATTTGAGATGCCTACCGTCATTGTACCCGGAGATCCAACTGCTGTTCCACCAAGAGATGAACAAACCAACATTGCTACTGTTGCAGATCTTAATGCTACAGAACTTCTACACTATGAAGCTGATGAACTTGCAATGGAATACATCCTCTTAGGATTACCAAACCCAATTCTTCGTAGTGTTGATGCTCAAAAGACTGCACAAAAAATGTGGGATCATATTCGTCTTCTTATGGAAGGATCTGTACTCAATCAGGAGGATTTGGAATCCAAAATTTACTTGGCTTATGAACACTTCATGATTGAACCTGGAGAGACACTCGAGTCATATCATCATCAATTTTCAGACATCATCAATGATTTGGATAAACACAACATCATCATGCCAAGAATCGCAGTGAATACTAAGTTCCTGAGTAGTCTTGGTCCAGAATGGGAGAAGTATGTCATTTTTCTCCGTCAAGCGAAGAATATGCATCATTCTACTTATGGATTGTTGTACGATTACTTGAAGCCTCATGAGAAGGAAGTTGATTGTGAAAGGATTCTCCGTGCTCAAATTGCTAAACAGTCACAACCGGACAATCAACAACTTGCCTTATATGCTCAACAAAATTATCCCTCTCAACCAGCAAATCAACCAACTGCTTCCAACACACCTTCACAGCAACAACCTCAACCTCAACAAAATCAATTGGTTCCATACAGCAACAATGCTCAAGCATATGTCAGTGAAGCTACTGAGGAAATCGATCCATTCGAAGCATTGCAACAAGGATTTGTGATGATTGCTAATGCTTTTGGCCGTTACACTAATAAATCCAACAATCGTATTCGTTCCTCATCTAACACTCAGACTCAAGCTGTTGTGAACAATGGACGTGTTGAAGTTCAGAATCATGATTATGGTCGTCAGATGGGCGGTGGTCAAGGGTTTAATGCTGTGGGTAGGAATAACAACAGAGCTCAAGTGGTGGAACAGGGAAATGCTCAGAATCGGTTAAATGGTCTTAGATGCTACAACTGCAATGAGAAGGGACACCTGGCTAATGCATGCCCAAAGCCAAGGACTCGGGGCAGTGCTTATTTCAAAGAGGCCTTACTTTTGGCTCTTAAGGATGAAGCTGGTGGATCTCTCACAGACAAAGAACAGAGCTTTATGGCAGATGCAGACTCAGATGATGATATGGAGGACTTGCAGGCTAATGCAGCTGTTATGTTGATGGCTAATATGCATGAGCTGCACATGAGTGATTCAGGCCCAGTGTATGACACTGATGGCTTGTCTCAGGTACCCGAACAAACCATCATCATATCTGAACTAATATCTTCGCCAATATCTGAATCCGGCACGGATCAGACTGTTCAAAATGAGTCTTTTACATCTTCTTCTGATAATTTTCAAGTCAACACTGTAGTTACATTTGACGATCAAGATGACCTCATGGTTTCCTTTGATAATCAAATTGACTCAGTAATCGTACTTGAGGATCTAAAGAATGATCATGTTGAGACTCACGTTGAACAAGATGATCTATTGCCTCATCCGGATTTTGCTCAGTTACTTCAAGATCATAAAATCAAAATGGAGGAATGTTATGCATTAAACAAGGACTTAAAAAGCAAAAATGCACTGTTAACCAAGGATTTTGAATGTTTACAAATGCAACTCAACTTTTTCAAAACTCAAGAAAACCGTGAAAAAGGTTTTGAAGCCGCTTTTGCAAAATCTCATCAAAACGAAAAATATTTAGAGAGACAGATGCGTGATCTAGCCGCTTCGAAGAATGCTTTGTTGTCCGAATTAGAACAACTGAAACATGAACATAAAAAGCAAATTAACGCTCTCAACTTGGAAAATCAAAATTCTAAGGCTGAGTTGTTAAATTGTCAAAAACAGTTCTCTGCATACAAAAAGCATTCAACGAATCGGGTAGATGACCTTCTTGCAGAAATTCTCGGTTTGCAAAACAAAATTAAAGAGTTTAAAACTGTTGTTTACAAACATGGTGAATCAGTAACAGCTATTGAAAAGTTTACCTTAAAACATAATCCAAATGGATATGGGAAAAATCTAGCTGATTACAAACCAAAGCTTTCACTAAAAACATTCAAACCAACTCCTGAAGTTTCCAGTGCAGAATACAAAATTGATAATACTGTCATGAGTGTTGTTGAATACCATCGTCAAGAGGAATTAGATGCAGAAGACGAGAGTCGATCAAAATTAAAAAACGTTGTTTACAACAAACCTTTTAATTATAATAACGCGGTCACTTTCGTCACACCAACGGATTCTTCTAACACACCAAGGGTTATCATCAAATCACCCGAGTCTTCTATTGTTAATCCCAAAACAGTCTTTGCACAAACTTATGGTCCTTTACCTTCCATTAGCGAAGTAAACTCACAACCTGAAAATCGAAAAATTCTTCGATATTTTGACATTTTCATGGCTGACCTCAAAATTTTACAACATGAGATAGAATATCGATCTGAAATCAAAGTTGAACATTTTCAATCGCCTCTGGCGAGAGAACAAAGAGACATCTTTCAGAAAAATCTTTTACCTAATGTTAAAAACTTGAAAAGTTGTGCAATTGCCTGGGAAAAGGATTTTCATAAGGAACTTGGGGTAATGAAAAACGTTTTCGAGAAAACAGAAACATCTATTACTAACACAAAACGCAAAAAGAAACTGTTGAGAAAAGATGTTGATCGACTCTTGGAAGATGTTATCTGTGCTGATATCCATAATGTTGTTCTACTCTATTCGTTGCCTTATGCATCTGATCATATCTCTGCTGATATTGTTGAAACTGTTGTAACTGTTGAGAACACCGATAATGTGCTTTAGATCGAGTCTTTAAAAGCTGAAAATAAACGATTACACACGGAAATTTACAATGCAAAACGTCGTCTTTATTGGTGTGAAAAAGATATTCACAACCATCAACTTAGTTTTCAAAAGAAAATCGCTCAATTGAGTGCAAAATCTTCTGATCCTAAAATTGAGCAGCTGGATGATCAAAACGTGTCTTTGAAAAGTCAAATCTCAAAATATGAACAAGAACTTTTAAAAGTTAAACAAGAATATGGTCTCATATTTGACTTACTCAAAAAGACTCGAGATGAAGCATCAAACGAACTTGATCATTATCTTGCTCACACTAGAGAAGTCATGAATTTTGCTGGTAATCTTCGTTCTGAAAATCAAAATCTGATTCACACCATCTCTAAGTTACGGGAAATGTTAGGAAAGTATGAACAACTCCCGCCTACTGTGATTAAGAGAGTAGCACCAGTCACACTTAGTAATCGTGAACCTAGAATTCCCACTGCCAAATCACAAGTTGCTAATGTGTTTCCCTCTACTGAAACAGGAATAGTTGCATCTTTTCCAAACGTCCGCACTTCACAGCCTAGGAGCACTCAATCGAAGAATAGGAAGTTGCGACCTAAGAAAAGATCAATAAGGAATGCTAAAGTAGAAGAACACCCTAGGAATCTGAATAAAACTCATGTTACTTCCACTATAGATGTTGCGTCTGGCAAATGTAATAGAAATAGTGATGTAACGAATGCTAAACCGTTAAGTACCTTTGATATTCAGTCTGATGCACCTTGTGATATTTGTCAAAAGAGTATGAATTCTGATTGTCATGACAAATGTGTTGCTAAAGCTATAATCTCTAGATTACGGAATCCTAAGAATCGGAATACCTCTAGGCCCACTAATCATTCTAAGTCTGTGCTTGGTAAACCACCTTCTTTAGATTCTAAGGCAACCATTGCTATCACAGTAGCTACCGCCTCACTTCCTAAGAATGTACCACCTAGTGCTTTCACTAAGACCAAAGCTAAGAATAGTTACAGATGGCAGAAATGGATATATAACACACTAGGATTTAAGTGGATGCCTAAAATTCTCAATGTGTGTATGTCTAACATATCTGCTTCGGAACCCTCTAACATTTCGGGTTCCACATCTACTTCTATTCCATCTGTGTCGTCTGTGTGTAATGCAGGTGATACAGATCATTCTCTGGATTGTTGATAGCGGATGTTCCCGACACATGACAGGCAATCTTAAACTGTTATCAAACTTTATTGCAAAGTTCATTGGCACTGTCAGATTCGGGAACGATCACTTCGCAGCCATCATGGGCTACGGAGATTATGTTAATGGGAACATCGAAATTAGCAGGGTTTACTATGTGGAAGGCCTCGGTCACAATCTGTTTTCAGTAGGTCAATTTTGTGATGGAGATTTGGAGGTTGCTTTCAGGGAGAAAACTTGTTTCATTCGTGATCTACAAGGAAACGATCTTATGTCTGGCTCGCGTAATTCTAGTCTCTACACTATCTCTATGCAAGACATGGTCGCTTCCTCTCCCATCTGCTTACTTTCTAAGGCAACATCTACAAAATCATGGCTATGGCACCGTCGTCTCTCACACCTAAACTTTCAAACCATCACCAACCTTGCTCGACACAAACTTGTTGAAGGACTCCCACGATTCCGGTATTCAAAAGATCACCTTTGCTCAGCCTGTGAACAAGGGAAAAGCACTCGTGCTCACTTTCCTTCAAAGGTGGAACACAGCTCTCAGCATGTGCTTCATCTTCTTCACATGGATTTGTGTGGCCCGATGCGCGTGCAAACGATCAATGGCAAACGCTACATCTTAGTAATTGTTGATGACTACTCACGATGGACTTGGGTCTATTTTCTTCGTAGCAAAGACCAAGCTCCACAAATGATCATCACCTTTCTCACAAAGATACAGGTTCAGCTCCGCAACACAGTCAGAATCATCAGAACAGACAAAGGAACTGAATTTGTCAACAAAACCCTTCGTGAATTTTATGAGAAAGTGGGAATTCAGCATCAAACATCTATTGCACGTACACCTGAACAAAACGGTGTTGTTGAAAGACGAAACCGAACGTTAGTGGAAGCTGCAAGAACAATGTTGATCAATGCTAAACTTCCAGATTACTTATGGGCAGAAGCTGTATCCACTGCATGCTATACTCAAAACCGTTCTATGATCACAAAACGCCACAACAAAACACCTTTTGAGCTTGTCCACAACTATAAACCGAACCTCAAACACTTTCATGTATTTGGATCCCTTTGCTATCCAAATAATGATCGTGATGATTTTGGAAAGCTAAAAGCCAAAGCTGATATTGGAGTCTTTATTGGATACTGTGACAATTCTAAAGGTTTCCGCATCTGGAATCGTCGAACTAAGGAGGTAATGGAAACGATTCATGCTCATTTCGATGAACTCACCGAAATGGCTTCTGAGTATAACAGCTTAGAACCCGGTCACAACCGTTTAAACTTCCCTCAACCCCATCATCAGCTGAAGAAAGCCCTCAGCTAACTCGTCAACAAATGGAAAGGTTATTTGCTCCTCTGTTCTGTGACGATATTGATGAAAGTGCTCCTGGTGTATCCGCTGTCTCCGCTGCACAACCTGATAATATTCCTATACCTGATACACCTGCTACAACAACTACTGTTGAAGATGCACCTACACCAATTGACTCCAACACAACAGTTGAACACACCGCTTCCAACAATGATGAACCAGCTGATGATATTCTGAATGAAGTACCCCCACCTGCAGATTTTGATCCAAATGCGTTCTTCAATCCGTTTGCAAATGAGACTGCTGCACCAGATGTCGCGGAATCTTCCACAAACCATTTGAATCCTCAGAATCTGCACAATGTATACCAACATCAACCCTCTACACATAGATGGACTAAAGACCATCCTCTGGCTAACATTATTGGCAACCCAAACCAACCAGTCGTTACGAGAGAACGTCTTCACTCAGACGGTGAACATTGCATTTATGCACTAACTGTCTGCCAATCTGAACCTAAAAACATTAAGGATGCAATGACAAAAGACAACTGGATTGAATCCATGCAAGAAGAACTCAAACAATTCAAACGTCTTGAAGTATGGGAACTGGTTGAAAGACCAACAGGGGTCTACGTCATTGGTCTAAAATGGATTTGGAAAAACAAATTGGATGCTGAAGGGAATGTCATCCGAAACAAGTCACGGCTAGTTGTTAAGGGTTATCGTCAGGAAGAAGGGATAGACTTTGAAGAATCTTTTGCTCCGGTTGCTCGTCTTGAGGCTGTTCGGATATTTCTCGCGTTCGCTGCTCATATGAACATGACGGTCTATCAGATGGATGTCAAAACGGCGTTTCTCAATGGGCAACTTAAAGAAACGGTCTATGTCAGCCAACCAGATGGATTCGTTGATCCTGAGTTCCCGAACCATGTCTACAAACTGAACAAAGCTCTTTATGGTCTCAAACAAGCCCCTCGGGCATGGTACGATAAGCTATCATCTTTCCTCATTGCCAATAATTTCACCAAAGGCTCGGTTGACCCAACTCTTTTTATACAATATCACGGGGCACACATCTTAATTGTTCAAATTTACGTGGATGACATCATTTTTGGGTCAACACATAAAAAGTTTTCAATCGCTTTTGCAAAACTAATGAAGAAAAATTTTGAAATGTCCATGATGGGTGAACTTACGTTCTTTCTAGGACTGCAAGTTCATCAATCACCCCGTGGTATTTTCTTGAGTCAGTCCAAATATGCCCTTGAATTATTAAACAAATTTGGAATGAAAACCTGTGATACTTATGCCACACCAATGACTCATACCAAGAAATTAGATGCTGATTTACATGGGAAATTGGTTGACCCTACCAAATACTGAAGTATTATTGGGTCTCTCATGTATCTAACAGCTAGCAGACCTGATATTGTCTTTGCTGTTAATCTATGCTCCCGTTATCAGTCGCGACCAACTGAAACTCACCTCTCTGAGGCTAAAAGAATCCTCTGATACATCAAGGGAACCATTAATTTGGGGATCTGGTATCCGAAGGATTCTGGTTTTGAACTAATAGCTTTTTCAGACGCTGATCACGCAGGATGCTTAGACTCAAGGAAAAGTACCTCAGGAGCTCTACAATTTCTCGGTGATAAACTGGTGTCTTGGCAATCAAAGAAGCAGGATTGTACATCGCTGTCATCAACTGAAGCAGAATACGTAGCCATGTCCGCGTGTTGTGCTCAAGTCATTTGGATGAGAACACAACTCAAAGACTATGGTTATGTATTTGACAGAATCCCGATGTACTGCGACAATCGGAGTGCCATTGCAATCTCGTGCAACTCTGTTCAGCACTCGAAATCAAAGCACATCGATCTACGCTATCATTTCATCAAGGACCATGTGGAGCAGGGTACCGTTGAATTATACTTTGTGGGTACTGAATACCAATTGGCAGATCTGCTCACCAAAGCCTTGCCTCCCGCTAGGTTTAATGAGTTGGTCCACCGGATTGGTATGAGGTGTTTGACTCAAGAGGAATTGGATGACCTCTTAAAACAGTCTTAAAAACCTGTCAAACACCAAAACATCTTTTGTAAATAAATTTTTCAAAAACAAAATACAAAAATATAAAATCCGATAAAACAACAAAAATATTCTTCTAATCTATATTTCTTTCAACATGACAAGTACATTTCTTCCGTCAACACTTTTATCTTTCAAAATTCAGTATTTTTCCGATCAAGTGTTGAGGGGGAGAAAATAATCCATTAACTGCTTCAAAACATCTGTGTACTTGCATGTTATCACATCTCGGTTGATTATTTTACAAATGGTGGTAAATTTCCTGGTTCATTGACACTCCTCGGACTTTAATTAATAACCTTTCATTATTTTCTCAAGTCGAGGGGAAGTGTCGTCAAGTTTCTTTCCAAAAAATCTTCGTTTGGTAACCAAAATGGAAGTTAAAAGGCTTTGTGTGAAAAAGGAAAAGGTGGAGGGACTATAACTGTCAAAACCTTAAAGTTACTTTATACTAAATACTCCACCCACCTCATTTATTTCCATCACATTAAATATTTCACCTAATATCATCTACGGTCCATATTCGTTTTACAAATCCGTGCTTTCGATTATCAATCTGTAAGTGTTTCTGTGTTTGGATCATGTTTCTAAACAATGGTTTTGAATCTCAAGCAAATCCTACGGCTAAAACATGTTCTACGCGTGATTTTGTGTTCTACGCTTATGCGTAAGAACACACAATCAAAACGTGTGTGTTTGGGGTGTAATGATTGTGTCTAAACGTTCATAATACATCAATGATACTTCATTAACCATCAAAATCCACCCAGATTCACTAATTGATGATTTTTGAAAACTAGGGTTTATAAATCGAATTGGGTGTTTTCAAATGTGAAGTGTTTTGGTCTAAAAGACTGTTGGGTTATGCTTATGTGTTGTTGAATTAATGATTTCCATAGCCTATAACCACCCAGAAACACGAATTGGACATCAATTCGAAACTAGGGTTTAAAGTTCATAAACTTTGGGTGTTTTTGATTCACTGCATAATAAGTGTTAAAACTTGGTCTACATACTCTCACAACTTCCATGATATACCAGAAAATGTTTGGTGCTTATTCTATGGCTAGAATCCATACGCGTAGATCTAGGGTTTAGTCTACGCGTATGCAATTCTACGCATAACTGTGTAACATATGTTATAGCCATGATCTGTTGATAAAATGTATGTATGTGTTAATGTTGATGATTTGATGGATTTATTTCAGGCCTTTGCTACACGTAACATTCAGAATCAAGGTGGTTACTAATCTACGCATAAGGATCACCTTACGCGTAGCTTGTTATGCGTAAGACTTGTCTTACGCGTAGCTTCTACGCATAAGGTTCTACAATGGACTACGCGTATCCTGTGAAGGATGTGCGTAAACAGTGACCCCTACGCTTAAGGACAACTCTTACGAGTAGCCTTACGCGTAAGGATAATATATGCCTACGCATAAGCTCTACGCATAATGTCTCTTTTTCCTACGCGTAACATCTCTTACGCGTAAGTTAGGATTCTACGCGTAAGCCTACGCCTAAGCATATATCATACCTGTCTACCCGTATCTTTGCCAAAACTACGCTTAACCCTGGATTGACCTTCATGATGAATTTTTACTTGTACAAACTTGTAAATAAACTAATCATATCATCACGAATCAAAAAAATGTCACTAATAAACTTAAATCGTTTGATATGTTGTGAACAATAAGTGATAAAATAAACTTTAAAACTTAAAGTTAACTAACTCACGAAACATTTCTCGACATCATTGAATTATTGAACATACAAGTGACTTAGGACTCGTAACAATCATTGACACTGTACATTCAATAACTAGACAATAAGACCTTCTGTTGACTAACATTATGTCCTTCGATATGTTGGTTCTTTTGGCTAATGTTATTTCAGATCACGACATGGCTGAACAAATGAATGTGGATGCACCTGAAGTTCTCTCCATTGCTGATATCTATCCTCATGGCTATCCAATGAAGATTGGAAAGAATAACCTCCGTGTTGACTTTGACACCCTCACTTGCTCTGAATCTTCATGTCTTATTGCTATCGATATTCTGAGGACTCATCCGTATCAGAACATGCTTACTCACTCTGCAACCATTCCTGAGATCTACATCCAACAGTTCTGGAACACTATGGAAAGGGTCAAAGGAAGGACTGCTGTGACAGTGACTCTGAACCACAAACAAGTCACTATTACACCTGCAGATTTAAGGGCTGCTCTCCTTATTCCTGAAGTCAATCCAACCAAACTTTATGCCACACCTGCTGAAGAGCTCACTCTCCAATTCTTAATCGATATCGGTTATGACGAGGCTACAGGAGTAATCAACAAGCACTCTCACGTAGAGCTTAAGAGTATTCCTCAACCATGGAGAACACTCTACATGATCATCACCAAGTCTGTTTCTGGTCGTGACAGCGGCTATGAGCATCCTAAGCTCATAGAACTGCAAATATTTTGGGCATTCGTCAACATGAAACACATCGCTATTGAAGCTCTGATTTGGGATGACATGATGTCATTTCTCAACAAACTTGGCTCAAAAATTCCCTACATCAGATATACCAAATTGTTGATCCAGAGAGCACTTGGACTTCACCCTGATATTCCCAAGAGGCTCAATGACCCCGACAATCACGACATGTTGACGGAACCTATTCTCTCTGTCAGAATCAAGGAAACGTCCACAAAGAAACAAGGTGCTGTGCTGCCAGATTTCCTTCTAACTGAAGATGTCAGAAAGCTCGAAACGTACAAGAGATATCTGGAAGCAGTCAGACAAGGCAAAGTTGGTCATCTTGACGAAAAATCTTCTGGAACACCTGTCAGGAGAACCAGAAGAGGAAGTGTAGGAAGCACAACAAGTTATGCGAGTCAAAGGAAGGTTCCTAAAAGGAAAGCTCCTTCTATAAGGATTGTTCCCGTAAAGGAAGCCGAACCTATTCCCACACTTGAACCTCAAAGACAACTTAGGGACGAGAGCTCTGATGATACTGAGACAGATGAAGAGGTTCATTACTCTGCAACTGCAACCGAAACACCTGCATCAGTGACAAAACCTCCGAGTCCTCCAGTTGTCCAAGAAAAAGGGAAGACTCAAGCTATTGTACCTTATGATGAGAGCTCTGAAGATGAAGAAGAAGAGCAATTGGACAAATCATACAGGAAAAAGTTTCACAACGTCCGACACATTCAAAAGGCCGCTGAATTTGCTAAAGAACAAATGGGTGGCCCCGGAGGATCAAGTGGTGCTGCCCACTCCTCTCCAGATCCTGATGCGGTTAATCAACCCGATAAGGGATCTGGTGCCACCACTCTTCTGCAACAACAACCGCCTGTTGAAGACACTATTGAGTATGATTTTGAGAAACAGGAAACTGAGAAAGAAAAGTCTAAAGATGACGAGGATGATTATACCAAGTTTCTTCTAGACAGTCCAACACAATCAAAGGAGAAAACCTCAGAAACTCCTAAGGACATGGAGTCTCCTCATGTCTCCTCATCATCGGATTCTTCGTCTCACTCATCACCACCACCATCAACAAAATCAACCAGATCATCATCCAAATCAGTGAAGAAACCACCTAAATCTTGGATTTCTCAAACACATGCAAGAATTGTGAAAGCTGTCAAACAAGTTAGAAAGAAGGACATGCTCCACAGAAAACTTAATTGGTATGATGAACAAATGAAGTACTTACATGATGAGAATGACAAGATACGGAAAGATAGGAAAGCTATTCAGGATTTCATGAAGAGTCATCGTCAGGAGGAACCGAATGAAATGATTGAAGGATACACTCAAAAGTATCTTCAGGATATCATTCCTAAAGTCCAAAAGGAACTGGAGACGTCAGCAAGAGATCAAACCCACAAGTTTCTTCTCGACACTGTCCCCAGTGTGACAAAAGAAGTATTTTCCAGACAACTCACCCCTAACATCGTAGCATTGGTTAAACATACAATGGGCAAAGAAGCTGATCTCTCTGAATCTGAGTTAATAGCTAAACTTGTGATGCAAATGTCTAAGAGATCTGGAACATTTACTTCGGAAGAAGCTAAATTTTTTGAAATCCTACTTGACTATCAACTCAGATCATCATGCAAGGAGTCAGCCAATCAATCCAAACGACCAAGAGATGACGATGATAAGGATAAGGACTCTGCACCCAAACGTCAGAAGCAGCCTGGTCAATCTACTTCTATGCCACCTCCTCCACTTTGGACTTCTTCTCAACATAAATCTCCATCAACTCGTTCTTCTACTGATAAACCTCGGGACGATTCCGAGTTACCACCCCTGACTCATATAACAGGTGATTACTTTGAGTATACGGGTGGTGACGATGAAGAGGTCCTTGAGCCCCGACAACAACCCACCTCACCCAAACAAGTGCAGCAACCAGTATCATCATCAAGGCCTTCTATAAAGAAGAAGAAGACGACTCAGCCTGAAGTTGTATCATGGCTTGATGACGATAAAACTGCAGAATTTGATTGGTTTGCTACTCTTGTTAACGACACTCCCTACCCTGAAGAAGGTCAAGAATTGGTAGATGGTAGTACCTTGGAGCATGCAAAAATCTTGCAAGAAAGATTCCGTGTGAAGAAGATGACGAAATCCGAGTTGAAGCGCATCAAGAATGACGCATTCCTTCTTTTGAAAAACAGCTCGGAAAGTGCAATCGAGGTTGAATATCACCTTGAAAACATTGCTCGAGCCATGTCTAACAACATGGATTGGCTCAACCCAGAAGCAAACATCGACTTCACTAAACGGAACAACCCTCCATATTACACTGACTGGACCAAACCTCTACCAACAATCGGCCAACCAGATGAACCAAGGATTCCCTTCAGATATTTCTTCAACAAAGACCTGGAATTTCTTCTCCATGGTGGCGATGGTTCACGAAAATACGCTACATCATTGACTCTTCCATTCCCAGCAGCTATTTACTCAAACTGCATAGCTATCGAGGAACGTGCAACTCACTTGTTTTCCGACAACGTGCAAGCATATGACCAAGATGCACTGTATGGGATTCATCATTGGCCTGAACGCCGAAGAATCTACTACAGAAGCTGCCTGGTTCAGAAGTCTCAACATGAAGTGTACTGCTCAAAGGACATCGTGGCCATCAAACACATTGATCTCAAGTCTAAGTGGGACTACACATTCTTGAAGAATATCATAGTCAAACGACAAGATGAACAGGACTATGAATTCTCAGAGGCTGACCTTGAGAACTTGTCCCTCAACGACATCGAAGACTTGTACCTTGCCAAAGTACAGGGTCGTATGCGACAATTCTCGACTGAAGTTCAACGTGAATTTATCAAGTCAGTTCTCATCTTCATTAGACGCATTGTGATCAAAGAACGTGTCGAAGATATCCAGATGGCTGTTGAATCATATCAGAAACGTGTAAACTTCACTCCACCACAGCTAGATCTTCCTGACATCAACCAGCTCACACAACTCACGCTCATCAGCAAACCTTTCGGCATTGTTTACCGCAGTGAACTTCGCAGAAACTGCTTAATGGCGTGTAGTGAGCTACACAAATTCGGGGATCATACCTTGAAGATGGTTAGGGATGGATTGGCGTACAGATTGAAGGATATACGACTGAAGATTGGGAATCCTAAGCGCTGGAACTCTCAGGACAGGAGGGATGTGAGACGTATCATCACCATGATTGATGAACGGTTGTTCAGAAGGGATCAGTTCAGACGCTTGGAAAGCTATGTTGGTGGTCGACCCAGGAGAAACATCACCGGCTTTCAACGCCCTGTGCGCATTCCTGGGAACATCACTGCACTTCCTGGTACTCCTTGAATTGTTTCATTCATATGATTTTGGATATATGATTTTATATGTGAATGGCTTGTGCACACATAACAGTGTACAACCCGTAATGGTCAAGAAAGGACCCTGTGGTACGCCTCAGTGCCACAATCCTTATAAAAGGAGCGAAAGCTTCTTATTTTTTGAGTAAAACCTATCAAACATTTCATTTTTTCAAGGTTTTGCTCAAAAAGACAAGTACTTCCCCATATGATTTTAAAACCTCAACCGTTTATATCACAAGTTGAGGGGGAGTATTTGAATTAAAACTTTGTTCACAAATTGTTCACAGTGGTCACTCTTCCCGCAACACTCGAAATGGTCATATTTATTGTCAACCGTTCAAAAACAACATTTTTATGCCATTTTTGAGGGGGAAAAAATTGTGTGATAAGAAATATGTTGTACAAAATGCAAATGAATCTGTGTACCTCAGACTTAACCTACGAATTGACGGTACTAAACTGTTAGTAACTCGAAAAGACTTGTCCTGGACGGGTAATAATTTCAAGCTAGTTCGCTAGTGATGTAAACGTGTCTCGCAAAGGACTTGTCCAAGTAGAAAGTACCATTCGAGAAACTCTTGATAGACATGAACTCTGACGGGTATGACAACCTTTCGAGGTTTGTCTACACCTTCAAGATAGTTATTAGAGCTAGTTGTCACCTAAAAGCTGACAATGTAACTCTTTAACTATGCAACGTAACCGTGTCTCGCGGGGGATTGTCTATCTTCAGTGAATCAATTCAAAAAGTGCGCACTCTTTCCTCACTGTGCATTTAACCATTAAAACTATTAAGCACATGTGGAGGGGGAGTATTTATGCAAAACTTCATCTCTCACTGTGGTTCAAACATGTTTTTCATTAACAAACCCTTTGAGAGAGATTTTTAACATACAGTGGTTTTAATGGCAAACATAGGTTAGTCATGGAGTTATAAGGTGACTAAGGTTAGGAATAACCGTCCTATGATCCGCCAGAGCCGGAGGGATCTACCCAAGGACACTACCATTAGTTAGTGTTAGAAGTCCTTAGGAATGATTATAAAAAGGAGAAAATGAGAATCGGAGAAAGAAGGAGTTGAAGAATCAAAAAGAAATGTAAAGTAAAGGGCGAAAAGAAATAGCCCTTCAGATTATTAAACTTAGGGCAGACACCGGGTCCAATTCATATGCTACTGGTTGTCACTTAGTGACACCGGTATTGAAGATTAAAAGTCGTCATGGACCCAGTGACGCATGCACTAAACCTTCTTAGCCACTCAAGTTTCTCTCAACAGAAGCTTGTTTCATTCTCCCAGGGAACCCTACATAAACTATTGGCTTTCTCTTAGAGATCGCTGGTATTGAAGAAGGAGACCCTCTCCCTAGTCTCCGCTCAGGAAAACCAAAACGCACTATTGAGTCTAGAGCCACGAGATTCATTAAATGATCTCTTAGGAAAACTTGACATTTAATCACTTGTTGATCAACAATAAGATCTTCAGTGATTCAGTGGTTCATATCGAGTCCTTCACAGATCTTAGCAATCTGTCGAGAACATTTATGAGAGGTTCACATCTGTGATCCTCAGTGATTGAATGGAAACTCCTGCCAGGGTCAACATCAAACAGCCCTGACAGCAGGTCGCTTCGGTAACTCCCCGTGGATTACGCGGAGTGTGTCTCAAACGGTCTACAGTCGTGAGGTGATGCTTCGGTGTACCTCAGCGACTCATCTGAACTGTAGATGTATTTCGGTACATCGCGTTATCTCACTTATGGGACTCCAGTTCAGGAACGGCCTTTGTAAGAATTAGAGTTGTGTTTTCACACTATGCTGTTAACACTCTCGAAGTTCAAACTTGTAAGTGCCGGAAACCGCTTATTACTAACCGTTTGCAATGTTTTCTTCTTATGGAAGCTCCGGAGCGGGATGATCGTGCTGACTCTTCTCATGCTCATGCCAACATCATCACTAATGGAAGTTCTATTCGAATGCAACACAACAGTCAGAATGATTCTTCATCAATCAAAGAATCTACAAAGTCAAAGACTTACAGAACTACATCAGTATTGATTTCCAACGTCAAAGAGCGTGTGAGCATGTTGAAGAATGACGTGGAGACACTGGAGCGGCGAAGCAGACCTGAGGCAGACTGATGCAGACAACAACATACTATCACTTTCACCACAAAGAACAATGATCAAAGAACAAAGTTAAAGATGACGTCGAAGCATAACTGCTCAAAGATAACGATCTCTCTACACTGGGGAGATTGTTCGAATCAAGACAATTCCTCTCACAAGAAAGAAGAATGTCAGAAAACGTCACAGCTACTATTACATCAATGCCTTCACCGTTTACATTCATATATACTTGAGGGGGAGATTGTTGGAATCACTCCTAAACAGTATTTCAAGTATTTATATTTCATATGTAATAGGTAGCTTTATTATGGCCTTTATGTTTGTTTAAGGTCCAGCTTATGTAGAAGGCCCATAAGTTGAGGCCCAAGCCCAATAAGGAATAGGGAAGGAGAGGGAGTGTTGCCCTAGCTCCTTGCCTATATAAACTCTTGTAAACCCTCATTTGAGGGTTGGTTGTTCAAGTTATTCTCTCATTCACTCTTTTGCATAAGAAATATGTTGTACAAAATGCAAATGAATCTGTGTACCTCAGATTTAACCTACGAATTGACGGTACTAAACTGTTAGTAACTCGAAAAGACTTGTCCTGGACGGGTAATAATTTCAAGCTAGTTCGCTAGTGATGTAAACGTGTCTCGCAAAGGACTTGTCCAAGTAGAAAGTACCATTCGAGAAACTCTTGATAGACATGAACTCTGACGGGTATGACAACCTTTCGAGGTTTGTCTACACCTTCAAGATAGTTATTAGAGCTAGTTGTCACCTAAAAGCTGACAATGTAACTCTTTAACTATGCAACGTAACCGTGTCTCGCGGGGGATTGTCTATCTTCATTGAATCAATTCAAAAAGTGCGCGCTCTTTCCTCACTGTGCATTTAACCATTAAAACTATTAAGCACATGTGGAGGGGGAGTATTTATGCAAAACTTCATCTCTCACTGTGGTTCAAACATGTTTTTCATTAACAAACCCTTTGAGAGAGATTTTTAACATACAGTGGTTTTAATGGCAAACATAGGTTAGTCATGGAGTTATAAGGTGACTAAGGTTAGGAATAACCGTCCTATGATCCGCCAGAGCCGGAGGGATCTACCCAAGGACACTACCATTAGTTAGTGTTAGAAGTCCTTAGGAATGATTATAAAAAGGAGAAAATGAGAATCGGAGAAAGAAGGAGTTGAAGAATCAAAAAGAAATGTAAAGTAAAGGGCGAAAAGAAATAGCCCTCCAGATTATTCAACTTAGGGCAGACACCGGGTTCAATTCATATGCTACTGGTTGTCACTTAGTGACACCGGTATTGAAGATTAAAAGTCGTCATGGACCCAGTGACGCATGCACTAAACCTTCTTAGCCACTCAAGTTTCTCTCAACAGAAGCTTGTTTCATTCTCACAGGGAACCCTACATAAACTATTGGTTTTCTCTTAGAGATCGCTGGTATTGAAGAAGGAGACCCTCTCCCTAGTCTCCGCTCAGGAAAACCAAAACGCACTATTGAGTCTAGAGCCACGAGATTCATCAAATGATCTCTTAGGAACACTTGACATTTAATCACTTGTTGATCAACAATAAGATCTTCAGTGATTCAGTGGTTCATATCGAGTCCTTCACAGATCTTAGCAATCTGTCGAGAACATTTATGAGAGGTTCACATCTGTGATCCTCAGTGATTGAATGGAAACTCCTGCCAGGGTCAACATCAAACAGCCCTGACAGCAGGTCGCTTCGGTAACTCCCCGTGGATTACGCGGAGTGTGTCTTAAACGGTCTACAGTCGTGAGGTGATGCTTCGGTGTACCTCAGCGACTCATCTGAACTGTAGATGTATTTCGGTACATCGCGTTATCTCACTTATGGGACTCCAGTTCAGGAACGGCCTTTGTAAGAATTAGAGTTGTGTTTTCACACTATGCTGTTAACACTCTCGAAGTTCAAACTTGTAAGTGCCGGAAACCGCTTATTACTAACCGTTTGCAATGTTTTCTTCTTATGGAAGCTCCGGAGCGGGATGATCGTGCTGACTCTTCTCATGCTCATGCCAACATCATCACTAATGGAAGTTCTATTCGAATGCAACACAACAGTCAGAATGATTCTTCATCAATCAAAGAAAGTCAAAGACTTACAGAACTTCATCAGTATTGATTTCCAACGTCAAAGAGCGTGTGAGCATGTTGAAGAATGACGTGGAGACACTGGAGCAGCGAAGCAGACCTGAGGCAGACTGATGCAGACAACAACATACTATCACTTTCACCACAAACAACAATGATCAAAGAACAAAGTTAAAGATGACGTCGAAGCATAACTGCTCAAAGATAACGATCTCTCTACACTGGGGAGATTGTTCGAATCAAGACAATTCCTCTCACAAGGAAGAAGAATGTCAGAAAACGTCACAGCTACTATTACATCAACGCCTTCACCGTTTACATTCATATATACTTGAGGGGGAGATTGTTGGAATCACTCCTAAACAGTATTTCAAGTATTTATATTTCATATGTAATAGGTAGCTTTATTATGACCTTTATGTTTGTTTAAGGTCCAGCTTATGTAGAAGGCCCATAAGCTGAGGCCCAAGCCCAATAAGGAATAGGGAAGGAGAGGGAGTGTTGCCCTAGCTCCTTGCCTATATAAACTCTTGTAAACCCTCATTTGAGGGTTGGTTGTTCAAGTTATTCTCTCATTCACTCTTTTGCATAACCGTTTCATATTATACGCATGTGTGTGTGTGTTTAGCTTGTTCATCCGCCTTCATCTCTTTATCTATAAGCTTGTGTTGTAAAACTAGTGACCTAACAGTGTTGCACTAAGCTATACTACGCTACAAACTAATAAATAAACTACTAAATAACGTAAATAACGATATGTCTACGAGCTAACTTATGCTAGATAATATTAGGGGTGACCGACTCTTCACTATGGAATTTTCTAATTCCTAACAATCTCCCCCTAAGTGAGGTCACCCCATGTTATACATTTCGAATCCTAGCATTCTATTCTTGTCTTTGTTCTTGAGCTCGTAGACTTCAATTCTTCATTTCAACAATCTTTGTGCTTTTGTAGCGATTCTTCAAAGTCTGTATTGATTTGTACTTTTAGTGGAGGCCTTTAACTGATCCACATCTTTGATGATCTTTGAGCATTCTTTGAGATCATCAGCCACAGTAAATCTCTGGATCACCCTTTATTGTGTTGCCATCATGTGAAGTTGTGACTTTCGGACCGACATGCTCACACTTTTGAATCATGACATCTTTCCATCAGAGTAGCGGAAGCCTTACTGGTTCATGATATTTGCAGCAGCGAAGCATAAGCATAGTATGAAATATCAGAGCCAGGTTATGTAGATATGCACCAGTCATGATTTCTTCAAATTAAGTGTGGATGCTGTGAGCATGCGGCTTTGGATTGACTCCTCAATTCTGATCAGCTGCAACCGTCCAGATGTACCTGCAAACAACAGTTAGCAATAAAGCGCACGAAAGTGTCTTTGACCACTTTCGTTGAATTGAGGTACACGGCCCACGGTTCCCCGTTGATCAGTACAAGTACTGCCTGTGATCAGGTAGGATTCCTAAGAATCTCCTTGACAGGGTTTCGCAGCTGTTCAAGCTGTTCTCAAACCGGAACGTCTCAAAGAAGACAACACGGAGTGAGTGAACCAGCAAATTGAGATTCACTGATTGATGAAAAATGATTTTAAAAACAATCGCGTATTGCTTGAAGAAAGAGTTTTGCAATACAACGAAGGTTATATGAGAAAGATCAATTTTCAAACAAAATACTTTTTGTATTAGAGAATGAGTACACATTCGACATGCTAGCGAAAAGAAGAGATTCGCACATCGAACGGTTTTTCTAAAAGTATTTTTCAATCAGAGATACTTTTTGAATTTGAAAACATAAGTACACATTCGACATGCTAGAGAAAAGAAGGTTTGCACATCGAACGGTTTTTCCAAAAGTATTCGTCAATTCCATTCCTGGACCAAGGTTGATTCAAGATTGAATCTCCCCATCGTTTCTATCCAGTTGTCACAAGTTTGATCTTACGAGAAGATCTCACATGTCACCCACCAAGAGCTTGTTTGATGTTGGCTCTAGAAGGATTTCCATCTTCATCGTGAATACTTTTACATACCACTCAGATGTTCTGGCAATGCCACAAGGATAATGCGTAGGACTCTTAATATATACTTACTTTCCACATTGTGTGAAACAGCAAGTCTTCAAGAATTTAGTGTCCTAATGAGATATTGTGGATGATCTCTTGGCTCTAGACTCAATCGTTCATATTTGGTTCCTGTGCCAGAGACTAGGGAGAGGGTCTCCTACTTCAATATCAACCATCTCTAAGAGAAAGTCGATAGATTATGTCGGTTCCCCGTGAGAATGAAACAAGCCCTTTTAAGAGGAACTTGAGTGGCTTGGGAAGTTTAGTGCAGTGCGTCACTGGATCCATGACGTCTTGTCTTCAATACCAGTGTTACCTTAGTAACAACCAGTAGCATATGTATTGAACCCGGTTTCTACCCTAAGGTAGAATTGATGGAGGGCTATTTCTTTTCACCCTTTTTCACATTCATTTCTTTTTCATTCTTCAACCCCTTCAGTGCTTACCGAGACTTCATAACTAGAACCTTGTTGGGTTTATTCCAGTACTAGCTCAGTCTCAGTCTGCACTCTTCCCATTCCTCACTTTTCTCCTTTTTTTTAATATACCTAAAGACTCTACACTATCTAGTGGATTGTCCCTGGGTAGATCCCTCCGGTTCTGGCGGATCGTGGGAACTAATACCTAACCTAACCATCCTTATAACACCATGCATAAAGTAAATTGGTCGGTCTTTTGGTACAGTTCATTCTTCCTTAAAACCAATTGAAAAATCATTTGGAAAAACAATCAAGGTACTTGTGATACGAGATCAAAGCATTTTGTACCTTAATAGTTTTGATCATTTAGAAAACCTCCCCCTCAACATGTGCGTGTGATTTAGAAATTGTTTGGCACATGGAGGCAAGAGGACTTTGAAATATTTTCTTTGATCACAATTTTCATACGAAAAAGCCATTTGATTTTCTTGGTAAAATTCTCCCCCTCAATATGTGCATAGGATATTTTAAAACATTTTATCACATAGAGGCAATAGTTCTTTTGAAGCACATCCACGATCACACAAACCATTAAGAAACCATTTAAAAACTCAATCAAGGTACTTTATAAATCACTTTAAAAAGCTTTCGTACCTCGATAGTTTATTTGCTCCCCCTCAATATGTGCTTCAAGATTCGAAAGCGTTTAGCACATATGAGCGAGCAGCGTGCACAATTAAATCAAAACGATCACCTTTTTTCAAATTTCATTATTAAATCACAAATTCTCCCCCGATCAAAAATATCAAACCCTTTGAGATTTTGGATCCCAAGTGATTTAATAAGGTTTAGAAAACATGGGAGAATATGTGGCCTGGTTTAAACACTCATCATGTTTTTGGATAAATCCTCCTCCTCATCATGTGCATTGTGTATGAAGTCGTTTGGCACATGGAGGCAGGAGTGCCTTTAAAGGACTAAAATCAATTCCATTTAAACCGATAAGAGATTTAACTCACGATCTCTACCCCGATCAGAAACATCAAACCATTTGAGATTTGTGATCCCAACTGATTTAAATCATTTAGAAAAATTTGGGGAAAGACGTGGCAAGATTTAATTTTGAAATATGACAGATAAGGACCATTATAAGACATTAAAGATTGTTAGTGTCAGGTATGATAGTTTTTAAGAGATCTTTTAAGTAAAACAAAATAATTTCACAATCAAACAAGAACAGAAAAAATTTCATTTTGAAAGACCTTGATTCTAAAGAAAAAATCATACCATGACATAACATTAAATCTTTAGATCACCACTTATTTTGTACAAACGGACTTTTTGTGAAGAAATATCATTTGAAAATATTTTATATAAAATCACTCTCCCCCTCAATCCATGACAGAAGTCAATAATTGAGTGACTTAGGTTTTGATAACAAGAAGTCATGTGATTTTTTAAAAACTTAGTCCAATATATTTTCAAAACAATATTTTCCATTTTCAAAACAATTTAATCAAATTATTCAAAATTGTTTAAAAATGATATCCTGCACAAAGATTCGTTATGTGGTTAAGCCGCTTTTGTTGTTGTTGTTGTAGAGTTTGGAAGAAAACCGTCTGCTGATGCAGTGAGACTTCTTCTTACGTTGCATTTTGAATGCCAACTGAGGTCAAATTAAGCTCCGTTTCTTCAATCTCTTAGAAGAAAACCATCTGCTGATGCAGTGAGACCTCTTACGTTGCATTTATGCCAACTCTCCATAGAAGTCCAATTAAGCTCCGTTTCTTCATTTGTCAACCCAAGATATAGTTACCCTTTCCTTTCGGCATCCAATCATCTTCAATTGTGGGATCCGGATCGGGAACATTCTTTTATACCAATATACCTGCATACGTTAGTGAACACACATACAGATATATGGTGGTCGACATCACCCAAACAACAATCGACTAATTCAAGTCAATTCAACATATCAATCAGTTCATATAAGGCATGGGGTTTATGTGTTAATCAAACTCTAATCATCTAAACCTAACAATCATATCCTAGAAACCTAGTCCTTCAACATAGGCAATTATATTTTTTCAGATAAGCACGTAGGATAATTAAGAAAGTCCGTTAGATGATATAAATTTGAAAACATTCTCCCCCTCAATCAATGACTTATTTTCTGAAAAGATTAAAAGCGCTGAAGTCATTGATTGAGTTTTTAATTTTCACAAAAACTCTGAATCTGATAGATTTACAAGCAACTCATTTACCACCATTTTAGAAAACAACAAATATTTTTCTGAAGAATTTATAGACGGAAAAATATTTGAGTAGGAACAGCAGTCCTTCGACATACTTTCCTCATATGTTTTTAGGATAAGTGCACGAAATATTTGATAAATTGGTTTAGCGCAGCACTTTCCTTTCTTTTGAAGAGCGGGTTGCTATCTGAAATAATAGCAAACCATAGTTTTAAGCGTGGGTTACAGTCTGAAATAACTGCAAGCCATAATTTGAAGCCCGGGTTACAGTCTGAACTAACTGTAAGCCATATTTCGAGACATGTTTTGGAAAAGAATATTTACACCTCCTGCTCGAACTTCATCTATGGTCCCGTGCCATTATTGAATGACATTTCTAAGACCGTAGATGTTATCGATACCAGAAGACATGTCTTTAGAAAACATATTTTGGGTATTTTTGAAATTTTCTGATTTTTTATGGATTTTTGAAGGTTTTATATTTTTCTATTTTCTTTTGTTGGTTTTATATTTTTGTATTTGGTTTTTAATAAATATATACAAAGATAGAGTAGATGATATAGTAAAAGAAGATGATGATACGAGTACCGAGATAAGGATATCGAGCAGCACGTCGTAGAAGATAGAAGTCATCAACTCTTAAACATTCACCACCAAAGCTTCCAGGACTCTTGAATCGAAGAGAGAAGTTGAGCCACTTGAAAGTGAGACTTTGGCAGCTTCCCCCTAAACCAAAAATCCTTATGTTGAGCAGATTCGAAGCTATATTTCAAGCTTGCCTTAGCCAGGTACACAGAGATGCACACCATAATCATAAATCCCGCTGCTCCATTTAAGACCGATGATCGAGATTCTCCGTTTGAGGTTATATCATCCAATAGAAGAACAGCAACGTATCATCTCACACATAAAATAATCTTCTCAAATTTCATAACCACTGAAGTCTGAAGTGATCCATTCCAAAAGGTGTCAAGAGAGCAATTCCCCCAAGTAGTTGAATTGTTGCAGTCAGCCTCTTTGTATAATGCTCTAGAACTCTCCCAAATACACTTCATGAGGGGAATGAAGAACACCTTCCCATGTTCCCATTTTTCTTCCCTGATGAACATGTATGAAGCTCAAGAACCCGAAGTACACCAATATCCAAGAACTCTCCCGAATACACATCAAGAGGGTAATGTAGAACACCTCCCATATGTTCACATCTTTCGTCCCTGATGAATGTGTATGAAGCTCAAGTATCCGAAGTATACCAATACACAAGGAATGAATAACTGATAACATTGAAGAAGCAGGCCAAGTCACTGATTATCTCTGCGGGTGACAATCTCTGCGGATGTCAACACCGGAATAAGTGATTATATCTCTGAATCACTGATTAAGCACTCAAGTGAAACAGCTGAGCATCCCCAATGTACACAATCTCTCTCCCCTGATCATTGCGACACCATCGAAATCACCACATACTAGTGTACCTCTGTTATCTTCAGAAACTTTCTCTAACATCACTTCCCCCACGTAGTTGGAATAATAACACAAAAAGCCTTGATGAGTAAAACCTTGAGTTTCTCTGCGGTCATGACAATTGTTTTCCCGGGATATCTTCAATCACTTAGAAGTATTAAGCCCATCAAGTTTACTCGCCATGAGTCAAACCTTGAGTTTCTCTGCGGTACTAACATTTGTCTTCCCGGGATGTCTTCAGTTACTTAGAAGAGTTAAGTTCATCAAGTTTACTCGCTTTGTGTTTATATGTGAGTCTCCTTACGCCTTGCTGGTTTTTGACACTTCAGAATCAGCAACTCTTTGTAAGCCCAAATACTTGAAATTTGTTGAGAAGATTGCTTGAAGTCTTTGTGAGAATCAACATGCTGAAGACTCTCTCTGACTATTTATATCAACCCTTCTGTAGACAATTTGAAGTGACCACTGAAGTAGAAAACCCGCTATACCATACTTGAAACTGAAGTCAACTTCCCCACATTTGTATCTTAAGCTTGCACCTAATGATGGAAGAACGGTGTAGAGAATTTATGCTTCAAGAAAATCTCTAAGTACTCACTACCCAAACAAAGTATGAGACATTAACACCTCTTGCGTTTATCCACACCGTCATATGCGTGTGACACTGAGTAAAACAAAGTAACTCCTGATAGTGATAGTTAACCAGGTCTTCAACCATCCACCTCGACTGCTGGTAACTAGATAAACCAAGTCTTCAACTCAAATTCTTAAGCCCGAGCAAGCTATCAAATAAGAACACACCTTTGTGAAAATTAACTTCAATCTCAAATAAGTGATAAATGATTAAGTCCGAAGTAATCAACTTGTGTCAAATGTCCAACACGAGAAATAGTCAATAACAACGTCTTGAGGAGTCACTGCTAAAGAATAAGAGCAAGTCTAATTGGGGATTGAATCTGAATTATAACTGTCTCCCAATTAGTGCTCTCCCCTAAACCGACAATCTGTTTGATAAATGCCCAGATTAAGAAGAAGTCTTTAGATCGTTAAATGCAACTCGTCTTTAGTCTTCTAACATGTAGCAGAAAATGTAGAACAGACTGTAGACTCGACCTTCTTCAAGATTGTTCAGTTGGGGAATAAATAGTTAACATCTTCAACTCACACCAAAAAGCATCCCACCAAAAAGCATCCCAATTAACTTACATCTTGCAAATCCCCTTAACTAAAATCTCTCCCAATCAAACAAGAACAGAAAGATGTTCATCAAGGAAATCAGCAATAAGGCCGCAACGAACACACAAGATGGTAACGCCAAACTACCAGTCACATCAAACAAGAACAGAGAGATTGTTCGGAATCATCATGTTGATGTGTACGTGAAGCATTAACCGGAAGCACTTTGTCGATAAACTCATCAATCCGAGTGAAGATGTCAACCAACGGCTCTTAAAAGAGAGAAACTTCATGTGAAGATGACCCGATAAGAAGAAGCTCGGTTCTTACATGAGTTTAGAGCCGTATGACCATTTATATTCTCAAATAACAATCAACAATGCAAAAAATTCACACTTCTTCTCCCCCTCAAGAATTGCATACAGAGATGCCATTCTTGACTAAATAAGTGAAATCATCCAAATGTTCTATTCACACTTCTCTCCCGCAAAATCAGCACATGATGTCGCCATCTTCATTATAATTGAGCAAGTGGAATGAGAAAACAATCAGTGGTAGCCCGGTTCACTTGATAACTGAAGCGCATGGAAAAAGTATGAAGCATGTTGATGAGAATGGTCATAATAAGAAGATTTCTCTTCTTCAGAAGATAAAGCGCACTGACACGTACACTTTTCTTTTCTTTAACGAACGAGGCATGAACTGATGTGTTCATACGTCATAAGAAGATTTCTCTTCTTTCGAAGATAATGCGCACTGAAACGTACACATTTCTTTTCTTTAGAGAACGAGGCATGAACTGATGTGTTCATACGTCATAATCTCTCTCTTTTCAACATCTCTTTTGGCAAAACATGTAATCAACCCCATTATCATTCAGTAGGCTGTTTGTCGTGACAGCTGATGAAGAAAACCCAATATGATAAATTTGACCCTGAAGTAAACTAACCCGAACTCGTGACTTAAACTTGCACATATGTAACAAAGAGCGGTGCCGAGAATTCATGCTCCATTGAATCTCTTAAGTACTCTATACTCTTCAACCAACCAACCATCAAGTAATAGACGTACATTACCTCTTGAAAATCCACAAATGAATGTGACACTGAGCACTACAACGTAACTCCTTAAAGTGATAGTTATTTTGAGGTGATAAGAGCCCAATTCCCCCAAGTGGTAACAGAAAAGGTAAAAGTCACTCAACAATAACTAGATTTCCGAGTCTTCGTTTTTGAAAATAAGTTCGAACAAGGATCCTGAAGAATCTTCATCCATCCATCCCCGATACCTTCAGATACTAAGTACACTCGCCCGTGATATTTTACTTCAACCTCAAATAAATCATAGTGAATTAACCCCGTTGTCACATCTTCTAGATAACGGCTCAAGTCTAGCCTCCTTTAACGTTTTAAGTGAACTCTGATAATGGTTTCATCCCGACCATGGTTAAAAGCACATAACCCCGTAAAACCATGTAATAACCAAACTGCCATGACGAATATCCAAACACACACCCAATTCATGAAGTACACCCTTTTATCCCTTCTTTGACGCAGAAACCGTAGCACCAGCATCAAGTAAGATCCAGAATTACACTTTCTCTTCTCCAAGATGGTTCCATTATTACGGAATTTTACAACTCTATGGTTTAAACCGAGAAATAGTTTCTTTCGCAGGATTTTACAAAACCAAGAATAAACCGTAAGATAGATCCGGAAATGCACTTTACTATTACCAGGATGTTTCCATTGTCACGGGATTTTACAAGTCTATGATTTAAACCGAGAAATAGGTTCTTTCGCGGGATTTTACAAAATCAAGACAAAACCGTAAACAATGTCAGCTTGAATGTGTTATGACGACTTTGGTTTCAGTGAATATCTGTTTTTAGGGGAACATGCAGCGGTTCATCAATGGTTCAAGCACCAACATCAATAACCTCATCAATCAACACTTTGGTAAACACATCATTAACGCAATCTGTCGGCTATTGTAGTGACCACATGGAGAAGTAAATCCGATATACCAAATTTGATCATGAAGTAGAATTCCCCAGATTTGTTACTTAACCTTGTACTGATCCTCGTGAAAAAGAAACGGTGTACCCAATGTACAAAACCTCTTGACATATTCTCAACTGCGTGAGACACCGAAGTGATAGCTACGTTGTAGGTTAAGCTAGAAAAAATCACACCCGTAACTAAATAGTCAAGTCTTTATCACCCTCTATAAACGCCCAAACAAGTCATCTTCACGGAAGGGTAGAAAGAAAGAAGACGAAATAAGTAAACGTGCCCGGAAAACCTCACTTCAAATCCAAATAAGAAATATCGACCAAACAACGCCGCAGTCAACTTTGTTCAAATAAACAATTTCAAACCATGACGAAATATTATCCGTTGAAAATGTATGAGCCAAGGTATCAAATCACATCGCAACATGTCTCATCATCAAATCTCGTGATCAAATCTCATAACTCAAATCCATTTCTTCCCGACTAAATAACGTAAATATGGGAAATATGAGTTATTAGTTTAATGATCTTATTCATATTTGTAGGACCAATTTATTAAGACCAAATATGACCAATAGGATCACTCATATTTCGTGGTTGAAAATGTATGAGCCAATAGGATAGCAATCAATCTTTACATCCATTTCGTGAATACCATCAGTTAGATGCAACAGACCATCAACCCAGTCCAAATAATCACACGACAGTAAAGCCCAAACCTAATTTGAGTAAACCCGATCAAAGAAAATATCCGATCCAAAGCCACAACTCCTTATAACCGGTTAATTATATCACAACCCTAATAATTCTCACAATATTACTAAACCTAATCACAAAAACACTCCGCCTCCTGCTTTCAATCTTTTCACCAAATCCAAAAAAAAATCAGATATCATCTTAGAAACTCAGTCATCACCATCATCATTTAAGTCTTATCCCCATTATTCCGAATCAAAAGCAAAACACATATTCAAACCATTAATACACACCGTACCAAATGATGACCTTGTCAATAAATGCTTAAGTCTGAATCAAGAAAACAACAAAGGCTTCAAGATCCATTTGTGGGTCTCGGGTAGGTGAAACATTGTGTATTTCGTTTTGGTTTCTGTAAATGAACCAAGAAAGGAAATAACATTCTTGTTAATTTTCCTTCTCTTTATGTTCAGATATATAATGAAGTTTGGTCTTCGAAAATAATCTGTGAGGAAAAGGGTTCTAATAAAAATCTTTAAAAGATTTAAAAGAATGGAACCGAATCTGAGATTAGTTCATGTTTAGTCGTTTATATTTTTGATGAAGGGATTGAGATAATTTAGATTTGTTGGAGTTGGGCTTTAGATTAGATATGTTGCGATATGGACTGATGATGGTCTAAAACCTGAGGTTGAGTTGTAATATTGTTATTTGGTTTGGTCTTGTTGTGGTCAAAGTATTCTTGGTCTTCTTCTTCTTCCTTTCTGTGTAAGTCGCTTGCCACAGTGGTCTTGAGTCAACTCGCTAATCCAACTCGCTAGCCAACTCGCTAGCCAAGTCGCTAGCCAACTCGCTAGCCAACTCGCTAGCCAAGTCGCTAGCCAAGTTGCTAAGCTAACTCGCTACGACTTGTTAAATAACAAGTCGCTAGGTAATTTTGTGTCAAGTCGCTAGGTAGATTCATTGAATTTAGACAGTTTTGTGTACAACTCGCTAACATGAAATATGACATATTCCGGCGTTATTTCCGACCATGTTTTCCGACCATATTCATGATACCCAGAAAATAACAGCTATGACTGTTCTTGAGTGCCCAGTTTGACCCAGAAACTGACCATGTAAATATTATACCCAGAAAAAAATACCCGGTTTGACAACAAATATAGACCAAAAGACCACTGAGATGATTGACCACATATATCACAGCTTTAAAACATGATATCTACAGTTTGGACCAAAAGACACAAAAACATATATCAACTTTAAACTATGAAATGACAAGACATATTTTGACCAAAGTGAATACATCACAAAACAGTATTGAATCAGTTAACCAAAAGATAACAAAACAGTGAAAACTACACATTAACCACGTCCGAACCACACAAATCAAACACAACACAAAAACCTGGCTCAGATACCAATTGTAGGATCGTTATTTTTATTGTGTTTGATGATTCGGGTGGTCTTGGGAGATCAAAATACATGTTAGCCATTAGAGAGAGAAAGTTAGAGAGTTGGGTGTTTTTTTGGTAGAGAGTTACTTCACAAAATTGTAGAATATTAGATTGAAAAGCACCACCCCTTCCATGGATGGAAGGGGTATTTATAGTTACAAGAAATACGACCTCCTATCGGCCTGTGGATCAGGTATACAGTGGGTAAAGACCCGTCCTTCCTCCACGGTGTTGCACTAAGCTATACTACGCTACAAACTAATAAATAAACTACTAAATAACGTAAATAACGATATGTCTACGAGCTAACTTATGCTAGATAATATTAGGGGTGACCGACTCTTCACTATGGAATTTTCTAATTCCTAACAAGTCACTTGGGCTAAAAGCCTTTTTGATTCCCCTTCTTATAACCGTTCAAACGAAATGACCATTCAAAGCGTGCTCCACCTTTGGGCATTTCTTCTTACACGACTAAGATACCACAAGACTAGGACATATGAAGCATGTGACACACTCTTGATATTCGGCTATAAAAGTCTTTCCATTTGACCTTGAACTCATATTCTCACACTTTCATATTTCACCTAAACAACTCAAACACAAACACATAACTCTTAATTTGTTACTGTCAAGCAAGGGAAGAGATTAGCAAGACAGTGGGTCAAGTTAAAAAGTTCTCGGAAACATTCGGCGTGTTTAATGCAGTCTTTTCGGGTTAGGTTCATATCGAGTTAAGGTGTTGAAAGCTAAAGTCTCTCGGTTCTCATTCGTATCTCCATTCGAACCACTCCACCACTTTTGGTGTTGTAAGTTTTTCACAAACCCATTTCAATACATAGCTTCAATCTCGTATTTAGTTTCTTGATAATGCTCATGATGTGTTTTAAACTTTCAAAACCCGTTTTCATAACACACATGGTGAACAACTTAAAAACGACTAAAGGGAAAACTTATGTGTTGGCTCTCATAGGACAAATGCTCATTCGACTTATAACGCTTACACAAGGCTTAATAGCTTATTTTTTTGTTATATAAACTATTTTTCAAGCTTACAACTTATATCCTTATCGGGTTTTATCTCAAGTGCTTATTAACGATTTCAGTAGATGTAAAACTTGTTTTCCTATCAACTTATAAACGAGCTCACGATACTATAACACGTTTTAAAGATGGTGATTTCATTTGGAATTTTGAATTCGAAAAGCTCAAACTAAACCAAGGCTTATTTTAATCTCAAATGTGAAATCCCAACTACATAATTGAAGGTTCCAAATCAGTTTTGAAAGGGAGAAGAAACACAATTTATAGCCGCAACTCACGTTGTCTCACTGCATGAAAAATGTTATATAGAGTAAACAGTTTAGAATCTGTTAAATAACAACAATTGTAAAATAAAACAAGGAACGAGCCTTGGCTCCACTGGTTCTGTCTCTTTACTTTCACACACGAGACGCAGGTTTGAATCCGGGCTCTACCCTTTTTGGTGATTTTTATTTTTCACTTGTTATTTTGCAAGTTTTGCCTTTTGGCACCCTCAACCCCTCAACTTCCAAACAATTGTCACTTTCTCTCAACACTCTAATAAATTTTGTAATTTACAACCTTGGCCCTCAACTTTGAATACTTTTATATCTTTATCAAGACTTTCATAAGTCTTACAAACTTGTAATGATTAGTCCTTCTAAGTTGTACACTTAACAGTTTTCACCTTAAAACTTTTATAAGTTTTATAAACTTATATGTTTTACACTTTTCGTTAAATAAACATGTTTAATACATATTTTCATTTAACAACCTCATTCGCGTAAACTATAAACATTACGTTTTTCCAAATATAATATTTACTCACAACTTCTATTAAATATATATAACATAAATATATTTTCTCATCTCGAAACCCAATGAATCTAATAAATACAATTCGACTTGTATTTATTCCCCACCTCGGTAATACTTGAGCCAATATTTGAACCGACTCTTATACGAAAGTTTCGTATACGTTTTCCCACATCTATTCCAAGAGCCAAAATTTAAGAAACATTTTCACAACTACATTTTATGTACGTCAATAAAGTCCACATAAGCTATGTAACACAAATACGTGAGAAAGTATTTGAAAACATTTATTTTTGAACTATAAGCATTTCCACACAAGTTAAAATGATACGAGCGTCTCATAGCAAATCATATTTTTAAAAATTACTATTTAGGGTCGTAAACGGAATATATCATCTAAGACTTGCCATATTATATCTAGGTTTCGTGTTGAAGCCGTTGTCATATCGCACTTGCTATTATTGTGCATTTCCTACTGTATCACTAAGGTGAGTTCATAGCCCCACTTTTACTCTTTTAACTGTTTTATAAACTCTTTGGGGGAGATACATGCTATAAACTAGAACACAAGTCTTTTCTTAAAATGTATGCTTGCATGCTTATTATTATTATAGCCTAAGTTGCCAGCCAAAAGTCCCCTTCATCATGAACCATTAATCACTTGCGAGTGAACGCAAATATCGTGGATAGTACTATGGGAATTGATGACCCCGACTCGGTTATCGGAAATAACCGGGGTGCACTATATTTGGCATCTTTATGTAATTGGCTATTACATCTTGGGGGCAATTTTATTACTTACACCAGTAATTAGGTGTATGCAGTTAGTTTGGTATTATGAGCTTAGTGCATAATAATAATCTCTGTTTTTCTATGATAATTGTCTTCAAAGCAATTATCATCTTTAACTTGTGTTCAACTATTTATTAAACCTATGAACATCACTCAACCGTTGTGTTGATCTTTTTAAGCATGTTTATCTCAGGTATTAAAAAGGCGATAGCTAACTCTGGAGGCGCTTGGGCATTGGCATGGCATGATCATAGATGACTCTGATTTACTTATAGGGACCACATTTTGTTAATGAGCCATTTTTCCGCAATAATTCATATTTTGTAAACTTTGTTTTACTACAATAAATGAAATATTTTACGAAAAAACTATTATTTTTCACTTGTGTTATGATCCAACTGAGTAGCATCCCAAAAACTTTTTCTTCCGCTGCAAACCATTTTTGGGGGTGTTACAGATTGGCATCAGAGCCTTGGTTATAGAGAACTAGGTATTTTTAAAAACCTAGACTATAACCACTTTTATAAAAACTTAACCCTATGACCGACACATGCCTGCCTGCCAAGCTGATTGCCTCACTTATGACTTGTTGAAGTCATCTTTGATAATATAGTTTTTTATTACTGCCAACTTAACCTCACTATTAGCTATGATTGCTTTACTTATACATATGTTTACGTACCGCAGCGCTACGCCTTCTCCCCCACATAAATGAAATATTTGTTCAGTCTTTCATAACAAATTTTAAAAGCATTAGGACATGTTACTAGTATAACCAAGCTAAGCATTGCAAGATTCATTGAACCTCGGGTGAATATAGCTTGATCACCTATATTCAGCCAGGGACAGTGGGACATAGCCTGATCACCTATTTCTGACTCAGAAGTGAATGTTGCAATACTAAAAGTAGTTATAATAGTGGTATGTCCAGTTGACCTCCTGATTGACTTCTAAAAAGAGTAAAATTTTAATCATAAGAGTTAAAGGTTTTACTCCTACACATCACACACTGACGTCACAACATTTCTCCACTGCGACACTTTTTCCTCCTAAGTGGCACACCTTCTCCTTGCATTGCTACACTCTCTAAACTGACCATTTTACACCACTACCTTACGCCTCCGCGTCTACATCTTACTAGCAACGTGCATGGAGATTTGCTTGGCAGATGATGCACACTACCACTTCGCGCAAGGACACCACAGTGATCCATGTTGAAATGAACCACTTTACGTCACCACTTCGCCCCCTCCGTGCCTACGTTATGTATGAGATTTGCTTAACAGACAATACATAACCAGTGAAATGTTACATGATGCGAGTTAACGATTATATTTACCATTTAGATTTGCTTAGCACATTACGCCCGACTAACTAAATTTTAAATACCGCACGACATTACTCTATGTTTAGATTATATTTTTGGGTCGCTACAATACCATGTCTTCTATTTTCTCGTCTCATCGACTTATCGTCTTCATTATGGAATCATTAAACCTCTATTACGGAGTCGTTGCAACCCATGTATCCATCATCCCATCCTATTATCATTCTCTTAGACATTGAGATCGAAGTCATCTCGTCATCCATTGCGATAACATTGTCACCTCTACCCCAAAACTCGTACTCAGTCGATGAACCGGGTTACATATCTAGCCGTTTTGGGAACAACACACCTCAACATATACAAAGGGAACCCCTCGCTAAACATAAATATTAAACGAACGACTAAAAGATCTAAAAACATACCAAGAGTCAACTTGTAACTCAAGCCACTTTTTCTGCGAACAAATCCCTAATTTTTCGCTCATCCCTTTGAAACACAAACCATCTGTCCTACTACCCTCTTATGAAATAGTAAACCCTGTCGTTACCTAACGCAAATTACTTTCAACTAAATTACCGACCATTTCAGGGTCATTTTACAAAAAGCCTTGCTACTGGCCACTTAACCAAAATTTTACGACTTTACTAATACTTTATAAACAATGACCTTACTAATGCTTTGCAAACTATTTTCTTATAGAGTAATAAACCGATTAATTACCTTACCACTATTTTATGAAACAACGAACTGTTGCGATAGAAATTTGTAAACTATAATACGAATTTTTCCGGCAAGTTATATTGCAGTCTTATAAGCTATTTTACCCTTTTGGTGAGCTGCTTTAGCTACTGTCTAATTTAAAACGATAAAAGTTGGTACCATAACCTCACACACTATTTTGCCTTTACCGTACTAAATATTTTACTACCACGCTATTAATTGAACTACGAAATCTTTTACTATTAGACAAACAATAAATTGTTTTCTTATAAGCTATTTTACAAATCATTTCACGAATTGTTTTACAACCTGAATTGACGTCTTAACGAAATATCACAAAGTTAACTGCGATTTCACTACTTCTCTATAAATAATAAATAAATCGTTTTCTATTACCTTGTAAGTTGTCTTAACAATCACCTTGTCAAGTGTTGCTTTAATACCAAACCGCAAACTACGATTTATTTTAATAGAAATATTCTCTTCTTAATCAATAAAGTAGTTTTACAAACCCTTTAATGAACTTTACTGCAATTTCCTTACAAACTATTTACTCCTCTTGAAAAAAAAAAAAAAACTTGGAAGGATAACTGATATTTTCTTTAAATTCTCGGAGTAAAAATAAGCGCTTTGTTTTGAAAACAATAGATACACATTATAATGGGAAATGCTTGGAAACAAAACTGATTCATCATTTACAAAAGCTAAGGTATTTAAAATTATTCGAAATTGCGAAACGACTTTTGAATTCGCTTGAAAAAACTCGACCTTGGAACCGACTCCATGTGGTCGCCTAAAAACTTTATTTGAGAAGTTTTCATTCCCAAAAATTGAAATTCAACAACTTTCTTTACATACATCAAGATCTCTTTAAAATTTTAAAGACTCTATATTTTCTTTTAATACCGTTCAAATTCGAACAACTAAATTCGGCACATAAACGTTTAAAACCTATGGAAACATATAAACCACATCTTCTTCTATGAAGTTTTCATCTTCGAGGACTTTTCCTTAAATAACAATTGTGCCAACAATGAAACGCATGGTGACATTTTTTTTTAAAAAGATTTATTTTGACGAGTCAAAAATTTTCTGGTCAAACCTTATCAAAACTTCTTATGCTAAGAAATATCAAAACATCGACATTTGCGAATTTGTTTTACTTGCATCACGTGTAAAAACCAGTTTTATTGAATTAGGATTCTCTCGAGGGTGCAAACCTCTTAACCAATTTTTCATCCCAAAGAAATTGTGCCTCTTGAAATATTCTTTTTATTCGAATAAATTTATCCACACCCCTTTTGCGAACAAAACTAGAAAATTTCAAAAACTTCTCTTTGTCACATAAGCGACTAACACAAACTTAACCTCGAGGACGAGGTTCCCATAAGGTGTAGGTACTATAACAACCCGAAAAATTTCAAACAAATTTTAACAATAAACTATAGTAACTATGATTACTAAGTTTCACTCCAGGATTTTTCCAAGACTATTTGAACAAAAACGATAGATTTTTCTCGTGAAACATAAAAACCGGCATCTCACGTATACCGACACCGATCTAATAACGACAAAACAGTTATAATCAAATTTCTACGTAGTAATAATAATATATTATTACACTTACAAAAACGCTTCTAAAAATATAACTTTTATATTTTTCGGGTACCGGAATAGTACGTTTACTCGATGATTCGACAAAACACGGGGTACGGATTATACTGTATTTAATAATAAAAATAAGTAAACATATAACCCCACCTCCCTCTTTCTTCCCTGCCAAACCCACGCCCCACCCCTACTCTGCACCTCCAAATTCGCTCTCTCTCTACCTCCCCTGCACACGCTCTTCATCTTCTGCACTCCTCCTCCTTCGCCGAATCCCAAACAAATTCAAGCAGTGAGATATCACTTTCACCTCAAACCAACACCCCACTCTTTTGGCTCTACTTCCCTGGGGTATCACGTGAAGTGGCAGTGACAGCTAGTTTTGCCAAGGAAGGT